>VZSF01007992.1:176180-199863 GCA_013398295.1 Chionis minor | reverse complement strand
ATCCTCCACAGGTGCATGTTTGAGTAGGTCCCTGCTGTGATTTAACCCCAGCCAGCAACTAGGACCATGCAGCTGCTCACTCACTCCCCATNACTGTCCCGCTAGGGCCAGCATCAGGCCAATGTCAAACGCTTTTGCACCTTTGGCGTTGCTCCTCTGCAGGGGTCTCATGGTCCAAACTGCCTGAGAAAAGTTCTCCCCTTGGTCTTGCCCTTCCCACCTCCCCCCAAGCTGCTTCTGCACCCAGCGTGGTGCACCCACCCAGAAGCCAGGGGTGGGCATGGTGTGGGAGAAGACCTGCTGGTCAAAAGGGGTCACAGCTGTACCAGGCACCCAGGGACTCCTCACCCAGTAAACTCAGTGCGTCTCCTGGCCTGAGTCCCTTCTTCTGAGGTATGACTGTGGCACCTGCAGCAAATAGTGGGTTTTTTTCCAAGCAGGAGCAGGAAAAGGAGCTCTGCAGTCCCACACTCACCTGACAGCATCCTCCACAGGTGCATGTTTGAGTAGGTCCCTGCTGTGATTTAACCCCAGCCAGCAACTAGGACCATGCAGCTGCTCACTCACTCCCCATTGGGATAGGGGAGAGAATTGGAAGAGTAAAAGTGAGAAAAAACTCATGGGTTGAGAAAAAGACAGTTAAATAGGTAAAGCAAAAGCTGCATACACAAGCAAAGCAAAACAAGGAATTAATTCACTGCTTCCCATCGGCAGGCAGGTGTTCAGCCACCTCCAGGAAAGCAGGGCTCCACCACACATAACAGCTACTTGGGAAGAAAAACATCATCACTCCAACCATATCCCCCTTTCTTCTTCTTCCCCCAGCTTTATATACTGAGCATGACATCATATGGCATGGAATATCCCTTTGATCAGTTGGGGTCAGCCGCCCTGGCTGTGTCACATCCCAAATTTTTGTGCTCGCCCAGCCTACTCACTGGCGGGGCAGTATGAGGAGCAGAAAAGGCCTTCACTGCCTAGCAACAACCAAAATCATCAGTGCACTCTCAGCACAAATCCAAAACATAGCCCCACGCCAGCTGCTAGAAAGAAAGTTAACTCCACCCTAGCTGAAACCATGACATCTACACCCCTTATTCCATACCATTTACATCACGCTCAGATCCCACACTGTCTAATACATTCTCATTAACCACCCTCTCACCCTTTGATGTAATACACAGACATCAGTCCCTTAGTCTATGGACTACCTCTGTGGTATGTCTGTAAAATGTCCATAAATGTCCACAAAATGTCCATTGAGTTCATTTAGTCCATGACTTTGGGCTCCATCTGCCACAGCAGTATTTCAGGGCAGGAGACGGTATGTGGTGCTGCATGGCGTGACTGGGCACTAAAGCCGGCTCAGGTCAGGCTACTGCTGTGCTTGAATTGCTTCTTGTAGGGCTTGTCCTCCATTGGTTCAAGTAGTTCCTGCTATAGCAGTTCCTGTAACACGCAACTCAAATCATAGATTACAACAATTTAAGGTATATCCATTACACTCTCCACGCCTGGTCCCTTCGGGCCAGGTTGTAGGGTTTAACATTGCAATGAACTCCTCCCTTTGCTCCCACACCAGCTGTCAGCACGGAAGTCAGCTCCATCCCAGCTGAAACCATGACAGTCCCTAATGGGCATCCCAGAGAAGACAAGCTGGCAGGGAGCTGTGGCTGCAGGTGGAGCTGGCTCCTGCTGCTATTTCTCTGCCAGCACAGTGAGAAAACAACCCAATGGGACACGCCGGGGCTTTCCTCCTGGTGAGAAGGGAACAGCGGGGGGAGGCAGAGGCTCCCCTGCACGCCCCACACCCCGTGGGGGTGATGTGCTGGTGAGAAACGGGCACTGGTGTGTGAGCAGGGAGTATGCGGGCACCCACCCGCTGGCCCTGCAGAGGCTGACCTTCGGCTCTGCCGGCACGGGGTGCGAGGCTGCAGGGCAGGGGAGGGTGGTGGGAGGTGTTGGGCTGATAGGACAGCTGGGCCAGCCCTACATCCCAGCTGAACAAGGGAGACTACTGCTTTTTTTCATATCCCTGTATTTTGGCCACGATGTATAAATGCATACATCCACACAAATCCACCTATGCTTCCTGAAATAGACAGCTTTTTTTTTTTTTTTTTCAGTTATCAACCTCATTAATAACAACTGGACTGAGTCCGTGTGTAGAATGTTGATTTATGTTCTTAATTCCCATAGTAATGCCCAGAAGTACAGTAGCACGCCCTCAGAAAACACAGATAACTATTTATCCACAAAATGAGGTCAGCATTAGCGTCCAGTTGGCGAATTCCCCTCACTTTGCTGGATCAATGTTCTCCTGTGAGCTGCAGCCGTGAAAGGTCCAGCCCAGGGTGCTGCACCCTTCACCTGGGAAGGTTTCCATTTTCTCTTCTTACAACACCGACAAGACCATCCTGCGGGGTTCAGACCAAAGGTCCGTCCATCCCAGTATCCTGTCATTGACTGTAGACAAGGATAGAGCGTAGGAAGCAGAGAAGCTAGAGAGAGGTCTCCGGACACCTCCTTCCAGTCTCCTGCAGTTGCTGCGAAGAATTAACACCCTTCACAGGGTAGCTGCCAAAAAGTGGTGCTGTTCAGTAAATCCACAGCAGGTTCAGACCGCACCTAGCCACAAAGTCCCGAAATGGGACAAGCAGCCCCACCCTGCTTGCTCAGGCCCCACCTGAGCAGATTTCAGGAGAGCTGTGCCTACGAGTCAAGGATTTGACCGCTTTTCAGTTGAGAATCTCAAGCGCTTTCTTCCTATTCTCTATTTTCTTCTCAACTAGCTCTGACAATGGCAGTAGATGGTGAATAGTCGATCCCCACCCACTCTCTCTGTGTCCATCTTGGGTTTGCAAACCTTTATCAGGTATTCTCACAGACATTTCTTGCACAGAACTGGCTCCAGACCAGGCTCTCCTTGGAGCACCCTAATGTAGCAGCCAGGGCATGGCCAAGCATCCTCAAGTCCAGACTACCAGCAGGCATTTCACACTCAAGTCATCCCAAAAGCCTTGTGGACACTTTGATCCCAGCTGTTAAACGAGGCAATAGAGGTGTCGGCTATCCCTCCACATACTGCTATTTCAAAATCTCAAGCTCCCCGCTGTATGTTTGAAAGAGACATCCTCAGCCACGACCTCCTCAGAGAAGGATTATCTTTTTCTTCTGCTTTCAGAGCAAATGTGGCACAGCTGGATTCTTGTTCCTGCCTGGGGCCTGAAAGGGCTGCAGTAGTGAAAGTTAATAGAACAAGAGCAGCAAGTAACTACAAGGCGTGTTAAACACACTTGAGCATCTCCCATTCCCGTCAGCAGGGAGCAGAAGCACACGTGTGGTGGAGCCCCAAGCTGACATCCTCTGAAGAGACTCTCACGCTGGCAATGTGGGTGGGGAAACTCCTTTGTTGAGAAATATTCCTGCATGTATGGTAGAAAACTTCCTTCCTCCTCCTCTGCCACACAAAGTGTGGTTGTCAGAACCCTTACTGACTGCAGGAACACTTCCAGTATGTATTTCACAAATACAGAAATCCCCATTAAATAAGGATCTGATATTTCTCATTAAAGCCATCAGAAAAAAATCCCATGAACTGGGAGGAGAGAGGACCTTGAAAATGAGACAAGACCAATATTTTCTGTGTGGTTCATGTTCCAAGCAGATTGTTTCTCCCTGAAAAATCACTGTATGCTTTGTTTTTCTTTGCCACTTAATTACCTCTGACATGGTAAAATCAGATCTAGGGTAAGCGGGACAGGTCAACTTCGCATTTTTATTGTTGGGTTGCAAGACTAAAACCCAGCAGTTGATCTTTTGGTTAGTAGTTTTATTAAAGAAACGGGACTGAACAGAATGAGCCCTGAGGGCACAGAGGACCACAGGGTCACGATTACCCAACTCCCACCAGGTCTGAGTCCAGAGGGACCCAGGACACTTGTTCCTTCAAGTCTACATGAATGGGAGCGCATGAGGCAGCCTCATTACCTGGGTGTCATGGACAGGACAGGCCATAACAGTCACTGTCCCATCCAGGTGTATCCAGAGAGGCTGTAGGCAGGGAGTCCTTGTACAGTCAGACCCCAGAGACGCTCCAGTGGATGCTGCCTGGGCACAGCCAGCTTCCAGCCCACAGATGAGGAGCAGGTCTCAGACCATTACAGATCCCGAAGGAAAGTACTGCTGCAGCCACCACGTGGAGGGGCTGCTGCCTTCAGACTTACTCCATTGCTGAAAAGGGAGGGAGGGAGGAGGGAGGCAGCCCACCCAAAGGCGCTAGTGCCATGTTGCAGACCCGCAGTCGGCCAGATGTCATGTCACCTACAAAGCCCCAAGAACGCACCAGCGGGTGTGAAACCACAGACTTCTGTGCTGCTTTCCCGTGTGTGAACTCAGCTGCCTTTCCCCACCTCTTGGAAGCTGTAAAACTACACAAGCTGGCCAGGAGAAGCCTAGGGCTGTCATGACACAACAGCGTGGGACACAATGTCCCTGGGTTGAAAGAGCTGGCAGTTCCACCCTGAAATTACGAGCCTAACAAGCCCTGTGACCCTGAGTGAAGTCTAGAGGTTGGCTTTCTTAAACCATCTTCCCGTATCCGTAAAAGCCCAGTCACAGCTCTGTAACAGGAAGCATGACTCCGCTTGTATAGCTCCTTTTAGCCAAGACTATGCTGGTAAAAACACATTCTCATGAATATAAGCTGTGTTTGAGCTTGGAGGAATTTGCCCGTGCAGCTCTCCCTTTATGCACTTACACTGACAAACCTTCCTGATTTCTACTTCCATACGACGCAGCTTTCGGTATGGTTAAAAAAATTAGCCAATTAGCCAGAGCAATGAAACAAAACCCATTGCTTCAATTGCTAGCTGGCCAACACATCCCTCGGTCTGAGAACAGCCAGCCTTCACCGTGCAGCACAAGCCAAAGGAGCAGCGATGTGCCCATACGTTGGGTGCGTACGTACATGCTCACTCCTACCTTCTTCCTTATTCTTTTTCCCGAGTCCTGCCAGTCCTCTCTATCCTTTATCCCATCAGCCGTGGCTGCTGATCAGGTTCCTGCCTCGGAGAACACCATGCCTCTGGGAAAGGTGCCTTCTGGGAAAGGCCTCCCAAGCTGCCCTGGCATCTCTAGCCCTGCAGATGACATCCAGCCACTGGCAGTTGGGTGCTGCCACCGTCAGAGCTGAAGAAGACACCATGCTCCAGCAGTGCTGAAGATGGAAAACATCTGGCAGCTTGACAGTTGAAATGGCAGCTACTCCATGCTTCAGGTTGTCTTCAGAAACCTGTAATGAAATGGATGGAGACTGACAAGTGCTCACCTGGCACCAGAGCGGGAAGAAATCTCTTCCACTCCTTCCATCATTTTAGGACAGGCGATGGATGGGTTTGATAGTACCAGCTATCTGCCAGGTATCTGCCGGTTTGCCAAGGCCCCAGAGATGCCAGAGACTGATGAGGAAGATCATGGATTATCTAAGCAAAAAATGTAAAATGCCTCAGAATTTTGCCTGATCAATATAAACAAATCTCTCCACGCTCCCTCACAACTCCTCACTGCCAACGGATTGTTTCAGTGATCTGTCTGAGGCAACAATAAATTTAACGAGGGGTGAGGAAACTTTAGGACTAAACCAAGCAACACCATGCAGATAAAAGCACCTTGATGAAACACCCTTTAATGTGGGAATAGCTAGCAACTGCCCCTGGAGCTTCATCCAGCTCTCGAGACACCCCCATGCCCCAGAAAGGTTGGTTAGGTGCCCGGGATGCCGACCACTGCTCCTGCATGGATATGCGTGCGTGTCGGTGAGCACCTGTGTAGTGAGGAGGAAACCAGCGTGCAGACGTGGGCTGAAGGTGGCAGAAGTTATTAGGGCAGGTTTGACACTGAGCAAACAAAAACTCCCGGTTCACAAACACATCTCAACCCCGTCTGCGAAGGAGCAGTTCTGGGAGAGAGGACTGCTGCGTCTTTAGCCCATCCGCCCCTCAGTCTTAAGTGTTTTCTGTGTAAGAACATGACATAGTGCCAACCATTAAACATTTTATTTCCATTAAGTGGACATCCGTTAAATGGAAATTCCATCATTGCTGCTTACTTTTGGTATTAAGTGGCTTGCACTTGGGAATTACTATTACAAATTGTCAAATTACAAACCCCCCCCCCCTTTTTATTTCAGCAGAAAGTTGGATTTTCAGTTAAACATATTTTAAAAATTTCCACTTGAGGGGTGGGGGCTAGTGAGAAGTAGAGACACACACCACTTGAACCTATGTTTTTAACCAGCTTCCTGGACGTGATAGCAAGGTAGCTATCACCGTAATTGAAATTAAGAGTTTCCATATGCCCAGTTAAGAATCCCCTGAGTTTTTCCAGTCTCCTCAACTCAACAAGTTTCACTTCAGAATTAATTGACATTGATTTAGGAGTTGGTTTTCCAAGGTGTTGAATACATGCCATCGATTTTAGCTGAAATTCTGAGTGCTCAGCCTTTCTCAATATCAGATCCTTCCTGTTTAAAAGAACAAAAAGCAGATTTGAAGTTTATTAAAGCCAGACCCATACGCTCAAAGGAAGGGTTATTAGCCCCCTAAGTGATTCTGTAAGTTAATACATCTTTATTAGTTGGCTCCTTTCAACCTAGCAAGCGTTGTGGAATAGGCCATTATAAATTACATAAGCTTTATTTGAACTGGCTTCTAGTAAAACATAACACACCTACTGGAAGATTGTTATATAAATGTCACCTTCTGGTGAGCAGTCTGAACTAAAACACAGATTTATTCTACATTACTACTAACACACACAAAGTCTTCTTTCAGTTTTCTCATGAAACCAGTCCCTGGATAAAATTCAGAAGTGGCATAGACAGCAGCAATTCCTTTGTGTTCAGCATCTCAACCATTTTAGACCAGCTCTTGATTTGGTCCTATATTTGCAGGGGAAAAAAAAATAAATTATCTCATCTTATGCCAGACACTAGCTTTTCACTACACGTACAAGTAAGACACTTTTGTTTCCATGGTTTGGGGACGAGGGACTGATCAAGGACTTTTTTTTTTTTTTAGGCAATGTAGAATTAGTAGAGGCCACATACGGATGGGTGTAATTGCACATCTTATTTCCAAAGACCCTACAGCACTTCTCTTCAACCTTGGAGGTTTACCATCTCCACTGCAATATGTACTCTGCAGATTCCCTTTCCATGTTGATCCAGATAGAGGAATTAAAATGAGTTATCTCATTGCAGTTAGCAAGATTTCAGATTATTTACCAGTTACCTGTAAATGCAACAGGAGCAGCCCTGAGTTTCTCATTAACTCACAGCGCTGCCGGGAGCTGATCTGCTGTCAGGATTTCTGCAGACTCTGAAACAGCTCTTGCTGTGTTATTGACTTGGTCTTTCTTATTAAGCCAGGGCATCTTTCTCAGAATGAAGTCTTGAGGGTGCATGCTTTTTTCCTTACGAAGAGGGATGTTGGGGATGTGGCCCTTGGCCCTCATGCCAGGAGTCGCGCTGCCAGCACCAGCCTATGGCAGAAAGCACTGAACTTTCGAGCTAAACCACGCATAATCTTAGGACACCAGCAGAAGGCAGCCACCACTTAAGTACAGGCCAGAAAAAAGTCAGATAGACATATAAAGAGCTATTCCAAAATACTTCAGTGCAGGGTGATATGGCAAAGGGTGGCCCTCCACAAATTGCTCTTGAACCCACAACAGCACCTCTGTTAAGTCCCACCAGAGAGGCCCAGTCCTGGGTACGGAAACACACGCTGCCCTTCCACCACCACTCCACACTGCTCTTCATTGCCCCCCGTGCAGGGGCTGCCACCCACAAATCCTAACACTATTACTGGCCAGCTTCTGACAGCCAAACAGTGATTTTAGTGGCCAAGTTCCTAACTGTGTCTTCAAAGACAGTTTCCCAATTGCTGATCATGCCAACCGTCATGAGAAATTCCTATCAAAGTAACAAAGCATTTGGAGTTTTGTCTTCAATTCTCTCTTTCCTCTATTAAAAAAAAAATAAATCTATTCATGGTAGTAAGCACTTTTGAATATATTTGAGTATTATAGTTCAGCTATTTGATGTCATCTGGGAAGTCTGGCTTGTGAAAGGACACAGGGGGAATGTCTTTGATCAAAACCCACCCTTTCGGTGGTCTACCAAAAACTACCAAAAGATTTAGCGCAGTTGTGAGAGTGTAAGGGATGTACCTATTGCAATGGCTTTTATAGTATGAGCAGGGTGTGCACGGGACGTATGACACCACCAACCTTGAACAGTTTCAGCTCACACTGCACATATGCAAAAGGAAATTCAGTGCAACCTCATCACTAGCACACAGAAAGCTTCCTGGAAGGTGGTATCTCTCTTTAGTCTTCCCAGCTTAGCTCCTGCTTGGTGAAGGGAGATACAATGATCTGTAAAGAGAAAAACTCCCCACATAGCCCAACCACCCACTTACCACACTGATTTAGAATAAAAGCATTCCTCACCCTTTACAGAGCACTCCCTCTAACTCATTCCTTACATTCAGTATTTTTCCCTGTGATTTCCTTGTGATTGCAAGACCAGTAGCATTCACATCTTAGTTCTCAGGACACTTTCTTCTAAAATTCCCTAAAAACCACACTTTATTTCTCTGAGGCTTTTAAATTTAATGAGGGGCAAGACAGCAGCACACAGTACATGAAGATGCAAACAAGGAAAACAAAAACACACATAAAACCATTTTGACATAACATAACACCACTTTGGCTTAAAAGAAACACTGAGCCTAACTTAGATTAGGACATCCTGTTCACAAATCTCTCACAGAAGGCACCTGTAAAACACCTCTACAGTGCCCAACCTTCTGCTGTACACTTAATGTTAGTGTAAAGAGACTACACTCCTCACTTAATTTATATACAATCTTCAACGGGTAAAAATCTGGTCTTTAAAACTGATAGCACATGAGAAAGTTTTCCAAACATTATAGGGGCAGAGGCAGTGTAGGAAATGAGTGGCAATGCTCCTATTTCCAAGCCAAAGACATCAATATTGAATATTAGGGTTTCAAGCTCACCTGACTAGACTTTTACTATTCAAACAAACAGTTTTAATTAACACTACTTTCAGAAACCACTTTCTCAGTTTAGATATTTTACAGAATATCTCAGAAGCGATAGTTGATAAAATCACCTATTTTTCACTTGTTGGGAAATTTATGACATGCCATGAACATATAAAACTCCTTGGAGAAAAAGGTTTTTCATCCACTAACATAACACAGCTGTAAATTTTGAAATCCCAGTATAAATGAGCTGTTGATTTCAGCTTTGCAGAGCAATCTCCAGACTCTTCAACCACCCTGGTGACACAGAAGTCTTCTCTCTTAGACGGACTCTGGTCAAAACTGGTCCAAAATGTAGAATTGGAACCAAGAATCTCTCAGACTTTTGGGCACACACAAGCTCATTTTGGGACTTGTTTATCACCAGCCTGGTTTGCTGGGGAACCAGGGCTAACGCAATTGTGTTTGCAGTCAGTCTGCATCAGCAGCTTATGAGTCCCTTCGCCAACTCCAACTCAATTTGAAAGGGCAGTCATAAAGCTAATAGAGTTTGGGGAACTAACAAATCTCGGGCTGATGGGACCAACCTATCCATCTGCAGGGGAAAGCAAAAGAGACCTCCATCAACCTTTTTGTACTCTGACAGCAGTGCATCAGCCAGCATTTAAGCATATGATTACAAGTGATAAGGTTGGAGCAGTTTAAGAAGTTTCTGCCTTTCAGATGAGAAAAAAAACCACCCAAACTTACACTAAACAGTAAAGTTGTGACCTCAAAAGCTCCCAGTGCTCCTTGGAAGGAGCTCCCCCCACAACGGAAAAGAAACTGGAGTGCATCAGCATTGATCCTCCCTCATCTCCATGTAGAGCTTCAAATCAAGCACGACTGAAAAATGGCAAAAACAGCATACATGAAAGAAATCCTTCTTAGAAGCATCCTTGACAATCCCTACACTTGTCCCCATCCTTTCCGATTAACTTGAAATAGCTACTTTATAAAATTCTCACTGACGTCTGAAAACAGTGATGTACTAACAAAGACAGCGAAAAAGAGGTTTTACAGTAACAAAGGAAATCATTTTAATCCATGCTAACAGGTGATATTTAAAGTTACAGCTGGTGATAGTATTTCTGACAGACCAAGGGAAAGCTGTGTTAATAACAGGCACGTTTGTTTTGTTTGTAGGACTTATTTCATGCAAAGAGCATGATTCAGAAAAAAATGCAGGGTGAATGCAAGCAATCACAAGAGGCCATTCATCATTCTGCCTACGTTTTTTTTTTTGTTAATACATCCACAGAACTGCAACTGTGCTCATTCCACGAGAGAGAAGTTCATGGCAGAGGGATTAAAACAGACAACCTTTATCATCATTCTCCAGCTGTCAGTCAGCCTTTTTTATCTGCCAGCATGTGTAGACAATATCAGCTCCATTAACAATGCCACTCCTTTAGCGGCATTGGATTGAAACCGTGACAACATTAAGCAGCTACTGCAAAAAAAGACACGAGATCACGTAAATCCAGAAAGCTGAAGTAGCTAATTGGCTGTTTCTCAAACACCCACAGCAATCCACTTTGGTTCCATTGGCATACTAGTAATTAAAACGCTAATTGCTATTTTATTTCAGAAGGCGAGAAATCCTGAGACTAAAGCCAGGAGAAATGCAGCTTGCTGAAGTGGGAATGACAACACGCTCTGTTCTCATCGATAGATCCATGCAGTATAAGCGAGGTATCACCTTCTGAAGGTTTACGCAAATACTTGCCACAAGAGTAATTAGCTGATAGAAATCTAGGCAATACCTCCTCCCTCTGTCTGATATCCCAGACAGGACTCTAGGTTTAAATGGAAAACTGCTATTCTATTTATCCTGATGAAACTTCTTCCGACCGATGTTCATGAGACAAAGGCCTCTGGGCCAAAATTTTCCTCCCTCACAAATGAATTCTGCCCCCACCTCCACAGAGCGTTTCAGGTACGCAAACCCCAGCTGAACTCACCCTTTTGTTTGAAAGCACCACCACTAGTGAGAACGCTGGGCAACCTGGAATTTTACAGAAATACAAGTAGTGGAACAATCTAAATTTCACTGTTTCAAGTGAAAGAAGACTTACAGCTTTGTGAGTAGCTTCAACACACGCCCAACACCTCCAACTGAACAACGTCGTCACTGCTGTCTGCTAACAGCATTGCCTTCCTCCTGATCATACAGCTAAATAGAAGGACGCTTTGACAGGGAAAAATGGCTCCGGGGTGAGCCGATATCAGCACTGCTTCCGCTAGGCTATGCGGAGAAACAAGGAGTGGGTCCCAGGCTCCAAAGGGCGATGACATTATTAAGAGCTTGCGATGCAGACGGGGTATTTACTCTGATGGTACCGAGGGCTTAAAATGCAGAAGGGGTGTTCAGTGTGAGCCGGTGAGTGTGCAGAGGCAGACGGAAACAGCAGAATAACTCATGTTTTTATGTAGTCCTCCGGAAAAGGAACCCTCGATGACTTTTGAAAATAGCTGCCAGACCACTTAGGGAAGGCAGGAGATTCACAGACGACTCTTTTTCTGTCAGGGGGGAAAAAGGAATGCATACCAAAAAGTGGGAGATGTCGAAGTACTGCTTAGGGGAGAGGAAAGAAAAAGCCCAGAAATGCAAAACAGAAAACACTGACCTAGCAACACGGCAGGATCTATGTTTGATAGGGAGTAGGAAAGAATTATTCTTACATCAGCAAGCATTTGGAGCATGCCACATAAGGACATGGTGAAGCTGGAGGACACTGCTGGTATGCTCTGCCACAAGAATATGCAGCACTGCTGTTGCCAGCACTGTATAGCTGGATCAAAATGTATTTTGAAAGTTGCCATGAGAAAGAAGGTATGGAAAAAGTCACCCTTCATAGCAAACTATTTCTATTCACGTTGAACACCCTGTCTCATGGAAACACACATTTTATAATCCACTTGTAGTCTTTTACTCACAAATTCTTTTCATCATCAGAATACCTATCGGCTGCAGCATAGTTAAGAATGTCACCACTACCCATCCCAATATATAGAGATCATACACAAGAATTGCTTGAAGCAGCGTTTACTGTTAGTAGCGATGATTAAGTCAGTTTTAAGTTACAGGCAGACACACAAAAAAGCAGGGCTAATCTTGCACTAGTCGCGGAAGCAAAACTTCCACCTCCCAAGTGCTTTTTATGGAGGAAAAAAGAAACTGAAAGTCAGTTGTTCAGATTTTTCTTTTTTTTTTTTTTTAATGAGGTGTTGCTGAAAATCATTAGCTAAACAATGAAGGTGTTTCCTAGTTACGATTTAAAGTGAGTAAAATAAAGAAAATACAAATAATGGTACAAATAATATCAAGCAACAGGCTTTGCAGAAAATGCTTAAGGCAATGGCTATAAATGACACTATAAATTCTACTTTTCTATCTACATACACAAATCTATACATTCCATAAATACAGCATCAGTTGAATTTTAGTTCAATGATGCGCTAGTCAGTATGGGATACATCAGATTTTATTGTGGATTAGAAACTTCTGTTTTCTCATACAAATCCACAACAGAGCTGACCCCCTGTCACTCATGGTGTAACTCTTAAGCATAGTGAGAAGGACTGGAGTTCTTATTTCAGCTTTTCCTCTTGATTTCTCTACCTTTTCAGATTAGTCTCAAATGTTTGGTCCACATTTGGTCCTTTTATAGCTAATTGTAGAGATTATAATTTCTTGGAAAGTAGCAAATGGAACTACAATGGCAAATCTTCTTCATGTCTTCATGGGATGCCAGGAAGAACTAGATTCATTATTGATGTAGATTAATCTTCACCCTAAAATGCAAATGGGGGGGAAAAAAAAGGAAAAACATTTCAATCACAGACACTCTACCCCAAAGCTAGTCATGGTTTCAGCTGTCAAGGAAGAGAAAAGCTTTCTGGACTGTATCTAATACATTAAAAAAACACACAACTAAACACCTCTGATATAAGAGTCTTTTGAAAAGCACTTAGTAGAATGCAGGTTCTTTGGCAAACATTATCATTGGATTAGATAAGCAGACCATAATTATTTTTTTTAGGTTGGGTTGTTTTGGGTTTTTTTTAACACATACAATTACAAAAGGTTCTCAGTTAAGTGACAGGTCTATTACATGTATCCACTTCATTTTTCAAGATTCTATGCCCAAAGCATATACATGGGATTAAAACGACAAGACTTATTACATCTTTTTATTATCAAGCTTTCACTATCTGGTAAATGCTTGGGTTTAATTCTCCAAAAGGATTAGTGCAACTGTACAGTGCTTACTCCATTAGCATCAACGGAGTTCAATCTTACTACACCTTATTGTAACAGAGTCCTATCATTGTTATAAACACCAAGTACTACAGGCAGCATTTTTTGAAGACTGTGGATAGTTTCCAAGAGATACCCACCTTCAGCTGGGCAAATGGTTCTAGCTGACCATTAGATTTCCACGGCAAGTGGGAAAATGAAGCATTTCCAGGCTTATTTCCTTTCTTCAATGTTTGCGAGAAAGAACCAGCTGCACACACTTGCTGCAGGAGAAACGGGTGGAAGGCTGTACCCATCTTACAGAAAGAGAGGGCAAGACTAAGCCATCCTTCCTTACTCGGGGTACTGTATGAGACTCCTGGTCAGGGGACCTGGTTGTATCACTTCTAGGAGCCACCTCAACGTGAACGAAGACTGTAAACATTACAGTACCAAATGAGCATGGACCACAGATGCTTCTTTCAACACCGTCTCCCACAGCATCCTTGTAGGTAAGCTTAGGAAGTGTGGGTTGGATGGACGGACAGTGAGGTGGGTTGAAAACTGGCTGGCAGGCAGCGCTCAGAGAGTTGTGATCAGTGGGGCAGAGTCTAGTTGGAGGCCTGTCACTAGTGGTGTGCCTCAGGGGTCAGTGCTGGGTCCAGTCCTGTTCAATGTATTCGTCAATGACCTGGATGAAAGGATGGAGTGTACCCTCAGCAAGTTTGATGATGACAGGAAACTGGTACATGCCAGAAGGCTGTACTGCCATTCAGCGCAACCTGGACAGGCTGGAGAAATGAAAAGGAAAAACCTTATGAAGTTCAACAAAAGTGTAGGGTCCTGTACCTGGGGAGGAGTAACCCCATGCACCAGTACACGTTGGGGGCTGACCTGCTGGAAAGCAGCTCTACAGAGGGGGACCTGGGAGTCCTGGTGGACGACAGGATGACCATGAGCCAGCAATGTGCCCTTATGGCCACAAAGGCCAATGGCAGCCTGGGCTGCATCAAGAGGAGTGTGACAAGCAGGTCGAGGACGGTCATCCTCCCCCTCTACTCTGCCCTGGTGAGGCCACAACTTGAGTACTGTGTCCAGTTCTGGGCTCCTCAGTTTAAGGACAAGGAACTGCTGGAGAGGGGGCAGCGAAGGGCCATGAAGATGATTAGGGGGCTGGAACGTTTCTGAACGTTTCTATTATGAGGAAAGGCTGAGGAATTTGGGTCTTTTTAGTCTGGAGAAGAGAAGACTGAGGGGGGAATCTCACCAATGCTTACAAATCCTTAAAGGGAGGGTGCCAGGAGGAGGGGGCCAGTCTTTTTTCAGTGATGCCCAATGACAGGACAAGAGGGAACAGGCACAAACCTGAATATAGGAAGTTCCATCTGAACATGAGAGGAACTTCTTTCCTTTGAGGGTGGCAGAGCTCTGGAACAGGCTGCCCAGAGAGGTGGTGGAGTCTCTGACTCTGGAGACATTCAAACCCCGCCTGTACGCCACCCTGTGCAACCTGCTGTAGGTGGGCCTGCTCTGGCAGGGGAGTTTGGACCAGATGCTCTCCAGAGGTCCCTTCCAACCCCTAACATTCTACGTTTCTGTTAGTTTTCAAGTGGAACTGCTGAACTCCAAAATAAATGACTCCCAGAGATCCATCTACACCCCGAACACTTATAACATAGCAAAATCTGCCACGATAGGAGCCACAGAACTTTATATAATTAAAGGATCGTTTCTGGGAATCCTATATTCCGTAAAAAGCTACTACAGCAGGTTGAAAGATTGCAGTTAGAGCCTCTGACTTTTGAGGCTCTAATTTTGAGTTGCAGGACAAACATGGAAGAGTTGAAGACGATGGAGGCTGCAACATGCCTCCTGTCCCATCTACATGAAGCACAAAAAAAACCTGTTAGAACATGGATGCCACTATTTGTGACACTGAGCCGGGCCCAGGCTTGCCAAACATGGTCCTGTAATGCCAACTGCTGGCTAAGCCAGGAAGCAGGAGCCACTGTGATGAGGAACAGATGAAAACTGCTGCTCATCACAATGAGGAAATTCCAACTCCTAATTTCCTCCATAAAAGAAAAAACTTAACTCCTGAGAAGCTTCGTTTGGTATCACAGAAAGTGAAACAAAGACAGTAGATGGAGGAAAGCAAGTGCAGTATTCCTGGGGAGACCAGAGCTGCATTTGTCACATAACCTTGTGCAGAGTGGAGCTGTTCTGGTCACGCATACCGTAACTCCCTGCATGTTTTCTATATTCCTGATTCAAAGACACTTAAGTATATGCATAACCTTTGAAATACACGTTTAATTACAATATATATTTTATACTTGAAACTAGAGGCACTGTGTAAATCTAATTCTAACCTAAAATAATATATTACACTTCCGGCATCATCATTTTACAAAATTGAACTGCAAGGTTCACAGGGTATAGTTCTGGACATCTGGCCTAGCTCTTTGGGTTTCTTATTCTGCCCCCCCCGGCTCCTTTTTTCCTTCAGAGAACCCAGAAAAAGGACAGGCAAGATTTCAATACAGACAAAGAACCCCAAACTTATGGACTGCCTTTGTTGCTATCTTTCAGGACAAACTGCAGCTCAGAGCTTAAAATACAGGAGGGAGGGGAGGGGGGGAAACCCTCATATCCTCGCCATCTCTGCTTCAGTGTTACTTAACCTTTCATAATAGTTTTCCACATCCACGCAACATTTCTAGCAATTGCTAACTAAGTACATGTGTGGAGGGTGTAGAGAATAAGCTTAGAACCATGCCTTAAGGATTAATATATGAGTGCTTAGAACAGAATTCTGAGAACAACTGTGCCGCACACTGAAATATGGCACTTTATTATTTTCAGTGCTTTTGACTAACCCTGAATTGAGATAATGCTAAACAGACCCAATTAGTTCAATATAAAGAAGGCAACATTCAGTCTAGTGAAGTCATTCATTATAATATTTATTAGAAATAAATAAAGAAATAAAGGAAGAAGAAAACATAAGATTAAACAATGTTCCATGCATTTCATAAAATACAGAGAAAGACATTGTCATAAACAAAACAGAGAATAAGCAGGCAACCCCCACTGAACATCCCGGCAGCTCCACTCTCCGCACTGCATCATATACATGCAAAACACATATACAGGAGAAAGAGCAGTCTAAGGAAAGCGGCAGGTTATCTGTCAATATCTTGGATGATTAAATCAACCCACAAGACATTTGCCATCACCTCTCTTATTCCAAGATCAACCCGATGCAACTTGTTTTCCTTGCTACAAGGTCTTGGCATTATCTTTTTCTGGGAAACTAGGATAGCACTGCAGAATTCATATTAAGTCGCAAACTAGAAAGGTACTAGGACCCAAAGTGTAGGTAGATACGGGAAGATAGCAGGGTACAATAGGTGGGAGGAGATGGCAGTTGTTCCACTGCCGGAAGCAGGGTGGAGGGAGATGCTTTGACTACCTTACCAGGAGCAGGACGGGGGAAAAATACATCCTGTGAAAGAAGTACAGGCAGAAGCAGGGAATATATCTAGTACCTCTCTTGAAGGCCCCCGATAACATGAAAAAAACATGCTGCATTATAAAAGGATGCTGATATTTAGGTTATGAATTACATTATTATAAACCTTCTTACTGAAAGCTTTTGATCCAGTTACTTCTCCTCAACCTACAGTACTCCATTTGTCTTTAGCAAAGCTATTATGAGATCCCCTTGCTTTTATTTTACAGAACTTCTCAGACTCACGCAATGGTTACTAACCACGTAACTCCTGACCACAAAGGCAGTGTCATTCTGGGCTGTGACAAAAGCATCCCTCATCTCTAATTGGGAATGCCCAAAATCTGCCACAGCTGTATTTGGGGAGGGTGGTGTAGAGAAAGGAAGAACAAGGCTCCGCTTACACAAACACCTATTACCCCAAAAGCCTCACTCCATGCAAGCTTGGGAACACCACAATCAGAGAGTTTCATGTGGGGAGGAGCAAAGATAAGTCAGCAGACTGGGATCCTTCCCCCTGCACCCAGGGATGCATCCACTCCTCTGACAACAGCGTTCTTCTGCTAGCTACCAAGCTATCTCTGCTGCAGTGCGGAAGGTCCTGCATTGGCCTCCTGTGAATGACGCACCATGAGGGAAGATTGTTACAGTTACACATTTGGTTTTCACCTTGCTTCTTAAAAAAACAAAGTTAGGAATTCTTTTTTTTTTAAAAAAAAAACACAACTTACAGTAAAGTGTAATTTAACCTCTAGCATGAAACATTACGAAATTAGAAGATGTGAGATACAGAATAGCCCTTGCTACACCTTAACTCTGCTCCTTTGCACGTACATATCAGGAATGTGACTTGGTATCAGATGATCTTTTCACATTTCAATCCCCAAAAGAACCTGATTTCATTCCCTGCACAAGCACAAATGAGGCAGAAAGATGACTCCATAGGAAATTCAAAGTCCAGCATTTTTCACTTTTGAGTGCTTGCAGCTAGAATGATATTTTCTTGATGGAGTTTTAAAAATTCAGTTATGTTTTATGTGCCCCATTTACCTTTCATTAGGAAACCAGAAAGTTCTGTAAAAGATTAAGGTCTCAGGTCTTCACAAGCCTCCACAGGCCTTGGTGAAACACAAAGATTGAGTCGTCTTTTTAAAATAACTGCCCAACTTCCTAGCCAGTGTAATTTCTGTGTTGTCCATGTAAACATTACACAGAGTCTTTGTACCACCCACTAAGCATTTTGCTTCAGTCAACTATTTGTGCCCAAAAGCACATCCTTATGTTTCTTCCTACACCACAGCCATCCTCGTACGCCACAAAAGATGTAACAAAATAGGAATTAATCACAGGCTGGATACTTACAGAGATTGCTGCTGTTTGCCTCTGTCTTCCCAGCCTTGGCAAGTTTGGTTGAGTTCTGCTGTGCTTTGCCCTGCTCCTCTCCAGTTAGCAGGGCTTTTATTTCAGAGGGGATTTTCCCTTGGTCCATGGCCATGCACCACTGTTTGTACTGAAATACGCAAACACATTAGGCATTAGCAAACTGCCAGGATCACATTAGCAGACAAAACAGAGCTGTAATCTTTACCTTCCGGTATATTCATTTAAGGTTTGAATTTACTGGGTTGAAGCCTCTCACAAAACTGCAGAGCACTAATGAGCTAAGCACGTGTCCAGGGTTGCATACCTGGCCTCAGTAAATCCTGTTTCAGTCAATAAACTGCTACTCAGTAGCAGTACTAGGCACAATACTGTAATTATTAAACAACATGGAACACTTTGTGCATTTTCTCGCTGCTGGCATGCCAGAATACCGTTCCAGTTCATGGCCTATTAAAAACAAATATTTCACATGACTCTGGGGCTGATTGACTATTAAGAGGCACTTTCTGATTGTGTAAGGCACAGTTACAGCACACGCGCCTTACTCCTGGTTCCCTCATCTTAAATTCTTCACTGGCAAACCCTGAAGCACACTGGAAAACCTGTGGTCACTTGGCTGACTTTCCACCCAATCCTAACCCTATTCACTCGTGGCGATTAGCCCCGCCTATTCAAACAAACCTAACGCAAGGTCAAGGAAACGCGCTCAGCTCCAGGGAAATTTCAATAGCATCTCAGTATTACTGGGGAGCTGAGTCTGTATTTCCAGATGAAACATTCTCTTTGGTTAACGCAGCTTATTTGACCAAGACACCCGTCTTATACGTGCTGTAAACAGGACAGCTGCGCAACCGTCTACATGCGTAGATGAGAGTACCCTGCAAGAATCAACCTCCCCAACAGAGACAAAGGTCTGTGGGAAGCAACGACACACTTTGGATACACGTCCCCCTTGATATTTTAACACATCTCTTTCCACCTGCTACCTCTTTCTAGCACTGTGGGAGGTTTTCCAAAACAAACATTTCAAAGAACAGCAGACTTAAAACACAACACTCCTTTCTTTGCTTGCTTCCAGTTCAAAACCAGCAGATATCTTGTGACACGAGGTTCATATTCAACACACAAAATCAGTAAACAGCTGAGTGCATCTGTTACTGATGTTTTGATACCTTATGGCTAGCCAAACCCCACTCTCTGTCACAGTGATTTCAAGAACAAATGTCCACAAGAACAGGTCCCAAATAATACTGAGGGCTAGGTTAAACAATAGTTTCTTACCATTTCAAGCTCTTCTCTGAGAGCACAGATGGCTCGTTCTCTGCTTGAAACCAGCTCTTCCAGGTACTGGTACCTCAGCTTCTTCCTGGCTCTGCACTCCCTTGCACTCTGACGACTTCGTTCAAGCTTTGCCTTCAAGTCTATTTTGGCTGGTTTACGACCTCGCTTGCCTGGTTTCTTTACCTTGCCTCCGACCACCTGGAATGGAAGGGTACATTAAAAATCCTGTTCTGCAGAGGGAATGCTGGAGCCATGTCATTGTGCCTACCAGGTGACTCAAGCAGAAAATTTTGCATATACTTTCACTGTTTCTGAGCAACAGAGGAAAGATGTAGCTTGTTTAGGGGGCTGATACATGAAGTTTTTGGTGACAGCATCAAAAACAAATGGGAGGAACATGACTTCATATTGAAGTCAGTGCTTAAGCAGTCCTATTGTAAAAGCTACTAATCTGAATTGAAAAAGCAGCATCACAGAACAGCTGAGGTTGGTAGGGGCCTCTGGAGGTCACTTAGTCCAACCTCCTGCTCAAGCAGGGCCACATAGAGCCAGTTGGCCAGGACCGTGTACAGATGGTGTTTGAATATCTCCAAGAAGGGAGACTCCAACGCCTCTCCGGGCAACCTGTGACAACACTCAGTCACCCTCAGGGTACAAACATGTTCAGAAGGACCCTCCTGTGTTACAGCTTCTGCCCACTGCCTCTGGTCCTGGCAGTGGGTACAACTGAAGACAGCCTGGCTTTGTCCTCTTTACACCCTCCACATCAGGTATTTGTACACACTGATGAAGTCCCTCAAGCCTTCTGTTCTCCAGGCTAGACAGTCCCAGCCCTCTCAACCTTTCCTCATAGGAGAGGTGCTCCATCATCTTAGTGGCCCTTTGCTGGGCTCTCTTCAGTAGCTCCATTTCTCTCTTGTTCTGGAGAGGCCAGAACTAGACACACTACTCCAGATATCTGGGAGGATATCTGGGACACCTAGGAGACAGAGACGTTCAAGCCAAATTCATAGCAAAACTGTTTTATTACTACCAACAACTCCTGCCTTAATATAGTGTTTCTAAAGTTGGCAAGTATTATGGAGTTTAACACTTTAATTTGGAAGAAAAAATATTTATATCAACATAATCCAAAACTTAGTTTTGCTGCAATACAATGCCCATAGTTTCAGCCCACTCAGAAGATGAAACTTGTTTGAATTACTCGCTAGCCATCTGAGCTTCCTTAACCCTGATTTATTTCAAAGGAATCTTCTGAGGATTTTTACTAAAGAGGGAACTCAGTTGCACTGAGTCCTACCTCTGCTGCCTCTATTCCAGTTGTACCTAATCACTCGGCCCATGTTTCCCTTCAAAACATTACCACACAGCCTGGAAAATTGTCTTCTCATGCCTCCTCATGCAACCTATCCCAACGTTCAACTCTCCCAGCACCTGATTTAGATATCCCTTGCAGAACTGTAAACCCCCTAGTTTCTTGCCCTATGGACTGCACGTTTTGCAATCATTTTCCCCTCTTCTTTGTAGCTCCTTTTTAAAAAAAAAAAAAACCCACAGGTGAGAAAGCTTCTCTTACTACAAATAAAAAAAAAAGAATAGTTTCCTCAGTGTTTACTCTATACTTCCCCACCCAAATATTTTACTCTTAACATGAGTGCATGGCACATGGAAGTCTTAAATATGGTCTGAAATTTAGTACAGTGGCCATTGGGTAGTATCTGCCCGTAAGCATTGCGTGAGCCACACGCCCCACCTCCCCTCTGAAGTGAGGATTTCTCTTTATTTGCATTCTGACCACAGTGTTTGAATGTAGGGGGTGTGGAGAAACACACCTACGTACAAGAATTTCATTGTTGGCTTAGTGTTTCACCACAGTGCATATAGACAGTACTTTTTCTAATAGTCAGCATTCAAAATACCAGAATTCATAATAAAAAAAGGCATTTTTTACTGTATGATGCTACAAAATAAGTCAGCTTTGACATTCAAAGAAGGCACTTGTTCTACAA
Organism: Chionis minor; assembly: GCA_013398295.1. Classification (NCBI taxonomy): domain Eukaryota; kingdom Metazoa; phylum Chordata; class Aves; order Charadriiformes; family Chionidae; genus Chionis; species Chionis minor. The sequence goes on along the minus strand of VZSF01007992.1, from coordinate 178,320 downwards.
ACTTAGCAAGCTGTAATAAAAACAATAACATAGTGAACTTACATGCTAGAATGAAGAAAAAAGGGATTATACAATTGAGCCTATTTTTTCTTTGGAAAGCGAGTCAACAATCACATGCCAACATAATCCTACCCTCTCTATATTGCCTCTCCTAATTTATTCAGGAGTAGCTGCCTACCATAAGCAAATGGAGGAACAGAAACTACAATGGGCATCTAGTGATAATGACACAAACATAATACATTCAGAAAAGCAAAGGGAAAAAAAAAATCAATCTCTTTTACATTTGAAATACCGAATACAGTTTCAATAATTCATTCACTCCACTGAGGTGCTCTCCTTCAGATCTTCTAGTCCAGATACTATGTTTACCAAAACAGTATAAAACTAACCAGTTTTACTAATAGTATAAAAAAAAACCTAACCAGTTTATACTAATAGTATAAGACTTTCCAAGGAGGAAAGAAAGGAAAGCGATTGTCCCCTTTAATGTGACAAGCTCAGCTCTGTCCTCTCATGGAACCACACTCATATGTGGTGTGATTTATACTCCTAGCTCAGTAGGAGTTAGAAATACACATAGTCTTCCCAAGAGGGGCTGTACGCACTCACAATTTGCTTTCTATTATTACTTGCACTTAAAAGATTTCTGGATATTACATTATACACTACAGCCAAAGTACTTCAGTTCTCACAGACTTTTAGTGCCCGAGGCTTCTCTGTGCCAATGCAAGGTAGTTTAAAGTAAATCTTTGAATTCAAGGGCTAGATAAGGTCTTGCAGAGACATACACTCCAGCTCTCTTAAAAAACCTTTACCACTCTGAGTTCTGACCCTCTAGAAGAGCAAGCTAGCACTCAAGGTCCAAGTCCCAGCACACCATATACTGCCGCACGAACAAAGGAATAACTCAAATCCTCATCCTGTGCAGGAGTAGGTCTCTGCCATGCTCTTTCACCAGAACGTCAAGCAGGTGAATAGTTGCTACCACACCACCTCTCACGAACAGCAAGTTAAAGCTACTTGGAAACTGCACCCAGCCTTTCCACAGCCAGCATCCTGGGCAGGCACCAGCAATGAAAAGCACTCACAATCCACCCAACTTCACAGCAGTTAAAACCATCTAACATCACAATCTCACAAAGTAATTTCTTTTTAAGGCCCTGCTATTTTAAAACATCTCCTGTATGTTTATATGCAGCTAGTTCCTTTAAGGTAAGGGTCATATCAACACAGAAAACACACAAAGGGCAAGGAAGAGTAGATCTTTATGTCCATAAGATACCAAGTGAGCTATATAAACTCTGAGTTTAAAGGCATGTTTTTATGGACAGATCTATAGATGGGGACATAAACTAGTTAAAGGCACTTCGTAGTCTGCAAGGAAATGAGACACTGTTGTTGACTGCTTTGCATATTGCAAATGCATCCTGGATCCACCATTATCAATTAACAGCTTTCCCTTTAGTCACTCTAGAGAGCTTTCTACAGGTAGGTGTACTAATTGCTCTCTCTCCCCCACACAAGCTCTGTTATGGGAGGGGGAAAAAGGCTTGTACCTCTTGGGTCATTGCTTCCCCATGCTCTAACCACCAGGACTATGCGAGTAATGAAAAGCTTCCTTCCCTTTTAACCCTGACTTTAAACAGCAAGACCCTAATAATCTGTCTTCACACCACCGCAAATGACTCAGTGTCTTCGTGTGGCTCCTGATCTGGAGTTCGTCATACAATTAGACATCACCCTGCACAGCTAGCCCGGCAAGCGATTTATTCAAATCCTGCATCCTTAACAGTTTTCCCTCACCAATATTTAGAAGCTCCTGCTGTAACCTTAAGCAACCCAGCTGGGGGAAAAAGGGCCTGATAAATCCTTTGCCACCATCCCACATTACCATATCTCCTTGGCTTCTAGTCATGTTTGCCTGCTCAGTTGCTATGCTGATGTGACAGAAAGAAGACAAAGCAGAAGTGCTAGTTGACGTTGAACATGGCAGCAGACCAAGAAAAAAGAAAAAAAAAAGCAAGCAAACATTTTTTATTCCCTTTGTATTCATCCAGAGTTTATAAAGGGATGGGATCTATTAGCACTCAGCAGCAGGGATTTGTTTTTTTTTCCGGGAGGCCCAAGGAATCAAGAC
>VZSF01007992.1:151124-176120 GCA_013398295.1 Chionis minor | reverse complement strand
TTTTTTTTCAGGGAGTCACATGTAATCAAGACCCAGAACAATATTAATCATAAAATTGGTCATAGAAATATTAGTAATGACACACAGTTGTCAGAAAGCCAACCCAGCTCCCACTGCAGTTCACCCAGACTTCAGAAAATAGAAAAATGTAACTCCCTCCCTTTTTAATATAGTACTTGGATCATAACATCATTCCTGCCTGCCATCAGTGTTCAGGTACAAAATTATATGACCTGGAATTGGAAATAGCTTCCATTACTTGCCCTGATACAGGAAAAAGCCCTCAGATTTCAGGATTTTTTTTTTATTTTTTTATTTCTACCACTACCACCCCCAAGTTATTCAGCAGATCTCTACAAAAGCGCTGCCGGATTGCACGATGAAGAGGTCCTCCTTCAGAAGGACATATATACATAATATGGCTATTAGCATTCACACCCCCAAGGAACTGAGCTGCTCGGATATAAAATTGTGATAAAGCTGGCCTCACCATGACATCTGCAGGTTTTGGATGCTTTGGCTAAAAAAACCCCTCTGCCTGAAGCACTGTTCAGCACAGCTGATGGCCAGTTCTGATCACATTGACCAGTTCAGTATCTTCCAGCAGCTCTGTTCATTCACAGATAAACAAATAGCTCTTAAGTGCCAGTACTTTGAGATGCAGCTCGGGGAATTATCTTAAACATATTCTTGTTTGTGTTAGTGGCTGAAGGTATAGAGCTGCAGGATCTAACTTAGCAGGGAGCTGATGATCATCTACAGAATTTATATAAAACTATAAAAATTATTAGCAAGAAATAAAAACAAACCTAAGCACTGCATTCGTTACAGTAGAGGGACGAAGAATCTATTCACACTTGCAAACATTTTCTCAAAAATCAGTAATCAAATGAAGTTTGTCACAAGTCTAATAAAGATTAAGTTATCTGATGTGCTAAGTCACAGCATGCCATTCACAGTAGCAGTATAAAATCCAGCTAGAAAGTATGCTGGTTATTCCTCCACTGCATGGCATTTTATATGCTTAACACAGATTATTCAGTTAACTGTCACTGGCAGACAAAATGCATCCAATAATGATCCAAAAGTGTAAGATACTACTTCATAAGCAAACACTTTATGAGTCTTAAGCAGACATGTCAATAGAAATTAATCCTAAAACCCTAATAATACAAAGTAATTGACACACTAAGAATGTAATCTTTAGCACAGACATGTAAAGAAGACGATCTTTACTGAAATGTCTATTTTTAAAAAGCATAAGCTGGGAATAAATATCAAGCTTTCATGAAGTGTTACACAGGCATCCACAAGTCAAGACAGATAAGCATGAAGGTTCAGGGTAGGAATTGCTATTAAGACTCTGCAGCAATCACCCAGTTGCCATGCCACCTTACTTCTCAACAGTTGAGTGTCCTCCTCTTCCCCCCAGGAAGGACTTACAGCCTCATGCGTGGAAGCATGTCCACCAACACACCAGATGCACTCTCACAGTTTATGCTGACAGAACCCAAGCACTTCTTTAAGATTCCCTCTATTAGAACTCAAAACAGGCAACAGGGATGGTGAACTAATACTACACTATGTATATCCCTCCTAGCCCACTGCAAAAATGAAATAAAACTCTTCTAGCTGTCCGTTCTACGGGGTTTGAGATCATCCACTTTACTTAACCCATGTCAAATGTGAGAAAGCAGACGTGTCATCTGAGCAGTCCCGACCAGCAACTTTTAAAACATTTGATGATTCGAAATTGCCCATCTCAAATTGTAACCAAAGCTATTTAGGTTGTATATATTTCCAAGCAAGCGGCAATGAGAACACTTCATGTTCAAACATGAATCTGTATGGAAGAATTCTCCAGCACTTTGCAGACCTGCACACTGTGAAAAAGCCTTGAAGTGAGAAAACATGGTAACCCACCTCCTTAACGATTGAGGTCACTGTGAAAACAGATCCTGTGCTTCGCCCTCCACACTAGCTCTCAGTCCCTCCTGAGAGCTCAGACATTCCTCAGAGTCGATGGTAGGATCGCCTGGGAGATCGCCCCTCTCTTTGTGATCCCGGTCACCCACAACAGCGAGGGTCACAGGCAGTGACTGCTTAGAGGACATCTCACGAATAAAGACCCACCAAGCTCTGTTTTAAGCGCAAGATTTCACATCTGACTTGCTCCCACACTCCCTCCAAGGGATGTCTGCATCCCCGCCATTTACGACTTGGAACAGAACTCCCTCTGCCTCAGGATCACACATGACCAGGCAGGTGACGTTTCAAAGCTCGGCAGCGGGGAAGGCAGCCCGACTCCTCACGCGCAGCCTTTTGCTGTGGCCTGTCCCTGCCCGAACACCAAGTGCTCCCCCAAAATGCAAAGGCTGTAGCGACACCAGAACGAGACATCAACAGATGCTCGATCTATAAATATAAATATAAATATATCCTCTACAACAGTTTATCTGGGGGCTTCCTTTTTCAAACTCATTTAAAACCTGAAAACACTCTGACCTTACCTACTTAAAGGATCTTCCCCTCCCCTCCTTTGCTTCACATATTGCAAGTTTGTGGAAATTTAGTAGTAGTCAGACCTCAAGACCAATGTCCTTGCCCAAGGCCCAGCCTGATGGGGAGAAAACAATCCGAGCTGGAGACCCAGCTTTCAACAGTCACAGCCTCTTTTACAGGTATAAAGGAATTTGCTTCTTCATTTAGAGGACGCAGCAATTTATTTACAAGCGAAAGAAAGCCAACAACCAAGAACCAGTCTGTTCAAAGCCAAGAATCTAACCTGGAATTAAAACAAGTGCAAGAGATTGAGATCTACTCTTTTAAAAATCTGAAGAGCGGACTGTTTTATTGTCATTAGAACTGGATAACAAAAGGTTTTCCAGAGCCCGCTTTTTTACTTTCCTTTGTATATCCAGTAAGTAGTTGCCTTACACCAGCAAGGCATTTTAAAAAGCTGTTGGGTGCATTCACTAAATTTTCATTCCCATTCAGAAGAGTAATCAAGTACTACATTCCACTGCTAAGATTAAGAATGATGCAGTACAATATTTTTTTTTTAAAAAACCCAAATGCTTTAAAATTCAAAATGCCATTTTAAATATAATATTTGTCTCCAAAATGCATTTTTTAAAAAACTCAATCTACTCATTCATGTTTTGGCTCAGTTAAGTGTACTTTTGAAGAAAAATACATTCCATCTGAACTTCTTGAAAACTAAAACTATCTTTTCCCTAGAGGACAAGAATATTTGTAATAAAAGAGAGGAACCTCAAACTTTTATCATTGTTGTTGGGTTTTGTTTGCTTGTTTTTAATTTAACTGGAATGACAAAAAAGTGATCTAACGTTAAGATTTTAATTTCTGATTTCTACCCATAAACTGAGAAGTTATTCACGTATTGCCAGTGTGCCCTGTAAAAACTTCTGTAATACAAGACTGCAGTTAGCTGTGTAGAACTATATTTTAACAGTTGCCAACAAAAGTTATTTATCAACTCACACAAATGTGAAAAATACTTCTTACCCTAATACAAACCCCCTGCTTCCCAATGTATATAATAAATTATATGTAGTCTTGTAAACTAACCAAGTAATTTCACCTATAAAGGCTGAAATCACAGTGACAGAATTTCTCCTTTTTTCCAGCATCTAAATACTTCAAAGATACTTAAGTGTTATTTTAACAGAGATTAATTGCCAAGGAACAGCTGCATCACTAAACTCCCTTACAAAACCAATAGCTCAAACCACAGCAAGAAGCAAGACCAGTATCTGAACAACCCTAGTTTCAGAGCAGCTCTCTTTCAGGAGAAAGAAAAGGAGGTCATATTTCGGGTTTGGTTGGGGGTTTTGTGTGTATAATTTAAGAACATCCTTTAAAACTGAAACATTAAAGTTTTCCACATCTGACAATCAGATGTTCTACCTCTCCCTTTATTTCTTACTATTTCCTTCCCATTTTGAGGAATATTTTCAGATGAACCATTTTTCAATTGCTCTCTTTAACTGGGTACAGCTAAATTATAGTGCACTATGAATCAGGGAAAACATTACAGCCTGGAAGCCCAATTCTAAATTCTTTACGTCACATAGATGAAGGAAAACACGGAACTTGGGTGGATGTAGCTATAGAATGGTTACTTCACTACTAATGTAATTTAGTTATCTTAGTTTTTTCAAGGGAATTTCCTTTCAGAGTCACACTCGTTCAATTCACGGCTGAGACTCATCGATCACAGAAGCCAGCCCTCTCAATAAGGAGGAAAAGATGATTCAGTGTAGCTTTTAGAAGATTTCAAGGACATGCTGCCTGAAGCTGTAAGACCGCACTGGCTATAAAATGAAGTATAAACAGTGTTTGCCTCATCCTGACGCAGCAACATGCAACAGGAAGAACCTTTCCAAGAGAAATGGGATCTCCTGAATGGAGCCACCAAACCCTTAGGGCAACCTGCAGCCTCATGAGCTTCTGAAAGGAACCACAGCCCTTCAAAACACCTACAGCGAAGCCTTTCAGAGCAGCAGGCACTTATTATTGAGTATCAGCTATTTTCAGTAGAAGATATAGGGACCCAGTATCACCTGATGTTATTACCTAATTAAAAAAACCCCCACCTCGCTGAGGTTACAAGGATTTTCAAAGTTTTCCTTAGGTACAGCCTCACCCAGTAGTTCTGGGCAGGATCCTTTTCAATGTCACTGTCCTCTCAAGTATCTCAATAGTAAGTATGAAATAAAACCATAATAATAGGTTTCCTGAGATCAAATATAGGAAGATTAAATATTCCACTTTGCCTTTTTTTTTGCCTCTTTGCTCACTAACAATTTTTCTAAAGAAAAAAAAAAAGCAAAGATCGGTCTTACTGACTTGATACTTGATGAAAAGATTTAGTTTATTTTGTAAGTGTGTCCAAAACCGTTTCAGAAAAAAAGCAGATTATCGGACTTCACAAAACACAACAATTGATCAAAGTTATTTTTTAAATGAAAAATCTGGAAGTTATCGATTACAAGTAAGTTAACGATGATACAGCAGAAATTAAGTGTTCTTAACACTAAAAGAAATAAAAATTGGCTAATAGGAACTATATACGCTTCTAGAAGATCCAGAAAATTCAATTCTAAACTACTGCCCTGATTACATAAACTTTCATGCAGTTCTCACAGTCGTGAGCATTTGGTTGACTTCAGTGATGCAGATTCCACACACACCCCTTTGCAGCTTTCAGACAAGGCCTCAATAAAACCAAACAGTATATAAGCTAATTTGGCATGTCATCACGGACCTTTCATATACTAACGACCCATTCTGTGATCCTTCATAATTGTCAAACTATTGATCACACCCGAGTTTCTCATATTTATTCCCTAAGAAACTACATGAAGTACTTTCCCCCCTCCCCGCTTTGAATTCAGGTGGATCAACACAGGCAGCGCGATTTTGTTGTACTAAAATTCGAATGGGAAGAAAATCAGTTGGCTTGAGAACAGATAAGGGACCACTTACCGCAGGGACATGGCTACCACATGACCAGTTTTAATACTCAACCCAAACTCAGACTTTATTAAAGAGTCCGAACACTGCTGCCTCACAGTCAGCCTCAAGCATGGTTACACCCAGCTCGCTCCTGGGGCCCTGAGCTATCTCTGGCACAAACCCCCTGACACCACCATAACCACCACCCCAGTGAGGCAAAATGCCCAAACCCAACAGGGAGTTTCATTTGTGAAACTCAGCAAATGCAGCAGTTACTGTCTCAGTCCTCACGCTGGCCGTGCAGGTCCTGTTTTTAGGGACATGCCAGCACACACCGGCAGGGGAAGGCATTCCTCGTGCATCTTCTGATGTGTCTATCGCTCTGCTTAAACGAAGAGCTGTACCCTCGGGGATGCCACTGTGCTGTTCTCATAAGAAGATGAGGGAAGAATCAAAGCACTGGCAGCCATTACAACGTTGCAACCCAAAAGCTCACACTCTCATACCTCACCCCTTGTCTGCGGTTGCTAATTATCTAAGAAATTCAGGGTGCGACAGGAACAGGCTCCACCACGCCAGGTCAGACCGCTGCTCTGTATCCAGCCTTTAGCCCATGCTCAGAGCTTTAGGGAAAAGCCAGAAGCAGAACCCAAGCGCTGTGCACCACTGCATACAGCGAGGGAGGAGAGCAAAGGGGACAACGCCTCCTTCCCACCGGCAGCAAACTGTGGCCTTCACAGAATCGCTTTGGTTGGAAGAGACCTTCAAGATCATCGAGTCCAACCATAAACCTAACACTGCTAAACCACCCCTAAGCCATGTCCCTCAGCACCACGCCTACCTGTCTTTTAAACACCTCCAGGGATGGTGATTCCACCACTTCCCTGGGCAGCCTGTTCCAATGCTTGACAACCCTTTCCATAAAGAATATCCATCCTAAACCTCCCCTGACGTAACTTGAGGCCGTTTCCTCTTGTCCTGTCGCTTGTTACTTGGGAGAAGAGACCGACCCCCACCTGGCTACAGCCTCCTCTGAGGTAGTTGTAGAGAGCGATAAGGTCTCCCCTCAGCCTCCTTTTCTCCAGGCTGAACAACCCCAGTTCCCTCAGCCGCGTCACGGGAAGACGCCAGAGAAGTTTTACTTCAAAAACCCTCAGTAGCAGGCGTCACCCCCCACCCCCCGCCGCCTCCCCGCCTATTAACCGCTACGAGAGGTTTTAGGGGTTTATCCCACCCGCCGCGCTCAGGCGCGGGNCCCTCCCTCCCTCCCTCCCTCTCCCTCCCGGAGAGACCGGCGTCTTCCTCGGCTTCAGGCGGCGCGGCGGCGGGAGCCCGCTAGACTCACAGGGCTTGATGCCGCCGCCGGTCCTCCCCTTGCCTCCCGTCCTGAGCCATTGCCGGCTCTGGATCTCCCACAGGCTCCCCTCGAGCCCTAATTTTTAAGCCCGGGTTTTCCCATCACTAATGAGGCCTCTTCCATCCATCCATCCATCCATGTGGGAGCTGCCTATCCATATCCCTGCCCCACAGCAGTCTCTGGTCACAGAAGCAATTACAGTGCCAGCCAAGCAGCTGCGTAGTGGCTTGCGCATTAAAACATAAATAAAATAAAATAAAATAAAATAGCCAAGCTTTCTGCTATTGTTTGCCTGGCTGTCGCCCCTTCAAGTTCCTGAAGGCAGAACCGAGTCTCCCTGGCCACTTGGGTGCTGGGTGGAGCAGCGGGCCCAAGGCCCCGAAGGAAGCCTGAAGGAGCAGCCCCAGTAATCCTCGGAAAAAACTGGGTTTCCTCTCCTTTTCATGGCGACGTGTACCAGAAGAGGTTAACGTTGATGCTTTTGATGCAAAATCCAAGCTGTGGTGTCATCATTCCCTCCCCCCCCACCCCGCCCCAGGTCCTGTGAAGTTAGGCCCCAGCTTGCCCCAAAGACACGCGTACCCCCAGCGAGCCACACTCTAAACATGGCCCGTGTTTCAAGTCCGCGGTGAAACCTGGAGCTGGGCGTGTTTCATGTTGCTGCATGTTTCTTTTTATTCATGCCCCTCCATTCACAAGAGTTTCCCATGACTTAATCTCTCCTACATGCAATTGTTGGGGCTGAAGGCTTTGTCATGGGATTTTCCCCCTGAATCACAGACCTTCCTCTTGGAGGGATATGCTTTCTGGATGGCAGAGACAAAGCACTTCTATAAGCTTTTTCTGTTTTTTTCTTTTTTTCTTTTTTTTTTTCTATAAGCTTATATGCTTCTCAGTTGTTGAAGAGAAGGCAGTTTGCACACTGCTTAATATTTGCCTGTCCAAAACCGATGTAGCAGCAGTTCTTGCAAGTCTGCCCCTGAAATAAATAAAAAAATAAAATAAATAATAAAAAAAAAAGAAGCAAGCAGGGTTGATCAGTATGTTAAGCAAGAGGCAACAGCTAATAAAGTGAAAGGAATAGCTCGATGTGAGCTTGCCTAGGTATTCTCCTGTGCTCCCCTCCCCCATCTTTGCCTTCAAATTCTTGGAGAAGGCGGTGAGGCGCCTCGTACCACCTTTGGCACTATCCTGGGGCCATAAAGCTGGCTTTAAAAGCCAGTTGGGGGTTTCCCTGGTGAAGGGAAATATTGAGTGGCAAAGAGCCAACATAGCTCACTTAGGCAACCCTCTGTTGCAACATGAGTGGAGGAAGGAGATTAGACAGAGCCCTGATGCTGATTCAGAAACGCCAGAAACCTTTTAACCAGCAAATTAAAGTTACAGCTTCATCTTTTCCTCCCACTAGGTTACCCCACGCTACCCATTCTGCTTTATATCACTTAAGAAGCAGAGCGCTCAGCTTCTGACCGGGCTAAGCACAGGTTCCCTGCCTAAACACTTAAGAGCTTCCATATTTTAGCCCAGAACAACTCAAAATATACATTTCAGTCTGCTTTTCCATTGTGGCTGTGCTGTCCTCCTGGATGAATACAAGCGTGCAACTTGAATGGGAGCCTGTCAGAAAGAACAGTTGCAAATAGAATTGAACATTATATACATGCACATACATATAGCGCACAAGCTTATGATGTTTTAACCTGATTTTAAAACTGATTTTTAAACCCTTGGAGTTTACTGCCACAGGACATTGTAAGGCAGAGGGTTCAGCAGGTTCAAAAAAGGATCAGATAGATTTATGTTTCATAAAGAGGTACTGAAGGGATGTATTCTCCACCATCCCCGATTGAACAGCTTGGGATACTGGGGATGTATGAGAGGAGCTGAGCACAGAAAAAGGCCAAGTTCACATATTCTCCCTAAAAGGTGTCTCCTCCTGCCACTTCCAGAGGCAAAATATTGAACTAAGTCGACCCATGGTCTGACTCAGCAGAGCTTTTCTCTTTTTCATGTTGTCTAACAGGTCACCAATTTGACCCCAAAGAGTCACAAGTGAATTGAGGTTTTTAAGTAAAACTTCCTCAGTTAACGTAAAGGCAAATGATCTGCATACTAGATCAACTCATCATCACTAACTGCAGGTTACTGCTTTTCTGAGTAAGTGATCATTCCTAAACGATTCTCGGAGATATCCTGATGGTTTTATTGCTAAACCATAGTGATGCACACCAAGGAAACACTACCTTGTGTTAAACCCAATATCACAAATTGTCTTACGCCATAACTATTGGTAGTTCATTGGTGAAACTAATTACATTTATTAAATGAAGGGTTGTGCCTCTGACATCCAGAAAGACTTTGAGATATATAAATAAACTGGGTTTGGTGATCAGGCAATAGTTTAAAAAATCATTGCCTATGTCAGCGTGACTAAAAAAGAGATATAACTCACGGGGTGATTTTGCACCATGTGCTCGTATTTGCGGTGATGTCAACACATCCCAAAGAGGTGTTTATTCTCTCTTTCTGTAAATGTTTTAACCTGGGCAAATGGAAACCTGTTCCTCTGAAAGCCCGCTTGAAATAAAAATAAATCTTGCAGCCTCTTGGTATCAAGACAGTATTCTGCTGAAATTGCTCCAAAGTTCATTTGTAGAGTCGTTGCAGCAGATTCAGAGCCTTTGAGATCAGTTCATTCATGGATGGAAAAACAAGGATGCAGTTAAGATATTTTCTTGTTTGTTTTTCAAATGTACCAAGATGCCAATTGCTTTAATAGAGATGTCAACTCATTTGCCATGTGATAAAAGATTGTGCAAGAACAGCCCATCTTTCAATCTCTCGGGTTTTTTGTAGAACCAATAAAGAAATTGCATTGTCCTATACCCTTTAATCTGATACCCAAGAAACATTTCTGGAAATACAAGAAGAGAGTCCATGTCTTTCAGTTTTTAGACTCTTTTGATATTGAGACAGAGATCACCCTCACCTTGTCATTTATATCCACCAGTTAAACTGTTTGTCACTGGGAAGTGACAAAAATTTTTATTTTCATAGGATTCTGTAGCTTATTGTCCCTTATATAATATGATAAAAGTATCAGGCTTTTTTTTTTTTTTACATTTGAGAAATAAGCTATATATGCTAAAGCTCTGAAAGACCTGGTAAACACATGAACAGCACATGCTAACAAGTACAGTGATCACATTGTTGGGATGATTAAAAGAAAATTCTGTTTAAAATACAAGCTCTTTGAAAGCTGTTTTTTAAAATCTACTCAGCATTTGAACAAAGTGCAGCACACTGGGTGCCTGATATGTGACTACTTGCTATACACTGTATAATTAAACGTTGGTAAGGGATTTGCTTTCATATTTGCTAAATGTTCTACTTTGTGACAAGATGAGCACCTTCTATAGTTACAAATGCTTGAAGTCACATCTACAATGGGAGTTCTTTCTGTTTAGCTATTGCAGATTAACTTCTCAAGTAAAATGGACTCAAAATAAGCTAATTTGGAATAATCAGCTCTTGTCCTACGCATACACACACAGAGAAAAAGTTACAGCTTTATCTAGCCAACACGTAAGCAACATCTTGAAACAGTGCTCATGAAGCTTATATATTGCTGAGTGGATAGACTATTTGTAAATTTTATTGCATGAGAATGTTCATGCTGCAGCTGGAAATGAGCTACTTGAATTTTCTAACTAGCTAGTAGAAGGGAGAAAAATTAGTCAGATGATCCTATACTTCATGCTTGTGACTGATAGTTCCAATTAAGATAGAGTGGAAAACTAGGAATGGTTCAAAAAAACATTTGGATAACAAGGATTTCACATAGAATTTAAACTAAATATAAAAAACTGAGAACCAAAGAGCAAGACAAACAAATCGCTGATTAAGAAGATGACGAAGAGTGGGTTAAAGTTCAATGCAGTGCACAAGCACATAAAATTTAATCCTGTTCCGAAACAACAAACAAACAGAGCAGCACAATATGCCACATTCAGGAATGTGAGAGCCATGTTGTATCTGGCACTTGAACAACAGAGAATTATTGCCGCTGATATGGTAATTGCAGAGGTACAGAAAAAAGTGGGTGGATCATGTGAAATTCATGAAATACTTGAGGTGAACTTACAGCAGGATTAGTCTTTTTCTTTTAATTGTGTACATTAATCTCTGTGCACAACTGGTTTAGTAAAAAAGCATATTGTTCATTCAAAGAGGTTTAAAAATCCACTTCAGCTCAGTGTCATTTTTTATTCTTAAGATATTTTGCAACGTGCTTCTCCCCTTTGGCCTACGCAAACAAATATGCCTGCATATGCATACCTATCGGAGCCAGCCAAAAACTGCTGCCTGTAGCTGGCCATTCTGGTAAGAATTATTTCTGGTTGCCTTCCACAACACTTTAAATCATTTTAAACAGTTTTGCCCAGACCCAGACGCTATGGCATGGGCTGCACTCACACTCAGAACATTTACTCGTCTAAGTCTGATACCGTGGTCTTGTTCAAGGGCACAAACAAGGTTTCTGCACAGCTTGAGCACAAAACGGACGACTTGTATCGCGAGCTGGATCTGTGCTGTAACTGGGTCAGGGGACTTCCGTGATGACCCGGACTACTTTATGAAATGTCATTGTGTTTCATGGGAAGGGTCAGGTCATCAAATACAGTGCTTTGCCCTGGGTCTGCACCGCTTGCTCCATCTTAAGTCAGCATCATATCAGCTAATTTCTGTTTTGCAACTGTGCTTAAGCATATTGGATTTCCTAGTATTGTTGCAACTGCTGATGAGACTCATATTGGTGTTTAACAGGATTTGTGTTTTTAATGAGACAGCTCATGTGAACAGAAGTTACTCACAGGATCAAAGGTTGCACGACAAAAAGGGTTCTATTAACTGGATGTAAATCAAGAACACAAACCGGGAACACAAACTCTTTTGCAGGGCTATTTCAAGTCAACAGGTAAAACAAGCAGCAGGTTACTGGGAGCTGGCAGGCTGCCTGCCTTGCCCATCCATACAGGGGAAATAAAAATGTGCTGTTTCAGAAAGATCTGGAACAAAACACAGAGCCCCTCAACCTGTTGCCAGCTCCCTTCTCCCCAGCTCTGAAAATCTTCCTGACAAGTCCCAGAGGTCCCTATACACCAATATTTCCTGAAACAACCACCAAGTTTTCTCTTCCCTTGCCTACGTTGCCTCTGCTGCCCTTCCCGTCAGCCATGAATCTCCTCCATTTCTCTGCATGAGCCTTGGGTTGAATTGGCCGAGCTGACTGACCTTCACGGACAAACATGTCCATGATGGCACCTGGCAGTAGTTACAGATGGACACAATCACGCTCAGCAAGCATGGGTCAGATGAAAGCGGCAGAACAATACCAGGTAACACTTCCTTGGCATGGGTGGAGCTGCCATGGTTTGATTCACCTGTGTAGGCTGGTTTTAAAGCAAATTACTTTTAAGCACGTATTTACAAAAACAGGCTGATCAAATTTTGCATTTCACTTCCGTGAGGTTGCAAAATTTTGCCTATGGAGTGGACCAGGTGTGACCCGATTAAAAGTGCAGATGCTCTTGAACTTCTCTTTCTAGTTTCACAGGGCCTGATACTCTGTCACTTTCCTTGGGAAGTACTATTGACACCTAAACAATGAATGCAAATACTCGCATGCTTCTCTCTCAGTAACCTGGAGCGAATGGGAACGGCTTCTCAGGCATTTGGAGTAATTTAGGTAACGACTAAAACGAGAGACCCAGAAGCTCTGCTAAGCTGCTCAGTCAGGCATATACCCCGATCACATCCAGTATTTGAGTGAGAACTAGGTAAGAGCCAGCTCCTTTTTCTCCTCTCCAGTTTCCATGTTAAGGGAACGTGAATGCATGCTCCCGACGGAAGCTGTGTCATATTCAGGTGCCCTGCTTTGTGATGGGGGACCAGGATTTGCCCAAGTGTGACACTGGCTTAGGGTAGACATGGGCATGACCCCAGGGGCATGGCACAAGACAGCTGTTTTGGACAATACCGTGCACTTTTACCCTTTTGCCACTCTGACTGTGCTCACTTCAGTCTTGACTTCACTGGAAGAAATGGCATTTAAGTTCATAAGTCAAACTGCTAGTTCTCAAGCTATTGTATGGAAAAAGTAACCATCAAGAAAATTGACTACAAATGCACATAAATATCTACTAATTTTCTCCTTCTCACATAGATATAGATATAGATAGAAATAGAAATAGAAATAGAAATAGAAATAGAAATAGAAATAGAAATAGAAATAGAAATAGAAATAGAAATAGAAATAGAAATAGAAATAGAAATAGAAATAGAAATAGAAATAGAAATAGAAATAGAAATAGAAATAGAAATAGAAATAGAAATAGAAATAGAAATAGAAATAGAAATAGAAATAGAAATAGAAATAGAAATAGAAATAGAAATAGAAATAGAAATAGAAATAGAAATAGAAATAGAAATAGAAATAGAAATAGAAATAGAAATAGAAATAGAAATAGAAATAGAAATAGAAATAGAAATAGAAATAGAAATAGAAATAGAAATAGAAATAGAAATAGAAATAGAAATAGAAATAGAAATAGAAATAGAAATAGAAATAGAAATAGAAATAGAAATAGAAATAGAAATAGAAATAGAAATAGAAATAGAAATAGAAATAGAAATAGAAATAGAAATAGAAATAGAAATAGAAATAGAAATAGAAATAGAAATAGAAATAGAAATAGAAATAGAAATAGAAATAGAAATAGAAATAGAAATAGAAATAGAAATAGAAATAGAAATAGAAATAGAAATAGAAATAGAAATAGAAAAATTGTCAGCTCCAGACTATCTCTGACTTGAAAGGACAATTGATTTTTGATGACTGTTTGAAGATTTGGAGGATTAACTGTAATTATAAGATCAAAATTTGAAAATATCACCTGCTTTGCAAAAAGCATTGAAGCACAAGATCTGGGGGTTTTCCCCTGTGTCTAAAAGGACTGTATTTCAAATCAAAAAATGTACCGTGGCCTTTTTTTTTTTTCTTTTGAATGTTACAATACTGTTAAACAAATTTCAGACAAGACTGACCCAAGGGAAGAAGAAAATGGGCTGTATGAAACTCTAGTACATACTGAAGTCAAGCTACCTGCTTTTTTAAGCAACTGGGGACTAACACCAGAGTTTCAGAAAACTATATAAAATAGCTTACTCCATTTATGTCTCCGCTGTCTTGTGTTACAAACTGTTCGTGGCCAGGCTGTGCGGTGTGGTTCTGCATGCAGCAGAAGCTCTCTGTGGCACCGTGCCCCTTTCCTGCACATTCTCCAGCAGTTTTGCTGTCAGACCCAGGAGAGGCGTACGTTAAAGCTTTGCTAATTCCTGAATGGCTCCCCCTCCATAGAACTCCACAAGGGACCATTAGTGGTTCCTGTCGAACGGGGCATGTCTCTAGAAAAGAGCTAAATGATGCTGTGAGGTAATTCAACGGCAGTAAACCTATGGCAAGAGGAGCTTTCATCCTCCCCAGGATCCTCTGAGATCCACAGCTATCTGTTTCCAAATATGACATCAATGAGTTTTCTCCATGCATTTTCCGTGACTTGAAGGCCCAGGCTAAGTCGCAGGAGAAAGCCTGACATAAGTATGTAGCGTTGATGCCCATGTTAGGCGTAGTCCACTTGGTTTCAAAGGCATCTCCAGAGGCTGATTTAAAGCATTTACATCAGTGTGCTGCTCGAAATCACTGAAACTTGGAGTTAAGTAGCTAATTATAGATGCTGTGAATAGACCCGACAGTGGTCATTTCACAGGACCAAGTGATGTCATGCTACAGAATAGCTTTGCCATCAGTTTGACCGGTATTTCGCAAAAAGAAATGCAGGTGGGGGATTTGCGTATGTGTTTGTTATAGATTTTTTTTTGTTTTTACCATCTCCAGTTCTTCACGCAAATGAGCTACTTATTAACCAACTGTTACAATGTCAGGTATAAACATTAACCAAAGAAGCCATGAATCTATACACAGATCAACAGCTGTTTGGTAACTGTTCACTTTGATTGCATATATATAGTCCTTAGCTGTCTAGTGACTTGTCTTACTGAAAGCAGCATCAGCCCCAGAGCACTGTAAACTTGCTTCAGTGAAATCATTCCCTTCCCTCTACCTCCATCTTTCCTAACATCCCCTAAATGTCTAGCTATGTCAGGGAGAAAAGGCCCTACTGCCGAATCTGTGTTGAGACTGCTATGGAAAATTTTCCCCCGACAGTGTCAGAAATGTTATTCAGAGTCCCTCAGATAGCTACAGCATTCTTACATGGAATACAACTCACCCTTTTTCCCCTTTAATGTGTTCAGCAGACAGGTGGCGACCCAACTGGTGGCAAATTCCTAAGTATTTATATCCTTTAACTCTCAAATGATATGAACAAGTAATAGGAAATGTCATGCACTGAGTATATGAGTAATGTTCCCATTAATCAATCGTCCAAAATAAACTGGATTATTATGTATGTTTGTACTACACCGTAGCTATTTGCAGATAGATGTACTGAAAGAGCAAGTCTGATTCTTATCGGCTCTGCTCCCTGTGGATATTTAGGGGCAGAGTCTCTTGAAATTTCACTCCTCTCCCACATGCGCTCTGGCCAGGCACAAGAGAGATTCATGAATGTAGAATACTGCCAAGCTACAATCGTCTACTTTCTGGTGTCAGCACTTGATTTCAACTTGGACGTAATTTTCAACTGAGCATAGAAGCTACAAGGCAGCACAGATCTTCAGCTGCTCTAACCTAGCAATCAGACCCAGCATGTTTTGGAGATAATTGGGATTTTGAAAATGAAGTCCAAACAAAACAAATGATTTTTTAATTCCTAGTTTCAAGACAGAATGGTTGATTCACTACCTAAGCTGGTGACTGTTGTCAAAGAATGAAACTGGAATTTGTGCGTTACACTGGAGGTCTTGTCTGTCTCAATTCCTGATTTTCTTGCGTCAGTTTTGGTAGCAGACTACTACTTTTAATGGATGTATGGCAGGGCATCCAGGAATCCTAGAAAAGTGCCACTGTGCACGTACCTGGAGCAACGCACTTAACGTCTAGTATAGACAAAAATCTCAGACAGGTAGCAGTCGCTGCCCGTGTAGTACAGATTCTCACCGCTGTGCAGGCAAGCACCCTGAGGCAAAATTATCTGCAACACATTTATTTATGGGAACTGTAGGGCAACATATGCACAAGCTGTTCTGCACATCTCAGGTCCAAATCCCCCAGTGTCAGGCAATTTGCAGTCTGGTTCCGTCTGCCCCTGCACTTCTCTCTGAACACAATGCGGAGTCTATGCCCCTGTTCCCCCCGGAATACACTGAAGTGCCATAGGAAGCACTTACCTATTTAAAAGTCAGTTTGAAAGGCTGGAGTCTCAAACCCCTTAAGAGTACCTGTGTGAAACACCGGAAACAAGACAGGTGCCCTCCTGATCTGGATAGGGTTGCACTGACTTGTCCTCAAAGGCAGAAAAGACAGATGTCCCTGAATCCGTAGTGCAGACAGTCTGTATGAAATGGAGATAATTTCAAAAAATTATAAACCTCCTTGGCATGATAATAATATATAAACAATTTAGATGGCTTTTTTTTTTTTTTTGCTTTGTCTTTGTATGTTTTTGGCTTATAAAGGCTGCGCAACTGAGACAAGAATGGTACAATACAGCCCTTTTGCACCACTCTAGAAGTGTTGAGGAATGTTTAACTGGAAGTAAATATACTCTATGCAGCTACACTATCATGGACAACTATGGAGAGCGAGCTGTGTGATTGAGAAAAAAGCTCTGGGATTTTTTAAAGGTATATTTGCATATGCGTTTGTTATTAGGGATTGTGGTGGTGCTGTTGAAGGGTTTCATATCTCCATTCCTTCAATTACATACATACAACCTTGATCCAGTTTATTCCAGGGTCTTTTATCACACCCCTACGAATGTGAAAGGGGCTTTAAATGGATGTAAATGTAATTTGCTGCCATAAAAAAGTCCAATTGCTAAGCACAACAACTTTTATTGGTCCAATAAAATCTAGAAGCCATGCTGCACCACAGGCATGCCACAAGGAGACAAAGTAGAGATTAAATCTGAATATGCTTTTAACATCCACTGAGATTAATCTGGACCACTTAAAATGTGTCATGTATTATACTATGATTATTGTACAGTCTCTCTTTGACATAAATTTAAGCTTGTTTGTAAACTGTAACTGTGGACACATTAGTAATTTTTACAGAATAAATACATATTTAATAACCTGGCTTTATAATCTTTGGTTTAACAATAATGAGATCAATCCTACAATATGTATATTTTTAAAGTACTGACTTACACTGTCCAACCAAACTTCCTCCTGAGACAGCTTTGCTCATAGAAATCTATACATAGAAATTTATACACTGAAATGTCATAATAATTACGGGACTACCTTAATGTTTGACAGATAAATTTTCAGCTAGGGATACTGATGCATGAGGACATTTCTCAGTGTAAAATAAGGATACAAAATACAGGAATCATGACTACCCCATCTATACCATGCAATAACTTAGGTTGTAAGGGACCTCTGGAGGCCGGCTGGTCTAACTCCCTGTACACAGCAGAGCCAACTGCAACATTAAATCCAACTCCAAAGCTAGATCAGATTGCTCGGGGCCTTGTCCATTCCAGCACTGATCATCTCCAAGGATGGAGAAGCCAGAGCCTCTCTAGGCACCCGTTCCAGTGTTTGACCACCCTCATTGTGAAGACCTCTTTTCTAGTATCATCAGATGGCAAACGTCAATCTAATGAGTGTCAAAGAGTAACTCACTCTACTTCTGCTGGATTAGAAGGCTGAATTTGTTTGTGTTGCATTATAAGAGTGACAGATCCACAGCGAGGAAAGTGGCAGGAGCTCACAGTCAGCAGCAGAGGGTAGGAAACTGTGAGCTGGAGCATCTCCTTTTGGCATCGGCAACCTGTTAGATGGGCTCAGCCAAGTTATCCGCCTGCATCTTCTCAAGCCATGTACAGCCCTGTGAGCAGGGACTGCCACTGGCACACTGTGGTTCACTCTTCCCCTACCGACTGCAGTGCATCCTTGTCCCCATGTTGCCGGTTCCTCTGCAGTGGTTCAAGCCTTTCTTCATTCACATGCTGTGAAACAAATGGGGGACCGAGCTCTTCTTTCAGTGACGTCCAGCTTACAGCATTGGTGGTGCAACTGCATCCTGATCTCCTGTTGGCACTATAGGGTAAGAAGGTATTTTAAATGAATCATCGGATATAATAACCATTTTTCTTAAACTGTAGCTGACATCATTTAATTGTAAGTCCTCGTACAAAATAACAGATGAATAAACATACAATTTCTGCAACTTAGTAATTAGACAAGCCCTTTTAACAAGGGGCTTCTTTTTCCTTTTATATTCTGGAACTCAAATTGCATCTACCATTTTCCCATAAATGTCTCCACTGACTGGCTCGCAAAAGAATCTGTCCTCATATGTTCCTCACTAGGAAGTTCTTCTGAGCCTACACACTTGCCAAGAAATAATGTCGTGGAAAGTCACGTCCTCTACTTGAAATTCCCCCTCTTAAAAAACCTTCTGCCCCATTTGATTTCATAACATCCCATTTAGATTTTAAATGGTCATGAAGATGCACATTCTTTAGCTTAAGTTTATCTGGAACTCATCATCATTTGATCAGTGGCTTGAAAAAAACTTTTAATGACCGGAGAGTCAACAATCCAAATTTATATCTGAGGTAAGTGGGTGCAGCTTCAAATAAGTCATGAGAAATCTGTGGCAGACCTTCACACAGAAAACAAAACATTGGATTTGCAGCCCTGTGCTTTATCCTCACTGATCTTCCCTTCTTTTTGCAAGCTGAACATAAACCAAGGGTTTAAACATTTTTAATGTGTTAATGATTCTTCCCCCAGCTACAAGGAGAACAAGGGGCAAGCTGCTTTGAAGCAGAAATGTTCTTGCAAGATTTTCAAACACACACACCCCCCACCCAGAGCTAAAAGATTTGTATCCATAACTAATACACAGAAGCCAGCTTGTTCCTGAGCATTGGAATAGTCAAGAAGGCAATATAAAAATAAACAAGCAGTCCTTCACCTCACCTCCACCTTAGAGTTTTGAACTCAGATTGCTACTAAAATAGGCATATTCTAACCCTGCATCCTAAAAAAAATAAAATGACACACACTGAAATTTTCACATGCTTCTTTTCCCTGTAACCTGATATTTTCACCTGTCCTTCTCGACAAACTCTGCTGCCTGTTGTTGACAATTGGGCTAGTACCAGACTGACAATTTTCTGACCAGTGCATTCACTGGTCAGAAGGCACTTTTCAGAGTTAATAGTCTTTTTTTTTCTATGAATGTTTTTACTGTAAGGCCAAAATATTGATGTTCTGGGTGTTACCCACTTCAAGGTTTATATGAATGAAAGCTCATAAATGCAGGTCATTGTGGTGCTCCTGCCTTTCTTTCCCACAGCAACAAAACACAGTGATTAACTTGGTTCTCTTTTTTTTCATTTCCACTATATGTTTGTCTGACTTTTCCTTTTTTGATATGAAGTTCTTTTTGTCTATGACATACATTTTAATGATTCCATGGAAGAGAAATCCATCTCTTTCACAATCCATTTGAATAACAATATAGTTTCACTTGCATATTTCTGCAACAGCCAAATTGCTTCTTAGAAATAGAAATGAAATAATCAGCAACCTATCAAATCCATAAGGCTGACACTGTAGGTGTCAGAAGCTGTTAAAGGCAGGCAGAAGCAACAAAAGGGATTAGGAGAAATGGTGAGGACTCTCAAACTGTCAGAAATTTTCCTCTCCTGTGCACGTCTTGAAAATAAAAATATTTTAAAATAAATAAATAAAATGAAAAATAAACTGGTCTTTAATACCACAGGTTATTTGTTCACTTTCTACATTCAGACTTTTAAACGAGTTTCCTGATTGTGAGCTTACTTCAGCATGCTATCAAGAGAGTAACTTTGTACTTAATGGTTTATATTAACCCACATTACATTTCATATATCACAACTTTAAAGCATTTTATGGATGCTGTCCTTTTTCATCGTATCCTTGGTACTCTTAAGGAAAGATTTAAAGTTGGTAATTACTACACTCTCACATCATTTACAGTATTCAAGTAGTTAAAAACAAGGATATGAATAGTCAAAGACCTCATACATTTTATGTTGCCCTCATAATAAACACAAATACATTTTAGTTATGATTCATCATTGGCCACAAACAAAACATGAACATACAAAGCTACTCTCCAGATAGTATAAATTGGCATAGCAACTTAAGTGCTAGTTGAGCAATGATGATTTTCACCATCTGTGCTTACAGCCCATTACAAGCTGATTTCAATACAAGTACACCAGCCTACAGACAAGTGACTAGCAGTGAGTAAGAGCTAAAAGAAAGGAGGTGAGGGGGGTGTTTATTGTGACAATTATCTTAATTTCTGGAATGTGTTTGTGATTTTTTTTAATGTATCACTTTTTGTTGTTGTTATTATTTAAATATTTTCTCTTTAGATATACAGAAAAGTGAGAAATGTTACTAGTGAAGTTTCTCAGTTGCTGTAGATTTGTCTGAACTTGCTGTTTCTTGAGAACAGTATTTCATTATTCTGTTTCCTGATGACAACATGTTATTATGCTCCTTTTCTGTAAATAATATTTATTATGATCTCCAATTTCAAATGCCTTCTCAAAACTTAATCTTGCTGTTTCATACAGAATTGGCTTAACCATCAAAATGGCCGGGTTTTTTTCTGTTTAAGATGATTAGGATTGATCAAAAGTCCCTAAGCTTTATAAAGCCCATCCATAGAATCAGAAATTATTACTTCTTCCTTTGTCTTATTGTCTTCTGTTGTCTATCTGTCTCACTTTGTGTGTGTGTGTGTTTAATTGCAAACTAAGCCAACAAACTTTTGTGCAAGTGCTTGATTTTACTAAATGTGCCTGTTCAGGTAAGTAAAAAAATGTACTATTTCTTTTAAGAGATGGAAGAAAGGAGAGGAAGAAGGTTGAGTTAGTGGTTAGATTTGGAATTTAAGAGAACTTGCTTCAGTTCTCTGATCTGCAACCAGCTGGCTATACTACCTTGAATGAATTACTTTATCTCAGTAACTCATTCTTATATCCATAAAACACGGCATCATACTCCTCTGTTCCACAAAAGACTTACAAAAATAAAGGGTACTCTTAAACTACAGAGAGAGGAATAATGTAAATTCCTATTGAGTAATGGATATAGGATTTAAGAAGTAAGTAGATGCAGGCAAGCAGACAGCTCATGCTCTCCTTCCTTTTTCTCTGTATTTTCTGCTGCTCCAGTTCTGTAACTCTCCTCTTCCACTACTCTAAATTGTCCACTGTTGTCCTACAGGGAACAAGAATATTGCTCCACCTTGCCTTACATTCATCCCAGCTCAAAAACACATAATCTGCATTGAACCTAGACCCCTCCACTTGCATGCTAACCCCAGCTTGTTTGACATGCTGTGAATCTGGCAGTCCTGGAGAACCTATGGGGAAGCAGAGCTGCAGCGACAGAATAGCAAGGCTGTTCTTTTCTAAGCATTTTCCAAAGGGGTAGAGCTTCCCAAGGGCTGATGCACACATGGAAGGGAAGAATGGGGAGATACTGGTTGTTCTCAGCTCACTGTTTTCCCCTGAGCATTGCTCCTCTGCACCCTACGTCTCTGATGCCTGCATTTCTCACACTACTCAAATTCCTCCTCTCTAGACTGAGCTCTGCGGTCTCCTTCAGATCTCCACCTGCAAACTCTTCTCTCTCTTCTGCTCTTTCCCCACCCTCAGTCCTACCTCCCCTATTCCTATCAATTTCCAAATCCTCATGTTCCCACTGCTGCTCTCCTCTGAGTCCTGGACCCTGCTGTCTGTGCCAACAAAGCTAGTAGTATCTAAAAATGCTATGAACATTTCATTGTGGGTATCTCGGCAACCCTTCTATTTTTAAATACCCTGAAGAGCTGTCGGTAGCAGTTATGTCTGGTACAGCAGTCTGCTCTGAAAGCAGGTTAGGCCAAACTACCCAGTGCCCCTGAAGCTGTCCATGAAAAGGTCATCACCCCACTTCCCATCTGCTGACTTGGGTTTCCCCTAATCCATTTCAGCCAAAACAAACCAGTTCAGCTGACATCTACTGTTTAAACTGCTTAAGCTGCTCTGGTTGACTTTAGCCAAAACAAGTTTGGAAGGGATCGCGTGAGCAGCTTGCAGGCAGGTAGGAGATGCAGCACACTTTGGCAGAAGAGAGCCATGAAGGTGACTGGGAGCCGTCTGGGAACGGCAACCTCTTCAGCAACCCTACTTCAGCCCGTGGAGGAAGTGAGCACCCACAAGGGGATTTTAAAGCATGGTAAATTCTGTGCTTTAAGCTCAATTCTCACTTATTTCGCAAGAGGTTCCTCTGGCAAACCACTCCTCTCCACTGCGCAGAAAACATAATGACGTGACTCGGGCTGTCATTCATCTTTCCCCTGTTTAATCACTGCTAACTGATTAACCAAGTGAAGTGCCACAAAATCCATTAGCTGGAAAAGGAACAAAAAGCTATGCTAGCTTTTATGAATAAATAAAGAGACCTTGTAAACAAGGTGCATAACCTACAGCTCTTGAAAGTACCCACCTATTCCCCCTCCCTGGTCCCCCAGCAGTGAGGGGTGACACAGCCGCTCCTGCCAGAAGCAGGACCTGAACTGGTAGGACATGGGAGAGTGTCAAAGTTCGAGTGCTGTTGTATAGCCTGCTGGATAGCCACCATAACGTCATTTGCCCTTGTTTTACCCCATATAGACACTTCAGGACTTCTTATCTCAGGAGCTTGATAAGGAGGCACAAGAAAGGGATGCTAACATTAACTCTTTCAGTACAGTTTTGCCAAAAAGGGGCAGTGAGCGTTGAGGCCAAAAAAACGCATTGCCAGAAATGTAGCAAAACACATACTGTAGAACTGACGGACCCTTGAAAGCCTGGGGAGGGAAGATCAGCAGCCAGGGACACCAGCAAAGCCAGGCAGTTCCTCACCCAAAGGGTTTCGGCATCTACCAGACTAAGACCTGACTCTCTCCCTGGTTTGCACCTGTAGTTCAGATCATTACCAGGAGCCTGCTGTGCAAGTGGTAAGGAGGAACGAAAGGCTTTCAAGGGGAAAAAAAAAAAGTTAAGCTGGAGTTAGACTCTGGCACGCAAACAAGTTACTGCTCCTCCACGAGTGACCACCTGCCAGCTGAGGCATGTCAGCTGCCAACACGTGCACGCTTTGCCCATTGTGAACTGGAGGTAAAGGACATGGCTGCTAATCTCCATGAAGCGAGGTCAGATGCTGCTGTGTTTCAGTCCTCCAGACTCCTTCTGTTTGTGTCTTCAGGTTAGCAACAAACTTGTACAGTTTCACCCTGCAATGCTCTCCCAGATCAGACTCTCAGCTCAAGCTCAGCTGAAAATAAAAAGCGATCCTTAGTAATAACTTCAACCTGCAGGAGTTAATTGTGGTATCAATGTGGCTTAGTTGCACTTTTCATTACATTAGGAAAAAAAATAATCCTCACTCTGTATTGAAGAAGCTTTAATTTTCCATCCTAAACTTTTCTGTATCCTTTTTAAAAAAAAAAAAAAAAAAATTCCAAAAAGATCACAAGTATTTTTTATTCTTACAGTTTTACAGTGAGGAAACTTTTTCAGTCTCCCAATTAAAAAAACAGAAGAACAGTTATGTAAGGTGTTACCAAGTCGAGACGACAAAAGGGAAGAGAGAATTGAAATATCTTTCTTCCTCACCATGCAACCCTCTCTGCTGCTCCCCACTTCTCTTTGTGAGGATAACCATGCTGGAACTATGTGTTCCTGCACTTCTCTGGTCTGAATAAGCCGGCGCACTGGCTGTCGCCTCAAGTTTCTCTGGCATGCCCTCTGGTCCCTTTCGTCAAAATGGGTCAGTTCTAGCTCCGTTAACTAGCAGTTAACTGTGCAGACTTTAAATACTGCGGGCACTTCAGGGGTTTGCAAAAGGTGTCTTCAGGGCCACTGGTTTATTGAGACAAAAAGGCAAAACTGCTCTGCAGCTACTACAAGAGAGACACGTGCAAAATAATGAACGTACTGACGTAAATTGCTTCACCAAAGTTTCTTTGCTGCTTTTGATCTTTCTTTTGTCACTGTCTTGTGGAGACTGGGCTTCTCGTGGGACTCCTCTCTCCCCTGCACGCTCTGTGCTCCCTCGCCGCCGATGTGGCTGTTCAGTATGAGTGCCAGCAAGGCACTCAAGGCACTTCCTCATGAGGGACAGTTCGCAACTCCCTAACACCAGGCCCTTTGTCAAGGTGGTTCTTGGTCAGTTTTGCCAGGCCAGAGCCCACCACCACGTACATAATTTGTTCAGAGTTGCCTCTTTCCAGAGACACCAACCACAGAAATGGTTTCACCGTGGGCGATACAGCCTTGTACCTTTCCCAAGGCACCTCATTTGCCGAGAAAGCCACCAAGAGCGCAAGGACCCACGTGGTTAATCCTCTTTCTCAGGCCGTCTTCCAAGGGTTTTGTGGCGCAGGGATTCAAAAGCCAGCGGAGGAGACAGACCGGGGTTTCAATTCTGCCACCTACAACGCCCTGTGTGCCCAGCAGCGCCGGCATGCTCTCCTTCCTCATGCTGCCTCCCAAATGCCGCCTCTGAGGGAGGGAAGGAGGGAGGAAGGCGACTGCGGAGTATTCCGGTGCACCTGGAAGAGGGATGCATAAGGCAGACAGGACCCATCAAACCCCTGAAGGACACACCTTGCTCGTTAGCATTGGTACTAGCCCCAACAGCTACGCCTTGGATAAATTCACCCTATTTCGGCATATCTCTTTAGACTTAAATTTCGCTTCCCGCAAATTATGGGGTTTAGATGTGGCTTTGACTTTTTTTTCTTCCTCATTTATTTATTTATTTATTTATTTATTTAACGAGGTTGTTGGAAGGGCGCAGGCCCTCAGGGTGCCATGTTGCCAGCAGGCCGCTCAGCCCGCACCCACGCTGCCGCTGGAGGATTTGAC
>VZSF01007992.1:1574-148764 GCA_013398295.1 Chionis minor | reverse complement strand
TTTTTTTTTTTTTTTTTTTTTTTTAGAAAAGAAAAGCCGGGAGAATTTACTTTCTTTTAGCATCTTTTCAAGTAGAAAATTCGATCTTTCGATTTTCCTTCCAAGTGAAGGGTGTAGTTGTAGCGAGCTGTATTGTCTGACCTATGACTAACTTTTTTTTTTTTTTTTTGTTCAAACATTCGGTGTATACCCAGCAGAATAAATAAATCTGTGCTCGTTTTGAAAGCTAAAAGCAGACTGAACTGTTGCTCCTCGCAAGGATGTGCACTGGGGTTCTTAAAAGGAAAAAAAAAAACAAAAAACCAACCAAAACCCCAAAGTGATTTGGTAATCCTTGCTTTAAGATTTATACTATTCCTGGCAGCGTGTGGTTTGGTAGATACAGAGTTTACAAAGTCACAACCGACTCAAACAGGAGTCGGTTTAGACTCTTGTGTTTTGAGGGGAGGTGGAAAAATAGTAAGTCTTATTTTCTTTTTATGGTGTTCATCTCACTGGCCATTGGAGATTGAAGCATTCATCACAGTTGTTTATGTTGGTTGTCTAGGGGTTTCTATTTGAATGTGGAGCAAGTATGCAACAGGGGGGTGTAGACGCATTTTTAGCTTCAGTTTTTAATGACAAAAGATACAAAGAATAGCAATATTCAAAAGTAAATCCTGCATTTGCTGAGTACGCTTATTAATATTTTTAGGAAGGAATCTATAAAAAAAAGTCCGAGGTGTAATAAATTCTGGTCATCATGCTTGTTTAATACAATAGTGCTTCAGTGTATCGTAATACACAATTTCAGACTCTCTTTTTAAATGAGCAAATAAGTAAAAGCAGCAGAGAAGGTGCCAGTTCCTGTGCTAATTAGAGGTGGTAGCTGCAAAATGCGGTATGGTTCAATACATGTGCAAAGGTCCAGAAAGCCCACCCGAGCATTTAAAAACACAACATGTCGTATTAAGATACATAAATATATTCCTGCTCCAGTAGGTCTGGTTTTGTTAGCTACCTAAGCAGATATAATGGAACAAAATCACACCAGAAAAGACTTCTGTAGGAGAAAGCGAGCTCAGTTTATCTTTGTTTCTGTAAAATGCACGCTCTTCTTTAAGCAAAGGCAGCTAGCCTGGCAAGGATGTTTGCTTTTAGCTAGAATGGCTTCAACTGTCCGTCGGAACAGTATGGGCAGAAGCTGTGCAGGAATGTGTTAAATGGATTTCGCTAGCAGCTCTGTCTCCCAAGCCAGCGCCGGCTCCTCTGGGGTCCTTGCCAGCCCTCAGCCCGTGGGAGGAGTTGCCGTGGTATCTGCCGTGTGCCCGTGCACCTTCCTTGGCAAAACGACTCTGCCCTGGGAGTCCTGCGCCTCTGTATTCGCAGCCAGCAGCTGGAGACGGGGGAGCGAAGCCGTACGGAGCTACTAGAGACTGGATGGTGCGACAGGTCGGCTGCTCTTCTGCCTTTCAGAGAAGGGATTCGTGTCGGCCTTAAGGAGCTCTCGGAGGGCAGATGCAGGCGGTCTTCTAGACCTCCATAAGAAATGCTGAATAGGCAAATTAGCCGGTGATTTCTGTTACTTGCATTGGCCTTCAAGTGAGCTGTGCTCCAGCGCGCTGTGCGGTAAGAGCTGCGTGCAGGGCAAGGGCCTTGCTCCGTCACCTGTCTTTTCAGAGTTCCATGACTTAATCCCCAGACCTGTTCAGCAATATTCACTGTTTTCAAAATACAAGTTTTCCAAGAAATCCAGTGAGCACAGTTGAAGCATTTTTTTCCCCTCAAGAAAAAGGAGGCAGGGTGATAGCTTTGACTTTATACTATGTCTGTTGAATATTCTAGGACTTTTTATTTATTTATTTATTCTTTCCTGGAAGAGCAGTCAGGAAAGCATCATGGATATTCTTCAAGTGCTGACAATCCTTAATAGCCAGATGGCGTAGAGTAGTTACTGTCAAAGGATGAGGTGTGGAAGGATTGGCAGATTCCTTCCTCCTTCTTTTTCGTCTTTATTTCCCCCCTAGGAAGAGACCTGGGTTTGGCCTGCAAATCTGTCTCTGCAGATTTGTTGTTACGCCGATCAAATGACTAAACGTTTCTTGCAATCTTGTAGCATTTTGTCCATAGTTGTGTAATGGTAGTTCTGTGATTATTTAAGAAGACTTATAAAGAAGCTGGTTTTCTGGGTAATAGGGAAGTAGCCGTGCCCATGATGTGTTGAGTGGTAGGTTCACTTTCCCTGCAGTTCCTTAGGGATTGCATCCAGATTTAGTGTAATGACGTGAAGGGCTTCTGTAGAACATTTTAAATATCAGTAACTATGTATCGTATCAATTATCAGTAATATTTCTCTAATTTGTTTGGTGTCCCCCTTCACAGACAAAGGATAATACGGCATTCTTTAGGGCTGTCGATTGCATATGTAGCCTCAGCTTTCTGCGTTGATCAAAAGCCGTAGGTGATGGGTGGCCTGGTGATGTGTATCAGGACGTGTGCCTGGAAGAAAGCCAGCCATAACTAAAGACTGGGAGTCATTCACGTGAAGGCAAAGCGAATGCCGTAACTTCAGGCTACTTCCTAGTTGTTACCTGGAGGACCCCATCCCCAGGGTTTTCTTTATCACTAGTGTAACAGTATCACCGCCCTGACACCAAAGCTAATTGAGATGAAGGTGGCTGTGGAGCAAGGCTAGAGGCTGAGATGCCCTGTGCTACTCCAGTGTTGCCGCTGACTGAAGGCTGTGATGGGAACAGGGAAGTTCCTAGCACCACTTCTCTCCTCTGCCAGACCTCATCTTTAGATTGGTATTAGCTGGGTAGCTCCAAATAACAAAACCCCCCTTACAGTCATTCTG
The DNA here is from genome assembly GCA_013398295.1 of Chionis minor. Taxonomy (NCBI): domain Eukaryota; kingdom Metazoa; phylum Chordata; class Aves; order Charadriiformes; family Chionidae; genus Chionis; species Chionis minor. The sequence goes on along the minus strand of VZSF01007992.1, from coordinate 145,928 downwards.
TAACTTCTCATAACACCTGAAGGAAACCCAAAATATGCACGAATGGTAAAGTTTGGCATCTTCTGAGTTTGCTCAGTTTTAATTGGAACAGTTCTCGGTTTGCTTATGGAGAGGGCTTGTTGGCAGTTATCTCGGTCTCCAGTGGAGATGATGTTGGCCACCAGTGAATTACTGCTCCTCAGTGATCAAAGAAGAACTGCGTCTAGGGTGTGCGTATGGAGGACGAGAGGGAAGATGGGCGTGAGTTCAAGGCCTTGTGTTTCCTTTTGCTGCGCTATGTGGTCTGCAGCTGAGCCAAGACTGACCTACTCGGAGTTGGCTCTGGGAAGGCCAGCAGCTTTCCACGTTGCGTCCCTACGAAATGTTCCTGCAGCTAAACCCGTCCCCTCCCCCAAATCAATAAATAATTGGGCAAGCTAGGAAAGAGGGGAAAGAATGTCGCCCCAGTGAGGGGAGGTTCCCTGTGGGGATGGAGAATGATCTCTTCTGCCATGGACATTCCCAAGCTCCTGAGCTGCTGCTTTTCTGTGCTTCTCCTGCCCAAAGCTGTAACATTTGTGCTGTGTGAATGTACAAAAGGAACTGCTTAAACAAGGTCCTACTTTGTGAGGAAGTCAGTTCTCTCTGCTCTTTCTTGGTCACAATTTGAGTTATAAGTCGCCAGTAACCTAAGCAGCTTCTCTTTAGTGTGTTCCTGGAACTGATTTTGCCCTGTGTGGTACAAGTTTTCATCCTGTTTCTCAGAAACTAGGGTCAGTTCCTTGCATGGACCACCTCAGGTAAATTTGTGTGCTCATTTGGTTTGAAGCTTAAGTTATAAAGTTCTGTCAGTTCGTTAGCAAATAAAGATAGACAAGTGGAGGTGTGCAGAGGCTTTCATTAATTGAGAATAAATGTACATCTTTTTCTCCTGTAAGATCTCTTGACATGCTATCCAGAGTGATAGTCTGCTAAAATAATATGAAGATTTTTCTTCAGAAAATAACAACTGTGTTCCATTGCATCAATCTGGCAGAAAACTATGACACATGGTTTCTAATATTGAGGCTAAAACAGCGTTATCCATTTTCATTGTGCTTCACTTGAGTTTGCTTTACTATAATAATCTATGAATTGAGCCTGTTTGTTGACTGAATCATAGATCAGTGGCTTGTACACTCTTTTTTTAGACACCCTTGCCTGCTTGTCTAATGTTTTTTGTGTTACTGAAGGCTTTGTGGGAGGCAAAAAGATGGGTCTGAGTGTGTAATGTAGCAACACTGGAATGAGAACTTTACAGAAAGCATAAAACGAGGAGGACAACAGAGACTAATTGTATGAAATTCCTTTTATGCACACGTTCTTGAGTTTGAATAACTAGTATGTATTCAGCCTGCTGGATTAGAAGGCTTTGGCTCTGCATGCGTAGCATAGATGTTGCTCTCAAAATAGGAAAGCGACTCTCCCTCCCCCCCGACACTATTCCAGATAAAATTGATTCAGTACTGCATTTTGCTCATACCGAACCCCTAGTAAAGCATCTTTAATGGCTGAGTAGTTCCTAATGTTAGGGATATAAACACCAGACTTTTAATAGCATTGGTTTTGCTTCTTGATTGCTAGGTGTAAGAATCACTCACCCTAGACTTTAAAGGCTCAAATCCTGTGTCAGGACTTGGGTTTCTACCTGCCAAGATGGTCCTTGTAGGGGAGCGACTCTCTCAGTAGCGCGTTTTTTCCCTAAGCTTATGCAGTTCCTTAAGCATGGAAGCCATCCATCTTCTAAACACTGTCTTCCAAACACATGCAAAGAGTCTGAACTACACCTCAGAGGGCTTCTCTCAGCATGCCATCCTGCTACTGAAACAAGCCTTAGTTTCAAAGGTGGGTTGTAAGCACTAAGAACATTTGCCCAGAGAACAGGCATGAGGTTACTTTCCACTCATTGTGTTAATGTTATCCGGAATAAGTATAGCACCTATCATCTATACAGTTCCCACAAGTATTCTGTTACAGTTGAGTGTTGGGATTTCACACCTTCTTTCTTTAAAAATTATGCTTGGGACTCAGTGTTTTTTCTCGCTTTCCAGCTTTGCTGTCCCTTACAGTTTCATGGGAGTCTGAACTCTGGAAAACTGGGAGGGAAGAGAGCTGGAAGGGGAAGAAACTGTGTGTTACACGTCTCTCTTCTAACCTCATCATACTCAGAAGTGTCTTTCTGAAATAAGACAGTTTATGCAGGGGCCTCTTAAGTAGGAACACTTGGGGAGCAAACGGAATAAACATCATCTTGGTTTCAACCAAGATTCATAAAGCTTTGCCAGTTTTTAAGCAAGGACAAAGAATATTCAGGTTGATGTGTTGTTAGGTCCAAATAAGTCTGAAAGTATGCCCTAGATTGAATCCAGGTTAGTAGAAGGCAAACGGTGTCACCGCTCCTTCTACCTGTCCTAAGACCCGGGATGCAAGGCAGGTGTGCTCCAAAATCAGGATGGGCTGTGAAAATCTCTCTTCCCATAGTCTGGAGTTCTGCTCTTTTCATAGCAGCAGGACCCAGACCCTCCTTTTGCCCTGGCTACTCCCATGTCATTTCAGTTTCCTAAAAGGTCTCAAGCTGTACACGCGAGTGTTCTGGGGCCTTACTGAAGAGAGGTGATGAACAATGCCTGGTCTATAGGTTCGTAATCCTCTGTAGGTTCGTAATCCTGTATCTCGTGAAGACACAGCAGCTGAAGGTAAACAGGTACTGTCCTTCCGTGAGCTGGTGAACTTCATGTTCTCCCAGCTAGGAGAAGACTTATTTAGGGCATTTAGACAATTAAGCTGCTTGTACTTGTACTGCCTTCTGCTACCTTGTTTATTTCTGACTATGTCCCTTTTTTGTTCTGTTTTGTTTTTTCTTGCATGTAACTTTTCATGTGAATGTGTGTGATGATATATTTTTCCTGGTCAGTGGAGTAAGCTCTCTTGTCCAGCTGGTGCGAATCCCTGCCTTCTTATGGTTGACACATTGTGAGCGTGCTGTCAGCTTCTCAGTCTGCTCATTCTGCTTGTTAGGTGATCCATGTTTGGATACCATCCAGTTGACAAAGCCCTGTTTCCTCAGTGTGGCTCACTTCGCCTGTCTGCTGTGATTTCCAGGTGGACCTATTGGAAGGTGCCTGGAAAATCTGTTTATCTAGCCCAGACATGTTGGTATGAGTAGCCCGTTTGTTGCCTATTTCCTCTCAAAATATTACTGAAACAAAGTTAACTCCTTCAAGCATAAAATGGATGGAAAAGAATAGTAATACAAGTGTAAATCTCCAAGATAGTAGCCAGGACAGCAAAAAGTGTCAAAATAGTTATCGGTGCATGTTTTCCCAAGATACTCTTTCCATGAAGAGACCCACATCTTTCTGCCCCCTCGAATTTACAGAACTCAAATCTTTTTCTCCCACTGGGGCTTCCATGACTTGCGAACTCTCCTACACGTGTGACCTGTTCTGGAATGAGGAAACGTGCAGTGTCTTTTCCCCTGCTGTTTCACGTATGGTTAAACCTATAGAAGACTGTGGAGGAAGCTCAGGCATGCTGTTCCTCTGACAGCCTTCTGCAAATACAAGCTATTAATGACCATTGCCTTTCATGGGCAAAAACAGTACTGGCAATTCCTTTGTGCACTTTATTTAATGGCGTAACAAGCAAGCACATTAGCTATTTTTATTCAAACGCCCAGACATAAGCCAGTATGGCAAAGTGGCTATGAAATGTCTGCATAGCTAAGTGAAAATACAGCTACTGTTTAAACCAAAATCTTTTTCTTTTAGTTACAGGTTTTAGAGAGGGTTCAACCGATGATTGTCTCATCTTTCTAATTGAGCTGTGGTGAGGATTTTCAAGATTTTGCATTAAAATAGGCAGAATGTTCTCTTCAGTCGCTGACTTTGTCTACTGTTTCAGTCAACAATACGGAGGTAATGCAATAGGGGAGGTGGGTGGATGAGGAAGAGGGGACTGGTTCAGGTTAAAGGTTCAGGTCTTGTCCTTTCAGGAAACTTCGGGACTATCTGTTCTTACGTGCTGCTTAGTGGCAGGCACACAAAAAGAGCAGAGCACAGTGACACTGTTAGCAAATGCTAGCTTAGAGAGGCGCAGTGTTTGTTTTGGGAATTTTTATAAGCTGCCAAGTCCTTCAATGGTCTTTTTTTCTCTTTTTTTTTCCTTCTTCCCCCTTTTCCTTGAAGAGGCTGTCTGCTTTGGTAGAGTAATGGCTTTCACGGCTTGGTGAATAATTAAAAAATTTCAAGACAGTGTTGATCATTTAAGTCTTCGAATATTCAAAGCCAAGAATTTATGTTACGGATTAACTTGGGAGGGACATTGAGGATTTCATTTTTTGTGTGTGTATGTGCTTAGTGAATAGTTATACCTCATGAGTGGTCTCCAGTTCAATTTTTGTTTAAAAAAAAAACCAAACCAACTTTAAGCATATGATAGATGTTAGAGGTTCTAAGGGAAAAAAAATTAAAAAATAGAAAAAAAAATTCACGTAATATTATGCTTTCCCTGACCTGGAATCTGCCTGATCCAGGAGTATATGTCCAGTAGTAGCACATTTTTATATATCTTTGCTTGACTAAATTATAAAGTACAGTTACAAAAATCTTCTTGTTATATCCACCAAAATGAGGCATTTCTATTAAGTGCTTAATATTTGGCCCAACTGGTGATAGCTTTTCAGTACAGTCAAGCATTAGTCTTACTTAGCTATTTATCACTCGTTTACCTGTTTTTCCGTTTATGTTGGCAAAGTAAGAATCTACAAGCGTAACTTCCTCCTTGAAAGGTCTCTCCCTTTCAAATGTCAATTGTTATACATCAAAGCACAGCTGGAGAAATCGACCTATTGGTAGAAAATAGTATTACTTTTTTTGGACAGGTGGAGTGGGACGAGTGTCAAGTAGGTCAGCTGCTTTGGGACATGATGAAGGCAAAGTGATTAAACCATCAATGTATAACCACAGCTTCTCCACCATGAGTAAAATAGACTTTCTTGAATTCAGAATTCTGCAGAATTAGTTCTGATTTATATTGAAATGGTTAACTTGAAGTGCAGTACTATCTTCTGATGTCTGTGGACAGAGCTGTGACCGTTCTACTTTTACTCAAAATGCCGTTAAATTGCACTACAGTGGAAAAATAGTCAGGCTTATCACTTTCTGGAGCTGAAGTTTCAAACAGTACTCCCAGTTCCAAAAGCTGTGTGGTATTAGGGTCGGCTTTCGTTATTGTGAAAATACTTGAAAAGGGAGATGTGCATAAGGAACAGAGAAAAAGAAGAAATAGGGAATAATAGAAGAGTTATAGATCAGATGTTAGAAAAATATACCATATGGGCTAATAAAGGGGAAAAAAAGAAGAAAGTCAACAGAGAGGAAAAATATTTTAGAAAAGGAAGAAAAAGGTTTAGCTGCATATGAAAAAGAGCCTTTTAAATCACAGAAAACATAGTTCTCATGTGGCAACAGGGTAAGATTGCTCCACTTTGGCTAGTAATACTATGCTTGTAGTAGTAGATAACAAAAGAGTTGTTTTCTGTGTGTATGAGGAAAAGCCATTTGACAGGCTGTCTAAATGAAGTCTAATGAAAAGTTATAGGAAGTACAGGGAAAGCTGTAGCTTCCATTGGGTTCACAGTAGTAAACACTATTTGTGCCTCTCGAGAGTAACTTCTAAAGATTGTTAAACGCTAACGAGCTGTGCCTTTTGTCTTTCTGAGTCTGCATTTTGGCTTATAATTCATGTAAATGAGGATACATATTAAAAACTAGGAATGCTGGATTAGAGTATGTGGTGGCTGTTGGGAGAATAATATTGCGTGGGTTTGTGTATTTCGTCTTTATCTCTAGGCATTTGTAAATATTTAAGAATGAGTTTATTTCAAAACTTTGCACTATAGAACACAACACTTCATGTTGGAAATTTGTAAGGTTCAGAGATTTAGGCTTCAAAGAGCATGCTCCAGAGTCCACATTAAGATACACCTTTCAGTACAACTGAGAGGGTGGGAAGGAGTGGGGGAAAATGATCTGTCTAAACACTTCTGTTGTGAGTTGCTGGTTTTCTCCATGCTAGTAGTAATTTATTGTTGGCTTTTCTTGAGCTGGGTATGTATGTAGCTGTTCTAGATGGAAGAGAAGCTTTTATCTTAAAAAAAAAAAAAAAAAAAAAAAAGTTGGCAGATTTTGTGTTTGCTTCAAGAACGTGTCCAGTTCAAGAGTCTGATGTCCTCTAACAAAGTTGCAGGTACAAATGTACCAGATTCCCCAGACCCCTGCTGTTTGTCTCCTAACATTTTTGGGTTACGTTATGTGCTGCCATTGGTGAACTAGTCAGTGCCACAAGGAACTTGAACCTAAATACAGAAAGCCAAAGAACAGTAGTTTAAAGGCTATTGACAAGGTGTCTTTTTCCAGCTGTGCCAGTAGAAAAGGTTACCAAGTCCAGGACCCTCTGCCGCTGGCTGCTGCCCTGAGCCTGCTGCTTAGAGTAGTTTTTTATAAAAGACTATTTATACTTCGCTTGAGGCCAAGTCAGAGAATGAACTTGCTAGTAGCCTGTTCTGCTGTCGGAGCCAATCTGTTCATGTTTTGCTTGAAGCAGACCATAAATCCATCGTACTGTTTGCTCTGTAGGCTCTAGGTGGTCATTCGCTATGTGCCAGACCTTAAATTACCTGCCTTTTTGACCCATACACAAGCCTTAAAAGTCAAATACTCTGTAGGCCATCCTGTCTTCTGCATTCTTCCCGGCTCGCTGTTACCCTTGTTGACCTAAAGAAATAGGTTTGGTAGCAGTAAAAGTGAAATAGGAGAACAGTAGCGTGGATCTGCTGAAACTGGCAGAGTGCTCTCAAGGTGGTGCAACAGAGCCCGCATTTCTGTGGCAGGTAACACCGAACGCTCACACTTGCTGTGATTCCTTTATTGTCTTCCCAGCCACCATCGTTGCAAACTTGCTCTTTTAATGGTGCTCCTCTGAGCCACAGCCAGGAACCAGAAATGGCTGAAAATTGTTTGGATGTGGTTTATTTATGTATTTGTTTATTCTACTTGCTTGTACAGTTAGTTTGTGACTGATCTAGCTCTTTGAGTCAGCTCGCTGAATTTACAGGTGAGCCGGCATAAGGGACACGATTGCTCTCTGGTAGCCCTGACTTAGCTTGTTTTGAGCTGCCACGGAGCATCTCCCCTCGGTCTGCCCTTTCAGCTGGGTGCGTATGAGGCTCCGAAACAGCAGTTCTTGGAGCAGCCAAAGGTATGATGGGCTCTGCCTCCTCTTGACCCGTCTGCTGGTTGAAGGGGTAGGAATGGGCTTAGTGCTTTGCTAGCCAGGCATGCTGCAGCAAAAGAATTTCCTCTTGTTCCAGAGGCCCATCATTTGCCCTTGTTGGGGGGCTTCCTGTGCGCTTGGCCCACAAGCCAAGCCATGACGGTATCCACAGGAGCTGCCTGTGTCCCGCAGTGCAGATAAGCTTGTTGCAGTCCATGGCAGCCTGGAGGGAATTGACATTGACATGGACCTGTTGGAGTGGGTCCAGAGTAGGGCCACGAAGATGATCAGAGGGCTGGAGCACCTCTGCTGTGAGGACAGGCTGAGAGAGTTGGGGTTGTTCAGCCTGGAGAAGAGAAGGCTCCGGGCAGACCTGATAGCAGCCTTTCAGTATCTGAAAGGGGCCTACAGGAAAGCTGGAGAGGGACTTTTTATAAGGGCATGTGGTGATAGGACGAGGGATAACAGCTTCAAACTGGAAGAGGGTAGATAGATTAGATCTCAGGAAGAAATTTTTCACTCTGAGGGTGGTGAGACACTGGAACAGGTTGCCCAGGGAAGCTGTGGATGCCCCATCCCTGGAAGTGTTCAAGGCCAGGTTGGATGAGGCTTTGAGCAACCTGGTCTAGTGGGAGGTGTCCCTGCTTATGGCAGGGATGTTGAATTAGATGATCTTTAAGGTCCCTTCCAACCTAAACTATTCTATGATTCTGTGAATTGTTGAAACTTGGAGGAATTCCTTTCCAAGCTTATCTTTCTGTAGAGGCAGCAAGAAGTGTATTCATTTCATGCATTTGCCCACTGGAAACTAAGACTAGAACCATTGATCGAAGCTAAAAACCTGATAGCTGTTTGTCACTGTGCATTCAAGTTAGTTTGGCTTTGCCTGGCTTCCCAGAGCTCTGAGAGCTTTTTGCTCCATTGGCAACTCTTGCTTTTCTGCCACCTGACAAATTTAGAACTTGAGTTCTGTCAGGATGCTTTTCCTTTAAAACAGTGGCAGGACATATTATATATATGTGTGTGTGTGTGTGTGTGTTTATGTATACACATCCACATACAAACTATGTATCTATATATACATGAACACAGGCATATGTGTGTATATATATACACACACATTCTGCCCAGAGTAACTTATATCTTATAAACCTTTAATTCAAAGTGATTTCTTTATATTTTATATGATAAGAAAAGTAATTAATTAGCTAGTGAAGCAAAACAGCCTTGCAGATATGCATTCTTAGGCCATGTCTAGGTATAATGACTTAGAAGATCTGGATACGTGGTCTTCGTGTAACACTTAGTATGTAGTTTTAGCGGTTATAGCTATCTGAAGTAGGCAGGTAAATTTTCCACATTCGTTAGCTTGTGATGTATTTGTTTGAATGTGCTTGTGATTTCTGATCATTACTTGGTCTTTCAAAAGAAACTGAAATGAAACTGTAATCCCTTTTTACTGAAAATTGAAAGCATTTCCTTGATGTCATATTTACTTGGTGAGATGAAAAGTCTCTTTTCTGCTTTGAGAATGGATGGCTAGTAATGGCTATTAATTTTTTACCCTTTCATTTTCACCTCATATTTATTTCAATGGTACCAGTGTCTTCAGGCTTGTCATATTTTCTCACTTGTTAATTGTTTGTGTCATCTCTTCCCACTGCTCTGGGGGAGGTGTTGATTAAACCTGGAGTTTGATTTAGTACTCCTGTTACTCAGGAGAGGAAGGAGTTCTGAATTCTTTTTAATCATAACACTGTATTTTTTTGTATCCTTTCAATCTCAAAATTATTTGGGGTTTTTCAGTGTTCTTTACATTGCTGCTGATACTGGCATCATCTTCCTGGGGTCGTGCCTGGAGTAACAAGGTTTTGCTGGTTCAACACGAGCTCTGCAGAGCTGCTTTTGCTGGAAGAGATGGTGTTGCAGAAGATCATGTATAGAGCAGATAAGAATCCAGAGCATCCTACTGATGAAACTGCTGTCCCTACAGCATGTTGGCTCCAGTCTTGTAACTGGTGGCGTTTTGTCAGCTGAGGGCTTTTGTCATCCAGGGAAAAGACTATTTTATTTTTTTTTTCCCTCCCCGAGACCATGCAGACTGAGTTTTGCTGACTTGCGTCAAATTCGCATGTGGGTTTGTACAAACAAGTCAACCGAAGTAGCCTGTCTGTTGACGCAGCTCTGACATTCAGCCAGGTGCAAAGCTAAAGTATTAACCTCAAAAGTGGTTAATCTCCAATGACTTCATTCAGTATCGTTCCTATCAATGTAGATATCAATTTGTCTTTTTTTCTTTACTGCTCCTTTGAGATTTTTTTCTGTCTCCTCAGTGGTGGGAAGTGGGGGTGTGCATATAGTTGAAAACACCATCTTTTTCTTATAATTCAAATTCCTTGACACTTCTTGTTATAGACTACACAATGGACTTTCTAGTAAGTCTACATAAAGTTCCTTTAAACAACTGAGTTGACGCACGCAAAGACACGTGGGCAAATTTAACATTGGGTTTGGGTTGGATGGAGAAAGGTGATTCTGTGTCCTCCACCGATTTGTTGCATTCTGCTCCTTTATGCCTGTCATCAGGTCTGTGACAGGCTCTGTGTGGTTACTTTTAAACCAGTTTTTCCAGTACTGAAGTTCACTGATTATTTTTTTCCTTTCTTTTTCTTTTTTCTGTCATCTATAGCATGTTTGACAAACACTTTGTACCTATGCTGGAGTAGCTCGCTTTAATGAGCATTATGTATTTCTGTTATCTGCTCAGCCCTCAAGGTTCTTTAATTCGCTCATAAATCTTGAGGCCATGGTGACTTACTGTTAGTTAGTCAATATTTATTTTTTTACTTTTCTTTTGACATGCCAGTCCTGACAGTAGATCATCTTAGTCTATCTCAAACTTACATTTTGTCAGCATCCTGTGTGGGAGAGGCTCTTGCAAAGAAGCTGGTTTTTGCTTTCTTGGCTATTGTTATCTAGTTGCTAGTATCAAATTTAATTTCGCCTCTCTGTTTTTGTGCACTAGCTCTTATGATTTTTCTTATTATTTTGATATGTTTTCCGATCTGATACTCTTTGGTCTCCTAAAGCATTTTTTTTCCTATCTGCTGTCACTTATTCTGCTTTCTGTTTCTTTACCCAGGCTTGGATTCACATTTTTCTGGGATATGCTCATTTGGCCTGTGTAACCTCACGAAAATGTTACCATTTAAACATAATGACTCTTTTCTTCCCTGGCTTCCTGTTCCCTTTCCTTGTGAAGTGGTATGTATACCTTCTGCAACTTTCAGACTCAGCTGGGAGCTAAACATGCAGCTTTTAATTTCCTCTCGCTTCTTGAACTGAGGATCTTTTGGACTCGTGGTGTCTTAATCCCCATTTCTGAAACATAACGGCACATTAGTAGTTTTGGAAGGATTCCTTCTATGAGTGTGGTGAACTCAGTTGTATTATGGCCACTGTCTTTTAGCCATGAGCTAATGCAAACAATAAACTGGCATTCTAACATAGTACTAAGATTAGGAGCAGGGGAAAAGCTTAGTTTCTTATTTCCAGGTAAAGAACAAACACGGAACGAAAAATGTCGCTTGGCATGTCCTGTCATGGTTCAAAGGCTAAATTGAAATGTAGATTCTCCTTCGTCAAATGAAATTCCTCTTGCGTTTGGCATGGTATTTCCCTTATTTCCTTCTCTGAACAGAATTGGCTTGACTCTTCCCCCTTTTCCACAGTAACTGCGTGATTCCTTGTTTAGTTTGTGGGAATTGCAAGAGCTCTGATGTATTCCTGAATTGAAGACAAAAGATTCATAGTGATTTCTTCCTCCTTCCTGATGTTCCTCCTAACAGCCATACACAGACCCTTTTGGGGGTTTGTTTTGTTTTATTTTCCCCTAGGAAAAGACTCTTCCTCATCAATCTTCATTGCAATTTATGGTTCCTCGTATACAGAGTGCTTCAGTTGACTTCAAGTGTAATGCCAGTGCCATTTTACCAACTAAAGGAGTAAGGAAAGCTGGACCGATAGTATAGTGCACTCTCCACTTCTATATCAGCTGGCTTCCCTTCATTTGGGGACCATGATTGTCTAAATTCCTTCCTGATAGGTTTCCATTTTGAAATACACTGTCCGGAATGACATGGCATCTCTGCAAGCATAAAATTGTTATGAAACACTAAGCACAGAGAACTTGTTATCAAAATACTCATTTCTTCATATTTTTTTTTCTGTTAAGGTCACTGTTGTGAAATGGAATGATTAAGAAGTGTTACTCCAGAAGTAGAGAAAAAGTATTGGAGATTGCATCTTTTTTCTGGAAAAAAAACTAGTGCTGTCTTGAGACCAAATTACTCAAAACCAAGCCGTAATGAAAATATACTAAAATCCTCAGCTTTAGCTTGGTTGTATCAAATAGTTGGTAGAACTCCAAAGTGGTAAATAACTCAGTTATTTTCTTTATGTAGTACTAATCTTGTTTGCTTTGGCTTCTAAAACCAAAGTCACAGCTTATTTTTACTTAATATACGCTTTTTTTAGAGTATCCCTTCCATGCAGTAATACAGATATTTATTACAGAACCGAGGAGGCCAGTCGCCAACCATGGACTGGCTGTGTTTGGTGGTCCCAGAGACAGAGAGGAGTGGTGTTCACCTAGGCAATTCTGGTCTGAGTGCTGATGTCAAAGTCCTTGTAGACATTGTGGCGAAGTACTGGGTTTGAGACAGTATTTGGAAGAAGTGGGCGATAGGTGAGTCTCCTGTTATCTTGTATGGCTTAAGAAGAAAATAAAGGTGCATCTGGTCAAAGGAACAGGTCCGGAAAATTACATTTGCTGTGGTGTTCTGTGTAGGTGTGAGCAGTGTAGCCAAAGGAAATGCTACTGTGCTACTAGCAAAAAGAGATCATGTGCCTAGGTGAGCGCTTTTCATCCATCGATGTTTGAATTGTCTTAATAACAAGCGGAAAAATGGGCAGCATACAACTCTAGTTTTGACGTAGAAGTCTAGGGACAAATATCCCGTGAGATAAAGCAAGTTGTTAGGAAAGGGGAATCCAAAAAGGGGAGCATCTCAGCTGTAACAGAAATTATTTAAACATGCGATGACTTGATTTGTAGGTGAAGCTTTTAGCTAGTGACACGTTTTTCTAAATTGGCCATTGGTTAATCATGTTTTCTTTTAGACACCATTTTTATTGCAACATGTAGCGGTTAAAATCCAGAAGAAAGTATAGTAACATCCTAAGTTGTCTGTCTCTTCAGCTACTTCTGGTAACAGCAAGAATTTATTTTTGTTGATGACTGCCAACAGTTGTCACGCACAAGATGACATCTTCAAAGTAAGTCTTAAACAAACAAAACCACCTTTCTTTGGTAACTTCTGGTGTTAATTCCTGTCTTTCTACTCTTTCTCTTGAGACTGCGTTATGAACAGTGGTTGTTTCCTTAATGTATGATTAGGTTTGCGGTGGGAGTTTTACCAGATTTAAATTTTGAGACAGCAAGTTGAGACGAGGTGTCAAAGTGATGGGTTTACACATGGTTGTTCCTGACGGTACCCGAGACATAGTTCACTCCAGCAGGACACATCCCTTTGATTGCTGTTGTTCCTGTGTTTTCTGTGAATTTAGTAAAGTACTGTACGCCTGTGTTAAACTGAGATTTGCTTTCAGGATGTTTGTTTTTCAGGAAACTTAAAGCTACAGCCAGCAAGTTTTCTGATTGAAATTTCAGATCTGACTGTGTCTTTAAAAGGCCCATCAGGTGTTAATATGTAATGCTGAGTTTTCACTGAACTGTTTGTATAGAATGCCACAAATTCGTTTATCTCTTAGTGTGGCTGTCAACATCAAACAATTTACTGTGTTTATAGTTTTATAACGGATTAAGTAATTTTTCTCTGGATTCAAAAATTAAAATCGAAAAGAAATTGATCATGATAATAATATAAATAAGGTAACAAAATTACCAGACCTTCCAGGAAGCATAACCTCTTGTTCTTTATGCTTTAGTTGAAACCTCTGAAGCATAAAAGGTGGTCTACTTCATAATTATTCAACTTTAAGGTTTTCTTAATTGTGGTGGGACAGTCAAAGGATGCCTATCTCAGTAAACCTGACGGAAGTGTTACCACCAGGCTCTTTGCACGTTGGCTGCTCTCTTTGTAAAGTTCTGAATGCGTCTGCCATGGTGGATGCAACACAACATTCCTGCTTGGGGCATCAGTAGTCTGGAGAGGAATTTTGCAAGTTCGTCTGTGTCTGAAACTAGTTGCTGGGTTCAGACATGGAACTTGCTCATTAGAAAAGCTTTCTCGTGGGGAAACCTGAATGCATTTAAATGTCTGGAAAGAGCGAAGGTTGGGTGGAGTACCATGGGAATTGCCTTTAGCCTTGCTGGATGGATAGACAGTCTGTGACAGGCCCCAGGAGGATTTGATCGTGCCTTAAAAATACTAAAAGAAGGTACCCATATTTCGATCGTTAGTTAATCTGTTTCCCTGTGATCATTTAGCCCTAAAAAGAAACATGAATTCTAAATCAGTAAATCATTTACTTGATGCCAGTTACCCACCAAAAGAATTTTGGACGTGCCTATGGTTTTGACAGAATAGAAATGTGCTAAAAGATATTTAACCAGACTATTCAGCATCCTGTCTGGAAGCCACTGCTTTAAGTCATGGGAGTTACATAAAGTAGTAGGTACAAAATGCAGTGAAGGAGCGGGCCATTTTATTGCACATCTCTATCTTTGTTGAGTGGTGACAGCACCAGTGTTTTTTCAGATGTTCTTCTTGGAGCTGGTGAGCTTTGTCTGTTCACTCCTTTCAGAAGAAACACCCCAAATGCCTTTAAGTATCTAACGTGAAACAGGATCATGCTTTTCTGCGGTTATAACCTCAGGTGCTGGTAGTAAAGTCATTTCTCATAGGTAGGCAGCTGACATTTCTGGGCAGATCTGTACCACTTTAATTGCTGTCTGGAGCGGGACAGTTTCTCTTGGGGGTCCTTTTTGCACTTGTGAGGGGCTAAAGTACAGCAAGAGAAGTTTTCTTCCCCGTTGTTTTCCTCATTCCAGTCTACCTGCAGCAGAGAAACCGTGGCTCCTAAGCTGTCATTAAGCTCCCTAAGAATACTTTTATTAATTGTAATTGTCTGTACAGTATAGTTTGACAAGAGTAGCGAAGCATAGAGGGCACTTCCTGCTGTCAGGCTTGAAGTTTTTCTTTTAATGACAAAGTTCTTCGGATTTGGCACAGTGTGTCTGCTGCAAACTTCTGACGAACAAACAGTGATGACCTGGCAAGCAGCAGAGTGCTGGTAAGAGGATATTTCAGCTAAGGACTTGCAGCCAAGCTCTTACCTTTTTGCATAATATTTTCATTAATGGGAACGCAAAGCAGATTGGATTGTGGTTAAATAATTACTCTTTGATTGAGCGAGTACTGCCCTGAGGAACGTGCTTCTGTAAGGAACGTCCCTGTCGTGATGCATAAGAAGAAGAATGGTGTGCTGAGACTGTGTGAGCAATCATCACGCTCGTGCTTTACCATACTTGACTCTACAGACTTGTGCTGAAAGGAGTTATTAGCTTGCGTTTTACCTTAAATGCACCAAAAACCTGTGGCAGCCTAGCATAAGGGGCAATGGTGCGCTTCAAGCTGTGCCACAGGGCTTTGGATTTTTAGCCCTAGGCAGCAGGCACTGTCTGTTGTACCATCGGAGCAGGAATTCTTTGTGGACAGGTCCCCCTTTCCTATCCAAGCAGTGCATGCTTTCTTTAAAGACAAATGTGCATCAACTCTTGGGGACAACTGTAGGTTTTGTGGATTAATATCTGTCGGCCAGGTTCATCTTTTTGGAGCACTAGCGTATTTTTCCTCTCCGCCAGTTATTCCAGCATATTTCTCGCTCAGCTCCATATACAGACCACCCTTGCTGTTTGCAGCAACTTTTGTGTGCTCGTGGTAAGATTATTTTCTATTCCTTGTGCTATCAGTGTGTTTGAGCAGAAGTAATAACTCCAGCTTTAAGAGATCATCTGCTCAGCCTAATCCATCAGCCCTACTCTGTGAAGTGCTGTGGAGAAAGCGTTTAGCCGAGGTATGGAAAACTCTGTAGCCATGCCATGGGGTGAGCCTGCACAAATAAACCCATCTTCCTATTAAAGCTGGTTTGAGCACCACATTGGTGGTTTGGTTCAGAGCTAGCTTGTGAGTCTTAGATTTAAGCATCTCCTCTGCACACTCTCTGTCCTTCCACTGAAGCATGCTCAATGCCCATGGAATATCAGAATTTAGCTGCCAAACACATTAAAAAAAAAAAAAAAAATCCCTGCAGCTTCTTGCCTTTTGACTAAAATTCAGCCATATGGCCATAGGCATAGCAAAAGGCATACCTTTGATGCCAGGTGGTCTCCCTGCCAAACCTAAAGCTGGTTCTCAAAAAGATCTTATATGTGGTTAGGCTTTCAGTAGAGTGCCAGAAAGTTCAACCTTGGTAAAGCTATGCTGTAAGCTGACGGTGAGAACAAGATTAGGAAGAATGTTTTAGCCTTGAACAGTCAGTGTAGCTACAAGTAGCCTAGATAGGTTTTCTTCTAGATCTAAGTCATTGGGGGGGGGTTTATTTATTTTGCCTGTTCCAAAGCAGTTTAAGCTAAATTAAAATTTGTGTGTTCTAAAAAAAATTATTTGGATTTGCGCTTGGCATTGCCCAGCTCCTGGGTTATAGGTTATTTAGTTTCAGGAGAGGATGCCTAGGTGTTTACTGCTCTAGCTTGAGCCTGGTGGCGTGGCTGCAGAGGAAGAAGCCTGAAGGGGGTGGGAGGAGTGCTTCTCCTTCCCCTCTTTCCTGGTGACCTCCACTTCTGTGCTTGTGTTAAACTCTTTTCCTGCACATTTTGACCTGTGCTATAATCCTATCAGAGAGGGCAATTGTAGTCAGGGATGAAGTCTTTTCTGGAAAAGATTTCTTGCTTAAGTCTGTGCATCTGAAATGCTTTCAGCATTCATTGGTAGAAACTGGATTCTCTCAGGTGTCTTTTTGCCATGACTCCTCGTGCTCTGTGGTTCAGACCACCAGGGTCAGTCTTTTCAAGCTACTTGGGGTTCCTGTGGAGAAGCTAACCTGCATGCAAACTAGGTGGCAAACAAGCTGGCTAATGTTTGCAATCCAAATAGAATTAAAACCCAAGCAAACAAAAACCCCAGGTAACAAACACATCAACTATATCTATCACTGTCATGGCTTTGTAAAGGTAAGTGCATCTAATCTTACCTGCTATCTTTGTCACTGATACCTTTAAGTCACTTGCAACTGAAGGAACGCAAAGTTGGTTTTAAAGTTAAAAAAAAAAAAAATTCTACAAAAGCTACTTCTTGTAGCTTTGTAGAATGAAATCTAGTTCTATCATTTTGAGTAATGTGGTACATATTTATTTGTACCTGGAAATGGTCACAGTTTTTCAGTAGCCTGAGAAATGATTTTAAGATAACGATAATTTTTGTATCATTTTTTTGTGTGTTGGTTTCTGTCTTGTTTATTTTTCAGAAAAAAAATAAATTCTTATAGCCTGTTTGGAAAAAAAAAAATTAAGGAGGGGAATTTATATTTGTTTTTTCTATTTAAACTGACCTTGGGGAAGACAGGCAAGGCTTCAGGAACACAAACCCTACTTGAAGTCCGAAACAAAATCAGTGAATATAAAGCTAAATCTAGGTCAAGTTTGAGTTAATAGTAACAAAAACCAACTTGATAATCCAGAGAAAAGTTTGTTTATGGGAAAATGTACCACAAATCTAGTAACTCTGTGATGACTCCAGGATTTTCTGGGTTGGTATTATCTCCAAGAATTCAGGGACAGGGGAGTGTTCTTCTTTGAGGGTGTCTTTTAGGTTTCTTTCGGTCTTGTATCATGTATTTTCAGTGGTGTCGCTTCAGCCAGACAGTTTCCATGAGGAATATGATTCATTGGGTAATTTATGACATACTTCGGGATGTGCTTTGGACTTCTTTTCCTGTTTGGGAAGAGGGACAAGCTGGATGTGGAGACGTTTTGGAAGCCTTGGCTTTTTTTTTTCTGTGTCACAGTTTGGTTCTGTTTCACGTCTGCGTGTGTGAGGAAGGGCTCGTGCATTCTGGAGTTCGTGCCCTCCCTCTTCTTATCACACCATATTAACTGGTCTCATAAAAGATGTCACCTCTCCCTGCGAGACTTGCCTTTCCTGTATCCTTGGGGAGTTGCAGATACAGCAGTAATAGTGGGGATACATTGGATGTGTGGTTCTTGTGAACCAAGGCTATATGTTTTCTTTCATAGAGTAGCTGGAATTTAATGTGGTACTGGAAATGACTATGAGATAATGCGCCTTTTCCTGAGACAGTGTGGGATGCTTTTCTAAGCGTGTTAAGGATTCATGCAATAGCATTGCTTAGATAAAGATGCCTGCAAAAGCTTACTGCTGGGTCCAAGGCTCATATGAAGTTCTGTGGCTTGACGAACTTAAAATATCCTTGTGCTTCACAAGCTGTCGTCTTTGCTAACATGTTTAAAAACCCTGTGGCGAGCTTTGTGTCAGAAATAATAATGAAAAGAGATCTTCCTTGGACGTGAAAAGTTATGCAGACAGGTTAGCTTCTGTGTGTGAGTGTGCTTTGGTTTCTTGGTGTGGCTGCACAAGAAGCATCTCTATATGAAGTCCCAATTCAGTGGGATGCTTTGCATCCTCAAGAGTTTGCTGAATTTGGGAAGAATACAAGGACATCTAGGATTTCTTTACATCAGTTAAGGAAGGGGAAATACCATAGAATGGTTTGGGTTGGAAGGGACCTTTAAAGATTATCCAGTCCAGTTCCCCACTCTCCCCCTTGCTGTGAGCAGGGACGCCTCCCACTAGACCAGCTTTCTCAAAGTCCCATCCCACCTGGCCTTGAACACTTCCAGGGATGGGGCGTCCCCGGCTTCTCTGGGCAACCCGTTCCAGTGCCTCACCACCCTCACAGTAAAAAAAATTCTTCCCTATGTCCAGTCTAAATCTACCCTCTTTCAGCTTAAAGCCATTGTCCCTTGTCCTGTCGCAACAGGACCTGGGAAAAAGTCTCTCTCCATCTTTCTTGTCGAAAGCCCCATTTAAGTATTGAAAGGTGGGTTGAATTAGTTAAAAACACCTGTTGCCTGCACCTTTTAATGGGCAATTCCCTTCTGGATGTTGTCTAATGAAGGTGAGGCCTAAAATGGTAACCTGAATATGGCCACACGTTCTTAAAGTTAGTAAAGTTTTTTTTTTTTTTTTTTTTAAAAAAAAAAAAGAAAAAGAAAAAAAAAAAGAAAAAGAGGGGAAAAAAACTCCCAAACTGTGCAGTATTTGAAGGGAAGCCAATGTAACTCCCTTGAAACTGAAGTGGCATGCCTGAGTCAGTGAAGTATGAGCTAAGAATCTGGCAGAAGCCTTTTGCACAAAGGAAGGCTGAGAGAGTCTCTCAGGAAGCCTGTACGCTGCTAAATGTGGCATGTTTGAACATGAGACTGACATCATTGTGAGTTCATAGTAGTGAAAGAACAAAGTATCAGCCACAAATTAGACTGACCTAATTTCTAAGTCACTTCTAAAAACTTAATAGCACAGTGTGTTGCTTGTGCAAGCTGTTTATTTCTGTCCCAACCTCTGACTGCTCAATTTAAACTACGAGTTAACCCTCTAAAATGTCAAAGGAGTTGTTCAGGAAGGTGTGCGTGTGTGTTTGAGGGGTGCTGCAGACTTCCTTCCTTGGCTCTTTTTTACGCTCTGACCTCAATCTTCACATAAAGGAAGTGATTAAGGACCACCCATCGTATACCTTTATCCTTCAGGATCAGTTTCCTGGAGGTAAAAACCTCAGGATTGCATACCAAAACCTAACTTGTTCCTATGGGCTGTTCACATGCAGACTGGAAGTCTGTCTGAAAATGATCAGAACACTTGCCAGCGGTATCAACAGGAATTCATGTATAGTCAGTAAGTTGTTATAAAACTTAACATTATTATTTATTGACGTATCCATGATCATTGACAAATAACTGGTGTTTCTTCCATAGCTGAATACCAAAGAAACACAAGAGTCTTGGTTTGCAGATGATACACTTTTTTCCAAGTATTTTCCTTGGCTCCACATACGCTGAAGTTGATACATTCTGGTGATATATTACTTCAGTTACTGCAGAAGTATATTGAACTCTCCTAGCTGGGGATTACTTTGATGATGATCAGTGCTTTTCTGGTTGCTTTTTTTAAAGGATCTTGTGAAGCAGAGCACCTCTGCAAATTCTGGAGAAATATAAAATCTTGTTTATGGATTTATATGGAGCTGTGCATACACGTAAGCACGCTGCAAGCAGGATGCAAATGTAACTGAAGGGAATATGTTTTGTTTCTCTTTGCTATTCAAAATCCTGTTAGAAGCTCAGTGAGATTGCTACAAAACATTTCTTGTTGACCCTGGTCTTTGACTAAGGCGCTTATCTGATAGGAACAGCAGAATTTACACTCTCAATTTGGTATTGCTCGCTTTTGCTCTTCAAAATTGAAAAAATCCCAGTCCCTTTTAATTCTTGCAAACTAGACATAGTGGCAGTCATGTTTTGTCAGTTATTCCTAAGGGGGATTAATATATTTTGTGGTTATGTCACTGTTCTCCTTCTACTTAAATGGTAATGTTTATAGTGATGTAAGAGGCAGAGCTGGGGAACATAAGTCACCCTCTGCTCTCTCCTTCTGTTGTAAAGATATACAGGACTTCTAATTTCGGCCGTGTAGTTACCATACTAAAAACATGGCTTTGGCACCACTGCAGGTCTTGTAAAACATGACTCAAATTCAAAGAAACACTGGATCCTTTGGGAAAGACAAATCAGGGCATGTTACCTGGATCATAGCTTCTGCTTTTGTTCCTGAGCTGAGGCCCTGTTGATGCCGTCTTGCCAATTAAATTAAAATTCGAAAGCAATTCTAATAAGCAGGCCATCAGAATTACCTTTGTGGGTACAAATTAGGTATGAAAATATGTTCAGTTCGCAGTGTGTGAGCTATCAGGAGTCTCGGACCATGGTGAGAGATTTGGGTTCCGGTCATCTGGATTTAGGAGTTCTCTAATTTATTTTCTGGGTCTCATCTGCAATTCAGCAGTCACTTCATGTCATAGCCCAAACCTCTTCCTATTCTGCACAGCCCAGAATGGGAGACCTCTTAACAGGATTACTGCAGCTGTTTAATTACTGGGAACACCTAACAACTTGAATTATTCCACCACATTAATTGGGAGCCACTGCTGTACACCATGTATCTCTCCATGTCCTCCTCTACACCCACCTCGAGATAGTTGGGCTGTAACGTGTTTGTGGTCTCACTGCTTTCAACCACCTATTGTCTTTCCTTGCCATATAAATGTAATTTAGGGAGAAACCCAATTAAACTTCCCTTCTTTACTGAGTAGGACTGAGCTTATGTATGTGCAATGTTGATGTTTGGTTTGTTCCAGCATCCCTTCTGAAGATGCTTCTGTGTGCTTTTATCACTACGTAGCATACACTGCTCAAAATATTAATTTTGTTTTGATCATGCAGAGGGTTTTTTAATGAGTTTGACAACAGATTTGATTAACACTTACTAGGTTTTTTTTAAAAAAACTTCTAGACGTTTCTCTGCACAGCTGACAGGACATGCATGCAGTGCAGTACAGCACTGTATTTTCAGACACAAGCAGGAAGAAACAAAATATTAATGTTGACAGTTTTAAAAAAATAAAAAAAAAAAGAAATTCCTTACAAACTTTCTCATGCCCTGATGTGAAGGGGTTGAATGTGCATGTTGCCTTCCGGGAGAACTGGTGTCATTTCCTCAAATGGGTGAAAGACCAGAACATTTTAACCCACAGTGTACCGTACCATGGAAGCAGTTTACACATTTCTGTTCTTAAAGGAGATTGACTCACTCCGATCTTTAGTCATTCAATTTAATTTGAGAAGAGTCATTAAAGTCTGTTGCAAGAAATTCACCCCTGCCTTGCCCAGAAGCTATTCTGATTTATTTCCCTAATAAAATTACCATCATTATCCTCCGCCTTTAATCCATCCTAGTTCTTGTACAAGGCTTCAGATCCTCCTTCTGTTTTCATCATACAGTGAGCACAAAGCAGATCAGAGTTGCTTTTTTATTTTTAATTTTTGGCTCCATATTTGCAGGCCCATCTTATTTGAACATCTTCCCCTTAAAGTCTCTCACTAGGCAAAAGGCCTTAAACTTAAAGGCTAACCGTTATCTGAAGACTCCGAGGTCCCGCGTCTTATCTTCTTTCATGGGAAGCCTTTTAAAGAAGTAGCATGGACTGTTACAACTGCTGTGCTCTACAAAGAGTAACGATATGCTTGGAATTTCAACAGCTTGAGGGTTTATAAAGTAGTTCAACCCTTTAAGGTTTTCCTTTTCTGTACTTTGTGTCTTTGAATCGAAAGCTGAAGTACAGTTGCAAGTAGAGACTGGGATGCGTGGACTTTGCCAGTTGTCACAATTAAATGATGAATCTTCACCATTTGGTGTACAAGACCCAAACAGTACTTGTGGTGTGTTTTGTTTGTCCTCCAGTTTTGATTTGGTTTGTGAATTTTTACCTTACATGCTGTGGCTTTGCGTCGGATCTCTTCAGACTCAGATTACATAGATAAATAAAATAATTGTATAACTTACTGTAAATTTTAAAATTTTTAGGCCAGATACTTCATACAAGGTTAGGATTTTAGGAAAGGAGGGGATTAAACTTTTAGGAAAGGAGAGGTAGGTACTGAGGCTCTTAGAAGGATGCTGTAATGCTTGACTGCTCAGTTTCTCCCTGGCTTCTAGGTTGCTTGATGCACCACAACTCTGTGGTGGTGGGAGGAACGCTCTGTGTGACCTGACTGGTTGGGTTTGTTTAACTGCATATGAGGGAAGGCCCTGAGCAATAGAGGAGAAGAAAAGGCTTCCATTTCTAATTCTGGAAAATAGAAAAAGGTATTTAAATAAGGCCTGGAGGACTTCTTGTTTGCCAGAAGCAAGTAAAAAGGCAAGTTTATATCCTTTTGTAATTCACCCTAATTGAAAGGATGTATATTTCTTTTCTTAAAGTCAGCAGAAAAATCCGGGCCTCTTAATGATGAAAAACTTTTTTTTTTTTTTTTTTTTTACTTTCTCCTAAGCAGAAATAACTGAAGTTTCCACTTTAAACTTGGGTGGCTCATTCATATTTCACTTAATGGTAATATGGTATCCTCTCTCTCCCTCCCCCTTCTTACCACCAAGGCTAAATAGGAGGAGGGGAGATATAAAATGTTTCCGAAAATTACAGGAAATGTCTGTTCCTTTAACAGCATTGCCAGGGAATTTCCAAATGTGCTTAATGCTTATGGCTGAACTTGCAGCAGCTCGGTCTTCAGTCATGAGTGGATCCTGCTCTAAAAATGTGACACCTCCTTCCAGTAAACTATGTTTATGTATATGCTTTGTTTCTCATCTGCTCTTCAGCAGAATTAGTTGCACCCAATGGTAAAATGAGAGCTCTAGGGGGCTTCTTTAAACTTCTGATTTACTTCTGTTCATTAAAGTGGAGAAAAAGAGTATTTAGTTTCCTGAGGTGGGTAGCTAGTTTATTTGTAAGGACTTTGGAGAGGCATGGAAGGCAAGTACTAGTGAATGTGAAGGCTGCCTAGCAGTTTTCAGAGACTTCAGAAACCACACGTGAAGCACTGAGGAACAAAAAGGGAGATGCTTTTTGTCCCAGTGTTTTGTTCCTTGGACTATCACAAGGTGGTGGTCTCTGATCCACAGGGTCTTGTCTCTACGCATAAGATTAGAAAAGGGAGTGGCAACAAATATGATGAGTAGGATGAGCTTTCTCTTAGTTCTCCATTGCTGTTTGCCGGGGACTAGGGGAAGGACCAAGGTAGATCTGCTGAGCTTCTTCCCTGGGTCTCAAAAGGGTATCTGCCAGCTTGAGCAGGCAGAGGGAGACACAGACCTGGCACAATCTTCAACAGATGTTCTCATCCACCTCTCTGCCCTGCTGCTCTTGTGTAGGCACGCCGATATGCTAATGATGGCCAGGCAAGAGGATCTCCAGCCTGGGACCTCCCAAGGACAAACACGTGGGTCCCAGTCAGGGTGTCCATCTCAGTGAACAGAGCATGGTCTGGGTAGCAAACTCTTTGATTATCTGTCTGAAGGGCTCTAGTCCCACCTGCTACTGTTGGCGTTCGCAAGGCTTTTAGAGCAATTGCCTAAAGACAGAGAGGTGATTCTTGTAGCTCCTGTCCTTGCGAGATGATGTGGGTTTTGAGTCTGTTCACCGGCTGTCATAATGTGCTCAGCCCCTTGGCTGTCGTGGCTCTTCATGGCCGTCCTACCATCTACTACATGGTTCGGTGCCACTCCTGGATTTCGTAGTAAGGCAGTGCTTGGCAAAAATGTATTATCACATGTTATGTTACAGTAATTAAATGGAGCTGTCATCTCTTGATAGTGATGATTTGAATCTTGTTTTTTAGCTGCCCAGGAAACAGTTTGGAATTGAAACGGAGATGTTTGTTTTTACTTCCTCGTGTGACGGTTATAATTTAATTTGTTCACGTAGGAACAGCAGGTGCTTTGTATAGAGGTTGTACGGGTATGACTGTATGTAATGATTGGTGACGCCAGTGTTACTGGTTTCCAATGCTGGCTTTTTTAATGTGTGGTGAGGTGGGGTTAATTACCCGAGATGTTCTGTTTCATTAGTCTTTGTCTATGCTGTAATCAGACTGACTTACGGCAATCTCCTACATTAGTAGATACTGAACAAGAGTTTGTGAATTGCTTGAATTCATGCAAATGCATCACCTGTGAATGCTAGTTACTGATTAGTTTTCTAGCAGCGACATGTGTCAAATTGTTTGGAGGGTTATCATTGGTTGTTTTTTTGTTTGGCTATTGTTTTTTTAAGAATCTCCTACTTTTTAAAGAAGGTGGAGAAACTTGCTGTGTGGTTGGTTGGGATTTTTTTTTGTTTTTTTCTTTTAGAAAAATCAATATACTGTATTTTTCTATGTTAGATCCTTTCCATTTAAATGAATGCTAGCACTTACAGATCTCCTCCCTAAATACATGAGAACCTAGGTGAGGAGTCTTTACAGGAAATGACTACACTGAAAGGGTAAAACCATGTTCTGACTGTTTGGTGGGTTTTTTTTTTAACTTGTAATAAGGATTTCTTTTTTTTTAATTTTCCTATGTTTAGGTATTTCCCTCTGCTGGCCTTTGTATGTGGACCACCTTGTGTCATCCTGTTCAGCCCATTTGATCTTGACTTAAATGTAGGTGAGTAATTACTTTTGACATGAAGCAATAATGAACTCTAGATTTTTTTCAGTTGCTTTGACTCAGGAATCGTACAAGGAAAATAATCTTTTAAAAATCCACTGAAACTTTTCCTGGTTGCCCAGAGTCCCAGGCAATAGGAGTAAAAATGTTATGTATCACAGCATTTGTTTGGAGTGGACTAGGTAAACTTTCCTTTTAGGTGTCACAAAATCATATGCTGTGAACCTACAATGAAAATGTATTTTGAAATGGAAAGAACTTCTTGCTCGTATGGGTGGAGAGGGGAGTCCCCAAATAAAATCTCTGAGTTGTTGAATAGAGTGATGTAATGTATCAACAGCATGTTCTAACACTTCCCATGAGCTCACATTCTATCAGTCAGATTTCCTTGCTATAGAACATATTTAACATTTATTATTCCACAGTGAATGTCAAAGGGGTTGGCTTCTTGGTAAATGCAAGTGATGATGATCAGGCTCATTGCTCAGAGTTGGTAATGCTGCATGGATAATATTTGCAAGAATACTGCTCATATTTGAGGGCTTTGTTGAGTATGTCACCCAAATGTGGTGTTTTGGTGGTTGTTTGGGGTTTTTATTTCTTTTGTAGTTGAAAGGACTGTATTATTTCCAATACCACTATTTGTATAAAAACCAATATCTTACCATTATCTAAATGAAAGCTCCATTCATCTTGTTTATCCCAGCTATCTTGCAATGCTGGTGGTAAAAATTCCACACAGTAGTAGATATAGAAATAGAGTGATCTTAAAAATCTAAACTGGAGGTGTTTTATGCAGCTTATTCCTGGGAATATGATTTCCTTTCTGAGTGTGTATCTCTATGCTTCAGCTCTCAGATTGATGAGCACAGTGAAATGGGTTGACTTTTCTTTAAAACTAGTAATCAAAACTGAGTAAGAAATTAGTCAAGTAGGATGAAGGACCATAGAGCACTGAACAGAAAATTCTCCATGTATTTTTTTTCTAATGGATTATACTTGCCTTTTTCATGAATGGACAGTGTATAATCTAAAATGTATGTGGCTGCTGTTTCTACAACGACGAGAAAATTAATACTATTCTGTTTTGACTGCATATGTAAATCTGAAGTACAGATGTGCTGAAAGTAGGAGAGAAGGGAGCAGCCATTCTCATCATACAGATAAGCAAAGGGAAAGCAGGGTGAAATCTTAAAACTGTTTCTCTTTTGTGAACGTGGTACATAAGCGACATTTGGAAGGAAAAAAAATAAAAATCTAGGTGTTTCTATTTGATTGGCTTCCTTGCTGCTCTCTACTCTTGCACCAAAGTGGAGTGTGCTGGGGAGGGAGGGGGAAAGTTGGTGTTCTTCCACCCCTCAAGCAACGTGAGGAAATGATGTGCTTATGAGATGATGACACTTGCTTGAGTCATCTGAAAAGCCAAAAGACACCCTCGTTCCTCTCAGTTGATGAACACGAGCCCTTGTTAACAGAGACCTTCTTTTAAATCACAAGCAGTTGTAACCTTGCTCCTGCGCAGTCTGCACAATGGCAGGCAAGACATAGGCTTCTTGTAACCTCAGTTACTTTTTTTTTTCCCCCAGACTTTATGCTAATACTACACAGTTGTCGATCTCTGGAATTTATTGGCTTGCTTGCTGAATTCAGAGGAAGTATAGCCATTCCTCACTTTCACTTAGAAATCTTATTTCCCTCGTGCTCCATAGACGCTTTGTGTTTCTCGCTACTGATGAGTACTAACTTGAGTGAGGATCAGCCCCCTCTCCCCTTGATTGTCACTCAGCCTCTAGTAGCAGAGGTTACAAGCGTCTGTCCAGAAAAACTTTTATTTCTGTTTTTCTGAGGCTGGTGAGGGAATGCTGTGGCTGTCACACACGTTTCTGGGGGTTAAACAACATCTTACAGGAGTGGGAAGTCACCCTGTGATCCCTAGATCAGGAGTTTGTGTAGGCTTGTTTGTGGAGTGTTACATGTGGCTGTGGTGGTAGGGACTAGTGCTGGTGGTATCGGCCCTGGCTATGGAACCACCGTCAGCTCCCAGCTCAGTAACACCGAGGCCAAACACTCCTTGAAAAACAGCTGATGTACCAACACTGCCATGTATCCTGCAGTTTAGGATCTCCTACCTCTTGTTTTGATTCAGCTTTTGGGTTTCTTTTTTATGCTGGTGCCCATCCTGAGGAACATGAAAGGGAATTTGCCCATAGGGAAGGATAGTGTCTTTCTTATGTGTGCCTGCGTTTGCCTCTAGAAAGTGGAAAAATACAGAGTTTTAAAAAAATCAACTCTTTCAGGTGTCTCCAGCTGGGTATGCGAAAGCTGCCCTTCAGGACCTTCTAACGTTCAGGTGCCGTAAAAGTTATTTTAATGGCATTTTGCCATGCAGCAGTGACGTATGCGGGAGCGCTGCTGTAGGCACCTGCCAAAGCATTAGTGACGCTGGGAGCAAAACTGCCAAGCGTTTATGACACCAAGGTTCAACTTCAAGGTTATCTTCTTAGGTGAGGTAGAAGTCTTTCAGAGATTGTAGCGAGTCTTCTAGAAGTTCTTTGCTAGTGCCTTAACTGAGGCAGAATTAGAGCGTCGTTCCGAGAGGTTTTTAAAATATACTCTTGCTACAGCTGCCTCTTTAAAAATAGTTGCTATCATATGAACCAAAGCGAGGTACCTCAAACAAGCATCTTCTGTGATGTAAGGGAGTCGAAGTGGTAGAAGTGCATACAAAATATGAGTTATTTTGACTGAAGAATCAAACGCACAATTTAAGTGCCAGGTTTCCAGTTCTGTGGTTGCCTGCTTCACTCCATCTGAGTCATTTGGGATGGGGACAGGAATCCCTGAGGTGAAGAGGGAGCCTGTAGTTCTGTGGCAGCATTACATGCGTGTATTAGAGGTACGCTGTTGTTTGTATGGGAGATAGCAGGGGTTGTGTTGTTCTGGTTCTTTAAACAGTATGGAGAAACTGTAAAGATGCTAGGCAAGCGTGGGACAGTTCTTTTTAGTTTTACAGTGAGTTAAGAGCTTTATTTTCTTCTTTAAAAGAAGATGTAACAAGCGGTGCCACATGTTGCAGTCCATCTACAAGGAGGAAGAAGCCATGCAGTATTACCAGTCTGTATGTGACTGACTTCATGCAGTATTCTCACAGCTCGATTACGGATCAATTTTCGGTAATCCTGATTTCAGTGTAGAACATCCTGTGA
Source organism: Chionis minor (assembly GCA_013398295.1). NCBI lineage: Eukaryota > Metazoa > Chordata > Aves > Charadriiformes > Chionidae > Chionis > Chionis minor. The sequence continues at coordinate 118,069 of VZSF01007992.1, read as the reverse complement.
CTAAGATGGTTTCCTAGCTTGAAGATCAGCAACGTAATTGCCTATTTAGGGCAAAGTGGTGTATTGCATCATTTTATGAGACACTATGGTGTCAATACATACCATTGCGATCTAAGTCACAAGTAGTGCAGCAGAAAGAGAACAGTCAGGAAATTGAATTTTAGCTTTTTTACAAACTATGATTAGAAATGAAACAGGTATTTCAACATGTCATAGTAACTGAATGATAAGAGCAGTCACCAGGAAGGGGAGGAGGACTCTAGTGTTTACCTAAAGCAGGAGGCTGCCAGTTTCTCGTTTAGATACATGCTAACGAAGAGTCCCCAAAGTCTGATAGCAGCAGAAACAGAGACAATTAAAACAAAACAAAAGCCTGGAATTGCTAAAAATGTTGTTTCTCCCCTGCCCAATGGAGCTGTTTCTGTCAAAATAGGATTTCAGTCACAATAACTTGAGGTGACATTACTGTTTATTACTTTCAAGCCATGGGCGGAAAGCTTTCAGAAACTTAACACGCATCTATACATTAAGGTAATAGTGTTATTTAAAAGGATTCTTGACTGATATTCCACTTGCCTTACGTTCTTTACATGCGTTTTACCCAGTCGCTGTATGACTGGTTTGAGTTCTTTTTAAGGGTCTTCTGAAACAGACTTCTACCATACAAGAGTCAAGGCTGAGACAGTGAGCAGTAAGGCTTTAGAAGATAAGAAATACACCCCAACTGGCAGTTGCAAATTAAAGATATTTTTACCAGCCTCTGTTTTAGAGTTCTGTAGTTTCTCAGCTGCTATATTTTCCTGTTATTACTTGGACTTTAAGTCAGCAATTTACCCATCAAAACAAACTGTCTAGTTCATGAACAAACTGTCTAGCTCACAGAAGACCTAGAGCCAATTCCCACTAGAGCCAGTGGAAAAGTTTTCATTGAGTTCAGTGGGTTTGGTATCTGGCAGCCTTTGATATGAATAAAAGAGAATCAAAATTCATGACAGGACATGTTAAGAGAAAATTAAAAAAGATCCCAAACCCAGAATACTTTTTTCTCTGAAAAAAAAAAAAAATGGACACAACTATCAAGTTTCACTTTTCCCCCTTGCACAATGGCATAGGCTTTTGATAGCTTCCAGCCTGTCTACAGAGAGCCTGAGGCCAGTATATAATGACTCCTCTTTGAGGGGGAGCACACCTGCCAACCAAGTTGCAAAGACAGGGGGTTTTTTTTAATAGGCTTAATTAAGGCTTGGTATAGTAATTTTTCCAATAAATTTTGTAGTTCAGAGCAATATGCATTTCACTGCTGTATGCTTTCATTTATATGGACAAGCTTAAAACCACTGGCTCTATAGGCAGTAGAGTCAGGGCAAATAGAAAATCACATTTTGCCAACCTAATGGCTGTTTATGTGAAACCTGGTGTTTTTCTTGTATGGCTACACGAAACTCATGAAATAAATTTCTTTCCGTTTTCTTTTTTGCATTGTTAAAGTGAAGTTTGTATTTTTTTCAGAATTTAACTTATTAGATTTGTATAATATACCTAAAGAGTAAAGCATCTGCTGACCTGGGATTTCCCATCGCTAAACACAACTGACCTGTTCCTGTAATAGGACTTTTAATAAGCTATCTATAAATTAGTTTGAATTCATTACTTCACTTGCAATTAAGATAAAAAACATTTCAAAGTCAACACTATAGATAAAATTTAAGTTTTCCAGCTGAACCTTTGAAACTGAGGATTTAATTTTATTTTTTTTTTAAATACAGAAAATTGTCATCCCTGTATGTACCTGGATGTGCATTTATCCTTATAATTTGCTTCTATTTACAAATGTTTCACTTCCTCAGGAGTGTCAGTCAAATGGATTTTTAATTTCTTCATCTGGCCACTCCAGTTTTGTGACATTTGTGTTACTTTGTTTTGTCCCAGCCAGCAGAAAGCAGAGGTAGAAGGGCTGCTTGGGTGTCGCAGGCTGGGTGGCATGGGCCAGAACCGCCATGAGACTGGCTTGAAGACACACTTTGCTTTGTGCGAGAGGTGTTGCGTGGTTTTGTGACCTAAAATCACTTCCCCAGACAGGAAAAGGGAATGTGGTGGTGTGAGACACGTGAACTGGAGAAATGTGGTTTCTTGCTGAGCTGGCTTTACCCTGCACCAGTTTGAGCCCAGTTTGCTCGTTTCCAAACAGTCTGCCGTACTAACGAGGGGAGGAACTCTGTCAGGTTTGTCTTTTCATGGTCAGGCTGTAACCTGTGAACTCAGCCACCTCAGTTGAAGAAGTCACTGCCCTCAGCTGTCTCCCCGCACTGGAGCTGATTACTGAGGCAGCTGAACGTGTGGCTTGTGTTTCCTCCAGAGCTGCTGTTTGCACCCTTATGTAGATGGCTGTCTCTGTAAATATACATGATTGTGCTTAAGAGACCAAGTTTTGAACTGGTGGAGCAAAGCAAGTTGACTGGTGTTTTCTGTTGAATCTGTAGCTGCAGCACTATATGCACTAAAGTGCAGCCAGATCCCATATGGATGAAGAAGCCCCATGGTAGCTCCTTTGTGAGGAGTGTTCCTCCAGCAACTTGTTCCATCAAAAGTGTGTTTTGGAAGACTCTGAGGAAGCCTGACAACAACTGTGAGGCAGCACTACAAATAGGTGGTGAAACATGTCAGGTGTTTTTACTGCTCTGCTGCTGCTGTTTCAGCTGATGTGGTTCAGATGCTGTCAGGATCTAATTTTACAGAAGCAGGCTTTGCTTCCGGTCTAGTTTATCATGTGTGAAAAGTGTAACGTGCCTCACATAACTCTCCTACCTGCTCCAGAAGGGCCAGAGACAGTGCCCACTGCTTCACCTTTCAGTAGCGTATTCAGGAGGCCCCTGTTCCTTGTCTGGGGATTAATTCAAATAAAATGCTTGTGTCCTGATGTAGCATCTTGCTCTTCTGGTTTCTCTTCAACCTTGTTCTTAAAGGAGAGAGGTGGATGTAAGTGTTTTCCTTTCTTTTCTACAGTTTTCAGTTCCCTGACTTGCAGTGCTGGTTTGTAAAATTCTTTCCAAGGCATTAAACCTTACAAATGTATCTTAACTAATTCTGCAGCTTCTTACTAAGTGGTGAAGTGCTGAAACGCATCTGATTAGTTTTGCTATTGAAAGGAACGCCATGATTTAGGGCAGTATCTCTTAATTATATTCTAACAGTCTTGTGAAGAGGCAGAGCTAGTGGCAACAAAAGTCCGCAATTAAGACAGGATATGTTGCCTGAAATACAAGATAATTGTCTAGGCAAGATCGTTGGAATAGATTCAGAGACTGTGTAGTTGCAAATACTCTCTCTAGGTGTTTGGCACATGCAGCAGATAAGGGAACTTCTCAGGAGTGTATTTATTATACGGTACAGACCACTGTGCAGTTAGCCTCAAAGATGAACGTTTTGTTCTGCAAACTTTCATGGTCTCATTTGGTTTATGTTTTTTGTTTTTTGTTTTTTTTTTATCTTCCCCTTCTTACAGGCTCTTAGTCCAGTGTAAAGCTGATGGGTGGGAGCAAAGGTAAAGAATGATGTAATGCTGCGGCAGCCAGAAAGCATCTTTTGTTTGAATTGTGAAATGGCTACTCCATAGTCATCTCCCGATGAATCAGATGTGAGGGGCTGCTTTGTGGAATGAACCCTTTGTAACGGCACATCAACTGGAAGCAGGAGGAGACATTCAGCTGAAGAGTTCTTTCTGAAAATGGGTTTAACTTTTCTTTTGCCAGTCACTACCAGCATGACCTCATACACTTCTAGTACAATGGTGTGGCTAAGCCTTTGAGTACACAGCCATTACATCATCGCAGCAAATTAGAGAGGGAGGTGGTGAAAGAGGCCTTATTGTTGTCATGGCCGATGAGATGATCAGGACTCAACTCATTGTCGCCGAGAAGTTGGTGGCTTTGCTGGAGAGTGGTACAGAAAAATTGCTGCTGATTGATAGCCGCCCCTTTGTGGAATACAATACGTCCCACATCTTGGATGCCATCAACATCAACTGCTCCAAGCTTATGAAGCGGAGGCTGCAGCAGGACAAAGTTTTGATTACAGAGCTCATTCAGCATTCAGCAAAACACAAGGTAGGGGTCGTTTTCCTGTTACTCCTTGTGTTTGTTTAAAATAGTGTCTGGAAAGCAGCTTGTCATAATTTTCTCGTAGGTATTTTGCTTTTAAAAAAAAACCCCAAAATTGGGGGATGAGTTTTGCTGAGCTTTTACCTGATTTAAGAGGTGATTGGTTGCTGCCGAGTTTATCTTTGGGTTCTTTGTAGCCTTGCTTTCCCCTAAGTGACAGAGTAATGGGGAGGGATTTAGAAATTACTCAGAAAGAATGCTCTCAGGGTTCTTGTATGTCTTGCAAAGCACTAGTCCCTTAAATATATGTAATTAAGGCAGGAAACATTCTCATTCTAAACTTTGAAGGATTCTTTGGGGTCTGTGGTGGCAGGGGTTACTTAGCAAGTGGTCGTAGAGTTTGCAAAGAAACTGTATCAATCCTGGCTCCTACTTGCTGTTTAAAATACTTTTCGTGTGAGTAGTTTGATGGGGGGTTGGTTGGTGGTGGGTTTTTTGTGTTTGTTTGGTTTGTTTCAATAGTGTTACTAGTGAAAAGAAAATAGCTAAGCTATTTAAACTTAATGTGTATTTTGTTTTTCAATCAATTGGTACTTGTTTCAAATGTTTTGGTTACAAAAGTAATTTATTACATTCTTGCTTTGACATGTTAAAAAACTGAAGCCTTTTATTATTATTACTACTATCTAAAGCATATTTTACAAACTTGTATAGATGGCTAAAATGTGTGTGGTTTTAGGCATTTTAAGGTCCCCTTACTGTTTATACACAAGAAACCCAGAAGCAGAAACTGAGATGGGACCTTCATTTAAAAAGCTTAGTTTTTAAACAAACCAACCAACCTAGCTGAAGGAAAAGCATTTTACAAGTGACGTAAAATTACCTAATGGTAGAAATTTGCAGAGTGTGCTTCAATTTGGAGCAAATAATCAATTTACAGACTCTGAAAGGAATTAAATCACGTCAGGCAATTAAGTATAAAAATAAAAACTGTTTTGCATACAGCTAGGTAAGAAATCTATATATCGGAAGTGCTGCATGGCAAATATGTGGGAACCCTGATGCAGGTGATAATGTGGTGCTTTTAATTGTCTTCCTCCTTCCTATCTTATTCTGAATTACTTGTGTTTCAGATTGAAATTGATTGCAAGCAGGAAGTGGTGGTGTATGACCAAAGCTCTAAAGATGTGGCCTCTCTGTCACCTGAGTGCTTTCTTACTGTGCTCCTGGGCAAACTGGAGAAGAATTTCAGCTCTGTATATCTACTTTCAGGTATGATGAACCAAGAAAAAAACCCCAAAAACACTTGAATGAGGAGGAAAAAAAAAATGCTGTTGTTAGAGCTGACATGTACACAATTTTGCAACAGTGCTGGTATAAATTCAGTAATAGCATGTATTTTTCTGTAGTTCTTTATGCATATAGTGACAATTATAATATAGAATGGTCTAGGTTGGAAGAAACCTTTAAGATCACCAAGTTCAACCATCAACCTAACACTGCCAAAACCACCACTAAACCATGTGCGTCAGCACCACATCTACCCGTGTTTCAAATACCTCCAGGGATGGTGACTCCACCACTTCCCTGGGCAGCCTGTTCCAGTGTCTGACAACCCTTTCGGTGAAGAAATTTTTCCTAACATGCAATCTAAACCTCCCCTGGTGCAACTTGAGGCCATTCTCTTGTCCTTGTCTTGTTACTTGGGAGAAGAGACCGACCCCCGCTGCCTCTCAGGTAGTTGTAGAGAGCAATAAGGTCTCCCCTCATCTCCAGACTAAACAATCCTAATTCCCTCAGCCGTTCCTTATAAGACTTGTGCTCCAGACCCCTCACCAGCTTCATTGCTCTTCTCTGGACACACTCCAGCACCTCAGTATCTTTCTTGTAGCGAGAGGCCCAAAACTGAACACAGTTCAGTTCGAGGTGGGGCCTGACCAGTGCCGAGTACAGGGGGACAATTGCTTCCCTAGTCCTGCTGGCCACACTATTCCTGATACAAGCCAGGATGCTGTTGGCCTTCTTGGACACCTGGGCACACTGCCGGCTCATATTCAGCTGTCTGTAGACTAATGCCCCCAGGTCCTTTTCTGCCAGGCAGCTTTCCAGCCACTCTTCCCCAAGCCTGTAGCACTGCCTGGGGTGGTTGTGACCCAAGTGCAGGACCCAGAATATGTGTAATGCTTAGAAATGGCATCTTACAGGGATGTATTACACTATTAGTGTTGTGTAAATGGAAATTGATCAACACAGGGTTTTCTAGATGCATGTCTGCTACTTTAGGGTCAGAAATAGTAAAAGAAATGTGCTTCCCTGGTCTCCCAAAGATTGTATGCACTAGGAGGAAAATATCTTTCTTGGTAATTACTACAAGAACAACAAGAGAAATGGTCTCCCATTTCAGTTATGGCGATTGTTTGTATGCCTTTTTAAACCTCAGTTCCTTAAGTGCTAGTACTCTATTTAGAAGACCTATTTAGGTCTTCTCCCTCACCCCACCCCTGCTTTTTTTCCCCTATCTCCTTTTTTTTCTTTTTTTTTTTTTTTTAATAAAAAAATCCTCGGTCAAAGCATCTATAGAAATGCAACTCCTTGTAATATAGGATTTGTTGGTGTTAACATTTGCTTGTGTTGTTATTTCTGCTATGGAACAGCAGACCCAGTGTTCACAAGAAGGAACAAGGAGGGGCATGAAGTAGATTCAGGGTTGAAAGAAGAGGGGATGAGGAATACAAGTAGGAAATCTGTTGCAGTGACTTAATCAGTGATCTAATGGAGTGTATACATAGTCTCCAAAATGTTAAAACTGAAGTCAGAGACTGAGTAATGTTGAGGAAAAGGGAAAGGACTCCAGAAAGGTACTTCCTCTTAGCAAGAAGGTTTCCGATAAGTGATACGGAGGTGGTTGTGTTACTGAGAGAACTTTTCCCACGCTATTTGGAAGGTGACTACAGAGAAAATGAGTAATTCCTGCACTTCGACAGGTGTGTCTGGTGCTCCTGTGAGCTGTAGTTACAGAAAACCAAACAGGGTTTTGCTTTAGCTATGGTTAGTGCTTCTGTTTTGTTTGCTGTCTTGGTAAGATTTACACCTGTGGGTTGTGGACTACAGTATTAGATTGTATTCTAATCGTATTTGTATTCTTCCGTGTGAGCCACCAAGCAAATGTGTGGTGTCTAAGCACAGTAAATGCTTAATGTAAGATTGCCGAAATACGTGGTTAATACGCCCTTAAATTTAAAGCAGTTATTTAAAAAATAGGCCAGTCTAGAAGCAGTTCATGCCTCTTAAGAAATTCTTTTATTGTTTCAATGCCCAACTCTGCTCATCTGTCCTGAGATATTTTTTTTTTAATAACCAGAAGCGTATTACAGCTCCATGCAGCGATACAGACTATTCACAACTTAATTTCCATGGTGGAAAGAGACACAGCTGTCTATTAACTAAGAATTAGATCTCATGGCAGGGAGCAATTTGAGGGGGGAGGGAATCCTTAATAAGGTCAAGCAAAGGAGAGTATCACAAAACTTCCCTTCCTTCTACTGTCCCTCTATTGATTAGTTGTGTGAGACATGGCTTTGATCTTCTCTTTCCTCTGCTGGACCCCGTGAAGGAGGTGGTCAGAGTATCTCCATCCTCGGACTTGCCTGTGGCTCCTGTAGGAATGGTCAGTACCAGGAAGGGAATGTTCCCCAGCTCCCCAGTGCATAGTTTGGACAAACAGCAGTTGTGTGTATCTTAATGATACTGTGAGAAATTGCTTTGTTTTGGTGGTTGTTGTTTGGGGTTTGGTGTGGTTTTTTTTCTATTTCTAGCAAGTGGTAGTTGTCTGTTCAAGCTGAAAATGCAACGTAAACCATACGCAAGATACTGGTGCACATTAGTTAGCTGAGGTGAACCGAGCTGTGTGCAGCTGTATTAGTTTGGGTGTTGGAGAGAAAGGGAATCTAATGTGTTAAAACCTTCCTTATATAGAAAGGAGGATTTTTATTTTAGCGTGTCAAATGCATTTCTCTTAGCAAAGATTAGATTTGAGAATTTAATATTTTGGGTTAAATAGATAGTGAAGGAGATTTTTATGAATACAGAAACAACTGATGGCTTTAAAACCAGTAGCAGAGGAGTATAAGAAGAAAAGGGAAATGGTAAGGAAAGTGTTTACTACTGACTTATTACAGGTCAGTGGTTATTTCAGGAAATAATTCCAACTAAGATGAATCGGTAGTAAAGTAATTAACATCAGCTCTATTTCTTCAGCTCTCTAACATTTCCTTCTCTTATAATGAGTTAGCTCTGATTTTAATCCTTACATAAGAAAATACATTGCACAGTCCTGTTGTTTTCTTGCATCTGTTAAAAAGCTAGCTACTTAACACACACACACACACACGAAACCTTTTGGGATGTGGGGTGAAGAAGGTGCTAGATTCGATCCTATAGAAAGTTCCTTGGAGATTATTGGTACGTGGCTTTAGGAAACTAGATAAAATGTGTTGTCTCAGCAAGCTGATGACAAACTCTTATAAACGTTTATGGCCTATAATGAGAGTAGGGGTCAATGCACTGTGTAAAAAGAAAAACCTTTGGACCTGAGTTTTTGCTATGCCACTCAACCTGGTTTATTTAAAATAGTGACCTCAAATAAACATTTTGGGGTAGGAAAATATTTTTTTTTTGGGATAGAATAAGGAGCAATTAACAAATATCTGAAATTCCTGCATCTGTTCTTCCTGCCTCCCCCAGTTACTGAGCACTCAGTGAGGTGTTTTTTTATTTAGGTTGTACATACCCTGGAGGTTGTTTTTCATTGACGTAACTAATGCAAAGACCTCAAAGGAACCCTTACCAATTAATTAAAGCTCTTGATCTAACCTCATAAAAATATTTATGATCTGGTGGGGAATGTTCTCAGGAATTTAAATATTTCTTTTGGCTCTTAATTTTTAACAGTGCGCAAAATACTGAAATGTGGGTACTGAAGGCTTAACCCCACTCCCATTACTGCATCTACTCTGCTGAGTTAAATAAGATTTGAACACTGGGATGTGACCGGATTCCTTCTCTTCCCATATTTTGAGAACTGGATTTACTTTTATGGAGTCCTTTTCCTAGTTACAGTATTTTTATGATGTTTCTGCTCGCTCTGCAGAAACAGTTAAGAGAGACTACCATGTCTTGCTTGATGAATTAGCATTATTAAGGTGGTAAACACCAAGAGTCTTGCTTAAATTCTCTTCCACTATGCCAATGGAAATGACTCGTGTTCTGCTTGCTAAAACATTTGCTCTTCCCTACTTCTTTTAATCTGGCTTACCTCCTACTAGTGCAAGCATAGATGTCTTCACAATGGTTACCTTTCAAATGGTGCCTGCGATGAAGATGAAAAAGATCTTTTATTTTGTGGGGTTTTTTAATTCATTCTTTGTACAGAAGACTCATGCTTAACGGAAGGATTTCTGAAAAAACAGAAATGCCTACCTTTCTGTATTTCCAACCTGATGTTAAAAATTGTAATAGCCTAACACAGAAACACTGTACTGGCTCTGAACTGAAACCAAAAGGAAGAATTCTTGTACTCGGGTGGATGTGGAACAATGGTAAATATCCAAGAAGAACTGGCTAACTTCAGAGTACTGTAATGCCTGGATCATAGAAACAGTTTCGCTGAAAACTCTAAGAATTTTCAGTGCTGCAAGACCAGAGTGTATTTTGCTAGCAAACCATGAAGGATGCTTTTCCATCAGTCACCGAGTTGCCACTTGGACGTGATGTATCACGGTATTCAATGCCACTGAGAACAGCCAATATGGAAAACTTACATAATGTACCAGACTATAAAGCGCACGGGCAGAAATGGGGTCAAATATACTGGAAGCCTTTTGTGAGCTTCTAGAGTTGGCTGTATGGTTTTACCCTTCAGTGCCTGTATGCTGGAGTGTAGATCTGTATGTGACGACTCCTTTGGAGCCGTGCTTCTCATTAAATAGCATCCACCCAATCTGTAAATGTAATCAGGGTTCTGTATAGAAAATTGCATGCTTTCTATTTTGTCACGATTGGAGACAAAGCTGCCATCCTTCAACTGATGAAGTAAAGACTACTGGGAAAGAACGACTGGTCCCACGCTCAAGTCAGGTGAGAGCTGTCTTGAAAAGGGGTCCATAAACTTCTACGTGCTACGTTCTACACAAGTTATCTGTATAATTCAGGGAATCACTAGTAGAGGATTACAGAGTTTCTGGGTGCCGAGCGTGAAGCCTGCACCTGACTTGCAGAACTGCTGAGCACCGGGCCAGGAGCTGTACATCTCCCTCCCAAAACCGTGATTGGACGGTGGTAGAGCCACCACATAAAAAAGTGGTGTAATTGAGGCCCAAGTGGTGAATTACCTACTAATCTCTGCTACCCTTCTGCCGAGGTAAAATTTCAGTAATAGTATATTTCATGGATTTTGCTTTCACAAGAGCCTCTGATAAGCTGATAAGCTTCTACAGAGCACAAAGCTTCCATAGTAAGCAGAAAGACATTTTGTATTCAGTGATGAATGCAGGTGACATATGCAGTGGACAATGAATGAAGTCATAAGCTGAGTATGTAAAGAAACAGCAAACAGAATGAATTCAGTAGGATCGGGCAAAGATCCTGGAAACAAGAGTGAGTAGTTAGCCAGGGACTATTGCAAAAGGTATGTTTACACTGGAACTTCCCAAATCATTGTTTGCCCCCGACCTCTCCCTCACCTAACAAAGTATGCGTTCAAAATGGAAGACTTGCATGGAGGACGCAAGAAGGAAACAAGGCAGGAACTCTTCTACAGTCTTGTTTATGCTGGCATTTTTCTTAAAAAATATTTGAAATTGCAAGTTCATTTAAAGGAATCCTGGTATAAAAATGCCAGTATCTCTAGGCTACATTTGCCAATGTGTTGACTCTACTTGCCTAAAGCAAAGCTGGAAGGAAAAAAGCTCAGTGCTCTCTCCTCACTTTGTCACCAGAAAAAAACGTGCTTGTGGCAGAGGAGCAGGAGATCTGAAGAATATTCTTTTATAGGTAGAGATGGTAATTTTTCTCTCCTGAAGTGACCAGGGCTGCAAGACTGAGCTTTCTTCGCCACTTCTGCAGTCCCATACGCCAAGTATGGACCCAGTATGGACTGATAGATGGCACGAGGTAGCTGTGGTTTGTGCTGTTAAATTCCTGTCTAACACCATAACACCTTTTAACATTTGGATTTGGAGCATAATAACTTTTGTGGCTGCCTGAAGTTCCTAGCGTTTCTTGTAAGTCTTTGCAGAGTGCCTCGAGGAGAAGAGCACACCTTCAAATGACGGTCATTGGTCAAAATTATCAAGTTATCTGCAAGTTGAAATAATTGTAGCGAGAATGGGCTGTTAAATACCCTGGTGGTGTTTAGAGAAGGAAGGATAGTTGCATAATGATGCTGGTTTTCCTGATGCACTGGATGGCTGGTGCCGTTAGAAGCAAGTCTCTGAAGAAAGGGGTAAAATCTTGCTGAGAGAGTCCAGCATTCCGGGGACGGCCAGTGTCAGTGGGGAGCAGACAAGAGCGAGAGAAGAGCTTAGCTCTGAATTGCCCTCTTCAGAAGTTTCCCTCCCCATCAATTTTTAATGAGAGTGTAGAAAAACTAGTCCCCTTGGCTACAGCCAGTCCTCTGTGAATATCCTCCCACCCTTTGTACTTAAAATGCAGTTTTGAGTGTTCACTTAGTGCCATGATTGTTTTAAGCATTTGAAGAATGGGAGTAGAGTTTATTACTTTCATATGTGTGTCCACTTGCTGTCTTTTGAGAGAGAGCAAAGTTTGACTAGCGTGGAGCTCTCATAACATTTCTCAGACCCAAGAATAACTTGTTAAGTTTGCTTTTGTTTTGGATACCTCTGGACGCTTGTGAAACTTAATTGACTGAAATTATGACGAGGGTATCTTTATTTTTTCTTTTTTTTTCTCCTTTAAAGGCAGAAAGGGCAAGCGTGAGTGTCCAGTATCCTCTCTTCACTTGCCGTTGGTCTGATTTTTCTATGTGCCACTTGGGTGGGAGGGGGAACTTGACCCCGTTCTCACCCCCACCAAGCCTTGTTTGCTTAACCTGCCTATTAACCTTGTCTTACCAAAGGCACAAACCCTCCGGGGCAAAGAACTTTTCTTGCTACTGTGCTTGTAAAACACCTGGCGTGAGGGGGCCACTTTCTGAATGCCGCCGTAATAAAAACACCCCTAGCTTTCCCAAACGGTGAAATCTTGGATCCGGTGGAAGGACTCCCCGTGGCTGACAAGAGGGGACGGGAAGGGGAGGGTGGGCGCGGGGATGGCAGCGCTCGCTCCTCACGGGGCTCTCCAGCCTGAGTGTGTGTAATGGAAAATGGCAAGCATCCCTGCGGAGCGGAGCTGGAATGCGTGAATTGTAATGGCCTGTGGAGGTCTGCAGCTCGTTTAAACAGAGTGGAAACATTGTAGATTCATAAAACTTGTGAGTCAGAAAGTTTACAACTTTCCTTCCTTACAGCAAGGGAAAAATCTATACTGCAGCTTTTAGATAAACATTTTCATGTTTGATGGGAGTGTGACTGTGAAAGTGCTGTGAAAGTCATAGCATTAAGAGCCTCTGATCTACTTTTGAAGAAAAGTAAATGTTAAAGTTAGTTTTGTATATTTTGTCTTTGCTGTAGTGCTTTTTAAACTTAATTTATTTATTTTTAGCATAGTTTTCAGTAATGTTGCATTATGTGCCTAGCATTAGCCAGTATTTACAGCAAAAAATTCTAAATTGCTATTAGAGAAGAAAAAAAAAAGCTAACCATATAGGTACTCCACTGCATGCCTTTGAACACAGAAGTTTAGTAAAGCTTACTTAAAACTACAGGGTGTAAATATTATGTTGCAGAGGTAGCTGCAAATTTTCCTGCTTTTTTACTCTTCTTTTTCTTTAAACAGGGATACCAATATAATATTTATTAGTACATGGCTATATAAAAGTATGAATAATTAGTGCCCTTAATGAAGAAGCAAATTCTGGATTTAATGAAGGTGGTGGAATCGTGTGTCAAATCTATAAGCTTCAAAGTCTCCTTGCAATCCTTTCCTAGTACGTGCATGTAGTCTTTGTTTTTTTTGACTCATCCCTTGGGTCTTAGACCTTTTCCACTCCCTGCTTTAAAATAATTGTTTTTGACGCTGAGTTAACACTGATGAACTGGCAGACAAATGGGTCCTGTGGGAATTCTAGTCTGTTTTCAAGAATTCATTGAAGAAAACCAACTCCCTTTTGCTTTTTCTGAGCAGTCAGAATCCAAAGCAGTGGGGAAAAGGAGCAGTATCTGATTTGACTGGCAGTTAAGAGAAGTGCCAAAGTTTGCTCTGTATGTTGTCCTTGGGCTTTTGCAGCAGACACCATGACCTGTGGAAAAACAGACACATTCACTGTCTCTTAAATCCTCCATCAAGAGCACAAGACAGGATCTTTCTGTGCATCCCGTGTGACACACGCAGGGCTGCAGGGCCAGCTGGACTTACAGGGATGTTGTGTAAAACACTCCATAGGCTTTTCTTAGCTTGAAGTTTTAGGGAAGTCATGCTCATAGAAATTGCCATGTTGTCCATCTCTCTGCTGTCACCCACAAAAGATGTTTAAGCTTGTTGGTCAGCTTCAATACAGTTTGACAAAAAGAGTAATTAAATTAAAAAAAAAAAAAAGGAAGTTCTTGTAAGCCCTGTGGAAATGAGCACCAGTAGGGTGCACAGCTCTACTAAATTAGTGTCAAATCAAAGCTCTATCAAATTAGTGTCTTCCCCTGAAAAGTAGTTTCAGGTTGAGCTGAGCTGGTTGGGGATTTGGTGGTGTGACCAAGCAGCAGTGCTGCACGGGCCCAGCAATGCAAGAGGAGTCCTTGAGAACTCAGGCTGCGAGAGCCGCCCGAGGGTCCACCATGAGATGGGCACTGGTGGCAGATGGGATTCTTCGGCTGAGCAGCCCCTCAAATTATTTGGTTGAAAAACATATTTGTTTAGTGCGAAAGTGGAATGCTGCTCTTCTGGTCTTTAGAATCAGTCTCCTTTAGTTGGAGAAGGTGGCTGGGACTCTCGTCTCTGTTACCAACCTCTTCTCTAGCTGAATTTCTTCTCCCCTCCTCGGCTTTGCTGCCAGGCTATGGGTATGAAAGACAATTGCGTGGGGTTCTCTTTCCAGCTTTAGCTGATGGGCTCATAGGAAACACACGCAGTGATGTGAAGAGCTATTTTCTCATCTTTCTTTCATTCCAAGCTATGTTTCATGGCTGCCTTTACAAAGAATAAGTAAGAAATCCTTCCAGAACAAATGCAGTGTAAGCGTGTTGGTTATGTTCGCTACTGTTAGGATTTGTTTATGCTCTCCTTTTTGTAGAAGTTATATCCGTGCTTGGACAGTTACACCAGAAAAAAACAAGTTACACCTAATGGGAAGGTTCAGTGTTTGCATGTTTTCCCATGGCAGCTGGCAGCACGGGGGGAACGTTTCTGGTCTGCTTCCATGTAACGTAACAGAAATGAGCTGATGTAAAGGCTTGTGGTTCTCAGTAGTTATTCCACTGTATTAATTTGTCTGTGGTGGTGGTTAAACGAAGTAGTCATAAGGATGTGGATGGATACTGTTCCCTTAATGAAAGGTAGCTGTTCCCAAATCAGTAATGTTTCTCTGGCTATCATTTGTTGCACCTGATCCCATCTTTTCTCCCTCTTCTCTCCCTGCTGCTGGCAATGTTAGTTGGCAGTTTTATTTATATGAGGATTTATACAGTCAATCTATACGAAAGAATAACTTTCACTGTGGAATTTTGCTGAAACTTTTTCATCCCTTCTGGGTTTGGCCCTATTTCGTTTCCTGCATTGGCTGAGAAGGGAGCCAAGACTTCTGATACCAAGATTCCTTTAACAGTCATACCTTTACAATCGCAATTGTAGTTAGGAAACAGTAGTGTCTTGATCAAAGGAAGGTCTGGAGTCACCACTTTGCAGAACCATAGCAACAGGGTAATTGAGTAAGTTACCGGATCTTGCCAAATTTGTGCTAATGGATGTGGAGGCTTGTAAGCAAGAAACGTGGGCTGTGCTGTAAAGACCTAGGAGGTGTGGGGTTGTCTGCCACACACACACACACACAGGCTGAAGCTGCAAAACCACTGACAGCTTTTGGCACCTTAACATAGTTTTGTAGAAACCATTTTGTGTCATAGCCACAAGAAGTGAACAGAACAAGTCAGCCCTGGAACGCGGTAGGGTACTGCTGTTTGTCAAATGTGCTGCAGCCAGGGGATGCTTGTCACTTGGTTAAAACTGAAATAATTTCACTATTCTGTTCATTTTTAACAAGCTACCTAACCAAGAGCTGAGTTACCTTGGGGCAGTTGCAGAACTTTGCGGTCTTCTGATGGATCATCTAAAATGAGAGCAGAATTTAATGAATTGATTTTTGTCTCAGAAACATCTGGGACAACCAGCTGAAAGTTACAATTTACCACTGCTACTTTTGCTATCTTTTCCTTTCATGTTGGAAAAATGTATTGGACGATAAGGTTTTAAGTTACTTCTGTCTCATACTGCTTTAATTTGTTCCCACAATAATGGAAATCATCAACCCCAAAGGTTTTTTTTCCTTCAAACTTGACTAGGGCCCATTACGCAAGTAAGATAGACTTCAAGTACTGTTACCTACTTGCTACCAGCCAAAGGATAGAATAACTTACAAACATGCAGTCATGACAGAAGCAGCTATTTAAAACAAAAGGAGGAGTTACATTGTGCTGCTTATCCTGCTTGACCATGAAGGTTTTCAGATGATGTAATGAAATTATTGCATGAGCGGTAGTGATGGAAGAGTCTTCCATTTAATTCAATATCAGGAAAAGTAGAGTGAAAAACTTCAAAACCCGATTTGAGAGTTTCGTGGTTGTAATTTCTGTTGTAAAGATGCTGAAGCAACATCTTACTAGGAAAGCACGAGTAGAAAGCAGAAACATGATTTTTAAGCGATGAATGTCCCAGAGGAAGTGTTGAAGCATCTGATCTTGAATCACTTCAAGATTGCTTTGACAGAGCCCTAGAATAAAAATAAAATAAAAAAATGCTCCTTACACTTATGATGACAGAGCATGGGTTGCATCTCCCGAAATCTCAGTTTTCTTGTGTATTAGCTTCTTGCTTAATTTCTTGTTGCAGTGTTCATACAGAAGTGAGACCAGTCCCTATGCAGTTGGGAAAATTCTTTTTTTGTTGTTGTTGAACTTTGCCCATGTAGTCTTTTGCAAAGAAAACACAGATGTAAAAATCTCTTCTGTGCTTGTGCTGCTGCTTTGTCAGGAAGAGGATTCACTTCTGTATTTCCAGCTGTGTCAAATAGAGGCTCCAGAAAGCAGCCAACAAGCATCCCAAGAAATAAAGAATAAGCAAATGAGACCAAAGACTGATATTTGATTTCCCCTTCTTCCCCCAACCTCTCAAGGAACTGATGGGCACCATATCTTACACTAAATTTATTCTGAGAGGCATATTATGCCTATAAATTCAAGCATTGCTTCTTATAACAGAGGGGAAAACATTATGCCATACAGAAGAAAATTTAGTAACTGTGTGAGAGAATTTTCTTGCAAACTCATTCAATTGATATGTTGAACAAGCAGTATCTGTGCTCCCGAACAGAGCTGTTGTAGAGCAAGGAGGAGGAAATCCAGCGAACAGGAACAGAACATGTCAGAGCCAAACCCCCTTCACTGTGTCCCCAGTTTAGGGGTATGGCACTGTAATGGGCAGCGCCTTACCTTAGCATCCCCCCCTGCAATCCCACACAGTCCAACCTCACCCTCATATTCTCATGATGAGCATTGTCATAGGTGTCTAGAATCAGTTATCTACCAAAATAGGCAAGGGATTTCTTAATATATTTTTTTTTTTATTCACAAGTCAGGAGACTGAACAGGATTCGCTGTTCATAAAACTTTTGTTCTGAAAACTGCTTGCTGGCTCTTTTGCTTATCAGATAAAATGGGCTGTTACACACATAGCTATTACCTTTGGTTTTTTCTATATTTACTAAAGATACAGATTTTTAAATCCAAAGAATAGGCATAATTCGGGCAACAGTAATGCAAGCCTTGACAAAACAGTACATTATCTTATCCCTGAATAATTTTAATTCATATCTTCAAACTTTTACAATAGTGAACATAGCATTTGGCAGATGTGGCATGTTAATACTTCAGTTCCTTGATGATATAAAGGTGCCTTGTTCTGAATAGGTTGTAATGACCCTTCTTTCACTTAAAATTCCACTTGTCTTTGTGCTTTAACATGGGGACGGCTGGGGACTTTCACTTGGTTTGTGCCTTTCACCCTTACTGGTTGGCTGTTAATTGGTGAAAACAGTCAAGAAAAGCCTATAACACACTGATTTAAGCAGCTGCCTGCAGTTCGGACTAGTTTGCAAAGATGAAGTATGAGAATGAGCTGAGCTTGGGGTTTAGCTTGGCTTGGAAAAAGCCAGCTAGCTTTTGTGAGAACATGGTTAGTCGAAGTTTAAGTTCGTCATTGGAGGTTTCTTCTAACTGTGGGTGAGGCCAGCTGGACCACAGTTGGTAGCACAGATTTATAACACAGTCCTTGTGATGGGAGGGAAGCTGGGAACTAACTGCGCAAGGAAAAAAAAAAAGGAGCTTGAGCTGCATTATACGTATTTGTGTCTAGAGTGGTCTCAGCCTCGCTTTTTATTGCCTTCATGTTCCATCTGAACAATGTTCCATGCTGATGGTGAAACAGCCTAGGAGCATTTTTGATGGCCACTGGGATTTTAGGTGGATTTAGATGTGTTATCGGTCGTTCTACTCTAGTTTTTCTGAGCAATTCAATGCAGTGGTGGGAAATGGTAATGAAAATGTTACGGAGCCATAATATGGATAGGGCCTAATAACTGGTGCAGGTGAAGAAGCAGCTAGCAGTAAGGGGAGTAGAGACTTGTGATTTGCTAGGTGAGTCCATGGCTGGGTGAAGTCTTCCCTGGTAGTCCTCCCTCTGCCTCACCTCTCCCACCTGAACCCTGGCTTTGAGTGGTTTTTGAAAGATGAAACCTCTTTCAGTGTGTTGGATGAAATAATGGAGCAGTGAAATAATGCAGCAGAAAACAATAATGTAGGATTTTAAAAGCAAATATTAATAACCACACATTGATGCTTTTAGCAAACTGAATAAACATGACTTTTTCTTAATGAAGTCTAAGATAGACCTAATACAGGAGAAGGAGGTGTTTAGAAAACGGCTTGCTGGGGTGGGGAGGAAAAGGTGTGTGCACTTTTGATGTGGTGGGTGTTGTGGCTGTTTTTTTAAAGCCTCATTTCCATGTATCTTTACGAATGGGAAGAAGTATCAAAAACTTCTGAGGAATGGAGGGAGAGAGAGAAACAGACGTTCTAGGTAGAGTGGAAATACGAAGCCAGGCCTTGCCTGTTGATGGATGGTTCCGCACAGTCATGGTACCTGTGGAAGAGGCACGCCTGCAGTTCTTCTGTTAAGGCTTTCCTGCTGCTCCTTAACGGCTCGCCATCTCCTGCAACAAATGCTGCTTTCCAAGAACTGGTATGGGCACCAATGCCTGCGACACTGCGTGTAAATTAAATACATACTGTTCTTCTCACAGGTGGATTTGCTGAGTTCTCCAGCTCTTTCCCTGGTCTCTGTGAAGGAAAATCCACACTTGTCCCCACTTGCATTTCTCAGCCCTGCCTGCCTGTCTCCAACATTGGCCCAACCAGAATCCTGCCTCATCTCTACCTTGGGTGCCAGCGGGACGTCCTCAACAAGGTGGGCGCTCTGGGTGTCATGTTGTTTACTTGGATGAGTATATCATTTCCATGTGTCTTTGTCCGTGCTTATGTCATATCGCATCATTACAGCTATAAAACATTTGAAGTAAATAAAAATAATAGCTTTCCATGGCTTATGCACAGAGAGCTATCTGAGAACTAATATATATACAGACCATATAATTAATTCACGTGTCATGTAATATGAACTTGGTCTCTCTCCTTTGTCTTGGAGGTGATATGGTACCTTCCTCAGTAACCTATCAACCAACAGCTAACTATCACATCTGCCATTACAGCAGGTGAGATAGTTTCCTGCATATAGCTCTGGTTTGTTTTGGCCAGTCTTGGATGTTCATATATTAATGATTACAGTAGGACAAAGGAAGATTGTTTGGCTTTTGGTATTTCCTTCAAGTGCTGGAAAAAATAGCACTTAAATACCATGAATTGTATAATGAGGGACTACTGCAAACAAGTCTTTGTACACCTAATAAAATGTTCAGACCTGGACAATCAGTGGGGTCACTTAAAACAAGATTTATGGTGGCACAGCACTAAGAAACTTTTGCTGTTTCTAAATACACGTGCATTTAATAATTTCTGTTCCTAAAGAACAGCACAGGGTATTTTGGTATACTTAAAATAGTCCACAAAGTCATCAAATATTGCACTTGTGTGCTGGACTATCAGATGTCTAAAAGAGCTTGTCTCAAATTGCTACAGGTATATATAATTGCTATGTATATCCACACATGTTTGCTTCCGTGAGGAGACCGACTCGTATGCCTACAATCTGCATCTTGGGTCCCTTGACAAGGGAATTTTTATTACTTCTGCTGCATGTGCCCTCCTGCCTCCCAATCTTATCTGACAGTCCTATTTATTAGTTGAATCTCCAACAGCCCCTTCATAAGTTGTCATTAAATATGTGGATGGGGGAGAGGGGAGGAGTGCTTCACCCTAGCATATTGCATTAATTATGTGCAAGGCTTATGTGTATGTTTTTTATCCACGTCTAAAGCTCAAGACAGGAACTATCCTAACAGTCCTGTAATTGGATCAAATTCATAGACTTTGACCACTATAATAATTTTCCCTGGTTTCTTCTACTTTCACTCTGTCCCAGTCTGGCCATTAATAGGTTATTTTTTGATTTTTCACAGTTGTTTTAAGGGTATCTTTGACATGCAAGCAATCATGTAGAATTGTGCTTTAACAGAGCGCACAGAAAAATCTTCTTCATGGAGAATAATCAGCAGTCATTGTATTTACTTTGTCCTTTAAAATCTTCTGTGTCTTTACTGCCAGGTAGCACGTCAGCAATTCAAACTTGATTCACTTATGGATGTCAAAGCAGCTTATTACTTTTCCTACCACAACAGCAATTTGTGGTCCCCAGACAAAAGACAGCAGGAACTACGTAATTAAAAAAAAATAATTTCCTTGCATTGAATGTGGCAGAGTATTAGAAAGATGCTTTTATGCTGTTTGTTTCAATGTGTGAATGGCAAGTGCTATCCTAGGTCACAGTGGGAGTGAGGGGCTCCTTGTTCTCCATGTTCTCCTCCAGAGCCAGGGGTGTGCTGCTTCATTTGGGATGTGACTGGAACGCCAGTGCTGTGGCTCTTAAGTAGTGAATAATCCCAGAGGGATGAAAGAGGCTGTTCCCTTTCCTTGCAGTAAATTGGTGCCTATGAATAGGTGTTGGGCACAGGCACAGCGTGTATGCCTCACCAGGAAAAGAATCCAAGCGGTAGCAGTGGTCAGGAATTTCATTACAGGGCCAGAGGAAGCTAAAACTGCAAGTGCTGCTGGTGAGTGCAGCAGAGCCATATACAGGAAGAGTTTAGACCTGGTGGTGCCTGTCTTGCTTATTAATCTACAGCCTTGACATTATTTCAGCACATGTCCATCAGACATCAGGAAGCGCTGCAGCGGCAGATACATTAGAATTAATGTAGGACCCCCAGAAGTTGGTCAGATTTGTACTTCCTCACCTGTTCTGGGGAGTTATGATCAAGGATTGCTGTTTCTCCCCCTTTTTTTATTTTTTCTTTTTAATGGAGAACCGCAAAAGCGACAGCATACAACTCACAGAATGTTCAGGAAGTTCTTATTGCCTGGTGTTATCCTTGACAGTCAATCTTTTCGAAGTTCTTCCATAGATGACTAAGGTACCTCATAGGTTTCTTACCCATTTAAGGACAAAAAGCACATCTTACCATTACAGATCTGCTTGTTGCTTGAACCTCTGTCCTCTTATTTTGGTGAAATAGCACGCAATGCTTTATTCTGAGCATGTCAGTTGTTTGCTGCACCGAAGTAGACCTTAGTGTCCTGGTAGCTTACCTTACCTCTTCAGTTTCAGTGATCACTTGTGGAAAATCTGAAATGGCTTCCATCTTTAGTACTGGTACCTTTATTAACCTAAAGAAGCTGTGGGAACAAATTACGATTTCTGCCTCTTAGAATCCACTCAAAATTTATCAGCTATCGGCAACTCTGAGTTTCCTGGGTTTAATCAGTTTCTTGATTCAACTCGAAGTTGGCAGTAGCTAGAGATCAACATGCTAGAAACAAAATTGGCAGAGCTCTGCTGCTTGCTTCACATCTGGGGAAGCCTGGATCCTACCCAGGGGTACTGGGGAGGAGCAAGGAGGATGTCTCTGACTACAGTGAGTGCCCAGAAAAACCAGTACATGGTAAGAAAGCTGAGAAGTAAAGAACATTCAAAAGGAGAGGATGAGAAACAAAAACCGGGGATAAGTAGCAAAGTTCTGTCTTTGTTAGGACAGTCCAGGAGCTGTTAAGTGGTTACATTTTGCAGGCTCTGCTTTAACAGGCTTGCTGGTTTGTTGGCTTCTGGGGACAAGAAGTCAACCCTCTGTTAAGATTAGAACAGGTTTGGGGGTTGTTTTATTCAAGTCCAAATTTTTTTTAGTAATTTTCTGGAAAATTCAAGTACGATTCCTAAAGCTATTTATATGTAGTTGTGTATGTTGACTTTATTTTTGCGTTCAAACGCTATCTGTGAGTTCCCAGGATTCTTTCCATTGACCAGACATTGATGTCTTTAAAATTTAAATGTCTCCAAAATATCTGCAAAAAGAACTGCTAATCTGCACTACTGTTCAACTTGACGATTTAGAGATGTAATTTTTCAGCATGTTTTACCAAGATGAGCTTATCTTTTCAGGATCTTTATAAGCTTATCTCTGAGTGCACAGGTAGGGAAATGCTTGTCTTGTTGCAGGACAATCTGGGTTCGTGAACTTTTAAGAATAGTAACACTATTTGCCATTAATACCTCTGCTGATAATGCTTTATGTATGAATGACAAGCAAACAGGAATGCTTGGTTTGTATATGTTTACTTCAGAAAAGTCTTAGGAGATTCGTAGTTATTTTTGCTTTACAGATGTCTTTCTAAATGCTTAATTCTGAAAATGTTCATAATTTTTTTTTTTCTTCAGTGTTGCAGAACTTTTTAGTATTTCAGAAAAGTTCTAACAGAAAAGCTAATTTCACTTTTTGGGTCTCAGTGCGATATATTAGTGGTTACCTCAGTGTGATATATTGGTGGCATTGCAAGAGGGTACTTACTTTTACAGATCTTTGCTCTTTGTGAAAGACAGACAAACCAAGCTAAATCCTTACAGTAATAGTGTCCTTTCTGGAAGTGAGTATAACAGAAGAAAAATCTATGTTCTGGTTATGGACCTGAACAAGCCTCCTACCTGCATCTCACATTTTGTACCACCATTTAAACTGGTACATTCTGCTTTGCTACTTACCTAACTGTTCTCTTTCTTTTCTTCCAGACCTGGATTTTATTTCCTGGAACAAAATAACATTTTAGGGTGCCATTAATTTTCAGATTAAACAAGTCATAAAATGTAAATAAGCTGACAAAAGAGCATTTACCTTCTTTTCACAAAGTTGTTAGTATTAGGATTTCTGGATCTTCCTCCCATCGTAATTCACTTCTTCCTCTTGGGTGCCTTACAATGAAGGCACTGTTATGGTTATTATATTGGAGCGCGTTGCACAGGGAATGATTGATACTTTAGAACAGAAGGAAGCATAACTTCTTTCTTTAGCCTTAGTCTCAAAGACAAGCACTAACACATTTTTGGGTGTTTTTTTGGCTCGGAGATTTCAGACTTGACGTCTGCAGCCTTCTCGTTCCCATTTGAATAATCAATTCCACATCAAAAACCTCGCATGACTGTGGAATTGTGATGGTTGGACTGTGCAGCCCACCAGCACTTATGCTTTAAAAGAAGTAATAAGGTTTTCTATTCTTCCTCTAAATTCATCGTCGTTCTCCCAGCATCCCTTAGCTATATTCTGAACAAACACGCATCATGGCGTGACAAACTTGTATCAAACACGCATCATCTGCCTGACAAACTTGATGGCCTTCTACGATACTGCCACGAACTTGGTGGACAAAGGCAGAGCAACGGACGTCATCTACCTGGACTTAAGCAAAGCATTTGACACCGTCCCGCATGACATCCTAGTCTCCAAATTGGAGAGTCATGGGTTCGATGAATGGACCACTCGGTGGATAAGGAACTGGCTGGATGGCCGCACTCAAAGGGTTGTGGTTAATGGGTCAATGTCCACGTGGCGGCCAGTGACGAGTGGTGTCCCGCAAGGGTCAGTACTGGGACCAGCGCTATTTAACATCTTTGTTGGAGACATGGACAGTGGGATCGAGTGCACCCTCAGCAAGTTTGCCGATGACAACAAGCTCGGTGGCGCGGTTGACACACTGGAGGGAAGGGATGCCATCCAGAGGGACCTGGACAGGCTTGAGAGGTGGGCTAATGCAAATGGCATGAAGTTCAACCAAGCCAAGTGCAGAGTCCTACACCTGGGACGTGGCAATCCCAGGCATAAATACAGGCTGGGCAGAGAATGGCTGGAGAGCAGCCCTGAGGAGAAGGACTTGGGAGTGCTCATGGATGAGAAGCTCAACATGAGCCGGCAGTGCGCGCTGGCAGCCCAGAAAGCCAACCGTATCCTGGGTTGCATCAAAAGAAGCGTGGCCAGCAGGGCACGGGAGGTGATTCTCCCCCTCTACTCTGCGCTTGTGAGACCCCACCTGGAGTACTGTGTCCAGCTCTGGAGTCCTCAACATAGAAAGGACATGGAACTGTTGGAACAGGTCCAGCGAAGGGCCACTAAGATGATTAGAGGGATGGAGCACCTCTCCTATGAGGACAGGCTGAGAGAGCTGGGGCTGTTCAGCCTGGAGAAGAGGAGGCTCCGGGGAGACCTGATAGCAGCCTTTCAGTACCTGAAGGGAGCCTACAGGAGAGCTGGAGAGGGACTCTTTGTCAGGAAGTCTAGTGATAGGACAAGGGGTAATGGTTTTAAATTGGAAGAGGGGAGATTTGGATTAGATATTAGGAAGAAGTTCTTTACTGTGAGGGTGGTGAGGCCCTGGAACAGGTTACCCAGGGAAGTTGTGGAGGCCCCATCCCTGGAAGTGTTTAAGGCCAGGCTGGATGGGGCTTTGAGCAACCTGCTCTAGTCAGAGGTGTCCCTGCCCATGGCAGGGGGGTTGGAACTTCATGATCTTTAAGGACCCTTCCAACTCTAACCATTCTATGATTCTATGATTCTATGGCAGTCCATTTGTTAGCGATACCTTCACCACCTTTATATATGATATTGTCCATGACCCTGCACGTACTTTTGTACCTGCTGTTCCAGTTGTTCCTCGCTCACCTTTAAGCAGCGATAACAGTAGATGAGCTGGTTTGGGGGCAGTATTTCAGCGCAGTGATCTAAAGCAGGTATTTATTTTACGGAAGTTGATGCTGAAGAGCTTGGGACCCTAGAAGGGGAAAGCTGCCTAGCCCGGGACAGCGAGGCAGAGATGCTGGGGGTCCTGGGGTCTCCCTTGCACACTTAAAATACCACAGGTCTAGTGGTAGCAAGTCCCCTACCGCAAGAACTTCCCTCTCTGGATAATTCCAGATATTCCCCCACTTCCTTAGAGTGCTCCTGCTTTTAAACTTTTAGGTCTATCGGTGTGTGAGCACTAAATATATAGTAAAGGAAGGTGCGATGGATTCAGCCATCAAAGGGATGAAGGGAGCTTGAAGGAGCTTGTTGACCTGGGAGATGTGAAGGGAGAAGGTGAAATCAGTGACACTGGAATTTATTGTCATTGATGAGAAGCTGGGCTTTACTCTGGGAGAGTGACCTAGGAAACTAGCAGGGTAAGAAGCTGTAAGGCTGAGAGCTTATTTTGACACATCCAGCTCCCTCTCCTCCCCTCCCTGCCCTTCTTTCCCCCTTTTTTGACCGTTGCTGCAAATTATCTTTCTGATTATTTGCTTTGTGAGTATCTGATTATCTCCTGTTCCCCCCGCATAGGTATGTTTACAATATAACCTATGTTCATTAGTTTGAGGTGCCCACACCTTCAGGCACCTCTGACTGTGCCGATGTGGGGACTTCGGATGAAAGTTTGGAGGAGCTGCTCATTTTGCTCCAGGCAACAAAATCCAGCTCGCTATTAGAAATTCACCTAAATTCCCTGTTTAAAATGAAGTCTGTAGCAGTTGCATACACTTCCCTCTGAAAATGGCTGAGGTAGATTCCCTTCTCCTCTGCAGTCCTCTGTTCTCACTGAATGTTTAATTTATGAATGCATATACGAGCGTGTGTGAGTATTCATCCCTTCTACATACACCCGGTAACATACATGGGGTGTACTTTTATACTAAATATCAGACATTATTTAAACTGCTCTGATTCGAACAAGATAAAGAGTTCTGGCTCTTCAGATAAATAGCCATACCCCTGTTTCTCTTCACCGAAACAGCTTTACGCTTGCAGAAAAAATACATACGGGGAAGAAGCGACCACTTGACTTCATGACTGTGTTTTCCTACTGGTAGACTTCCAGTTGAAAACTGCAGCATAAGAATTCATTCTTGCTACTGCTCCCATGGATTGACAGATTTTTTTCATTTTTTATATAATTGCTATAAAAGCAAAAGGATTAAAATCAGATTTTTTTTGGCTCTTTTTATGTTTCAGTTTAGTTTCAGACATCAGTTTCCATAGAAATCTGGCCAAAAGGTGCCAATGTTTGCATTCGGTGTAGCTACTCTCCAAGCATAGTATTGCATGTCACTTACTGCCAAATCGTATCTGAACCAGAAAAGCTGTTTGATCAGTATTACTCCAACCTGCTTAATTCATTTTCTGTGGAAAGATGCTTACCTGCAGGAGACTGGATGGTTTCAGTAGAGCCATCTCTAGTTTTCTAGTACTTGTTTCACATGTTTTTGCACTAAGGTACCTACGGCATCAGATACTATGCACAACTCTCGATACAGAGTATGGCAAGGTGAAGAAGAGAGTTGGTTTTGTTGTTTTGTTTTTTTTTTAATTTGCAGTGATGAGAACTGACTCATTTAAAAGGCTCATTTTTTTCTTATACTTTGAGTCTCTTTGTGGTTTACGATTCAGTTGCTCAGATTTCAGTTTTCAGTCTTTAGTCCTCTTGCATCTCGGACATTGTGACAGCAACAAGCAAAGTGGAGCTTCTGTAAAACTGCAGTTAGTGCTGTGTGAAAATGGTCTAAGTCAAGGTTTTCAGCTCTCACTCAGCTCTTTCTCTTAAGGTTTTGGGTGAGTTTTGCACCCTTGCCTTTGAAACAAGGAAGACCTAGATACTTTAACAGGAGGATACTTTAACTGCAGGAGACATCTGCTTCATTTCATATTTCTCGCCAGTATCTGTGATGGGGCAACCTCAGTCTTAGACACGTGATGAAACACATATTCAGGCCAGCAACATGTGGGAAGTGTTTGGTTACATTGTCAGCTTGCATGGTGAGAATTTAAACCAAAGTAAAAAAAACTGATTCTCTTGGAAGTGATGCTTCCTAGTAGCAGAAAGTATTCTACCATTATTTCTGTTCTTTGCAAAGTCCATACAAAGTTAACAGTCCATATGTTATTTGGACACACTGATGTCTCATTGAAAGTTGTTTGAAGAATTAGAAGCTGAGGAAGAAAAAAATTATTTTAATTTTTTTTTTTAAAAAAAGAATGCCCCTAATACAGCTGGAGCAATTCCATCATGGATTCCAGTGTGGGTTTTAGCTTTATGATGTGCTTTGGGTTCATAGTTTCTTTGTAATGTGCCAAAGGTACCATTTGACTTCTCTAGGCTTAATCTTTCTCTTTTTCCTAGGAGCTGATGCAGCAGAATGATATTGGCTACGTACTAAACGCCAGCAATACTTGTCCAAAGCCCGATTTTATTCCAGAATCCCATTTCCTGAGAGTGCCTGTGAACGACAGCTTTTGTGAGAAAATTTTGCCTTGGTTGGATAAATCAGTCGATTTTATAGGTGAGAAGAAAATTTAAATTCTGTCACTAAAACAGTTTCTGGATTCCTTTGTATGTCTGCCTTGCTGTTTTGGCCGGAGAAGATCTGAGTGCTTTCTGGGTGGTATGAAAATACCCTAAGGATCTACGTACATGATCACCATCACTTTTATAAGCACAGAAGCAAGTTAACGTAAGGAGGTTCTGCCACTGCGTGTTCCAGCACTTGAGGAACAAAGACACTTTTAAAGAGTACAATTCTGCTTTCTGGCAACCTGGTAGATGCCCGATCTGTGCCTGCAGAGAGTGAATTTTACATACAGATCCTGTCTTCAGCTTTGAGAAGTGAGCTAGCCGAATATGAACTGGCCAAATTGTTCCATCATGAATGCTTGCTTTTTATTTGCATTTAAAATTAGAAACAATCACCTTTCCCAGACGCCTAAATAGGTTTGTTTATGTGCACATTAAAATGCAGCATGCTGTAACTGCAGTATGTTTCCTGTGTGTAGTCGCATGCTTTTTCTGTACTCAATGCTGTACAGTGCTAGAGAAAATACGTGATTTTTGTTTAAAGCTTCCATGAGATTTGCAATTAGCAGTTAAGTTGGAAGTTTTGAACAATTTTAAATAACATTGCTTTCTTTGCGAACTTTTCATCATGGTATAATGCCGCTGAGTGTGACACTTGCCAATTTCTTTGCTATGCAGAAAAAGCAAAAGCATCAAATGGCCGTGTGTTAGTGCACTGTTTAGCTGGAATATCTCGCTCTGCCACAATCGCTATTGCATATATCATGAAAAGAATGGATATGTCCTTAGACGAAGCTTACAGGTAAGGAGAAAATTTCCTTTTGTATTAATTCTTGTGCCTGTTGGCTTGTTTTTAAGGTGAAGATTAAAAGGTTATATGACCAAGGGTAGAAGCAGATGTGTTATTTTATCCAGTAGCTCACTGGCCTCTGCACACTCTTGTTTTAAATGTAGCCTTTCTCCATAAACATCTTTGTAGTGTCGTGTAGACATCATACACCTAATGTTAATTCCCCACCTGCAAAATGCTAATGTTGGTCTTTGCTCTGAGCAGGCAAATACATGGAATTTAAACTGCTTATTAAATGTGTGTGTATGTTCATACATATACACACAGAGCTACACCACACATATAACGGTATCTTGTAAGTCAGAGAGAGAACAGAATGGGTAGGGTTAAAGAAAGGGAACTGAGGATATTTATAGTCATGCTCATGACAAATGCTAGGCTGGAGCTGTTGACTTCAGTTTGGTATTTGGTAATGCTCTCAAAGAACTGCCTGCAGGTGAAATGTCTAGGAATTAAGAAAGCTTCTTTGTTGCTCTTAAACTCAACCGGAAAGTATTTTGAAGTGTTAGCTCTTTGTGGCATCGGGGAATTTTTGTGGGACCACCCACCCCACCCCCTTTTTTTAACCTTTCAAATCCCATGTTTCCATACTTGGATTGTGAACACTTTGCTAGATTCCAGGTGGCGTGGTTACCGTTTACCATGACTTCTCTGTTTCATTTAACAACCTGCTTTGTTGTGTTGTACAGAAGATGATGGGGTTCTTTTTGATGGGCTTTATATGGTAGTTGGCACAGCTGGTGCATCACTGGGATATGCGTGGTGCAGAAGCAATTAGAAGAATTGGGCTGGAGCAGGTGGCGAGGAGTACCTTCCCAATCGCTAGCGTGTTTGCTACTGCTGCCTCTCAAACACCAACGAGGACAGAAAGATCAGCGTTTGACACTCCCTTGCGGAGCGTGATTTCCATAGGGAGTTTTCTTTTGAGCTGATGAACGCTCTTATGTAGGCACGGAAAAAGGTGCAGGTAAAAGGTGCCTGAACTACAACCATCTCCCGCTGCCTTTAGAAACTTCCCATGGTTTCTTACTAGAGCCTGCTGACGGTTTGGTGGTGTGCAGGAATTTCAACAGGTGTGGTGACACGGGTTTGGTTAAGAGGAATAGGTGAAAACTCACAGTTCTACAGGTGTAGATACTATGGATGAATTGGTGGATGCAGATGGGTACTGTGCAAAGTACGAGCTGGAGTCACTAAAAAAACCTCATTTTTTTGGTCTCAGGCTGTAGTGGTCTGGAGGTTAGAGCTATAGAGTACTAAACACTTCTAAAATGCACATGTTCCAGGGGAACTTTACTTAAAGTGCTGCTGCTTCTAAATTCCTCCCTGAAATCTCTGCATTAAATTCTAGGTTGTTTCTTAACCAGAAGCGTCAACTGAGTGCAAAGGATTAATCATCCTAGGCCTTTTTTTCTTTGCACTGTTAATACCGAACAACTGTGAAATTTAGATTATATTTTGCTATATTTCCTTTGATATGGCTTAGTGAGAACAGTCTGCAGCACATTTCGCTCATTGGTTTGCAATCTCTTGTTGGCAAAGCTTGAAAGAAAAACACTTTTCTCTGAGTTAATTGAAAATCATTACATAAAATGTTTGTCTGACACTATTACAAAAATGAGAAGGTGACACTGTTACTTGAAGTGAAAGATCTGAGGAAATAAACGTTTTTAATCTTTTCTTTTGTATAATGGATGATACAAGGGAAACAAACATCAAAATTAAGTGCTATGCATGTTTTCCCATTGGAAAAAAGAGTGTGCATTTTGAAACAAAAAAGTTTGCAAAGTCTTAAAACCTGTCAGGGGGATCCAGCAGACTTTCTTCTACCCTTTTCATTTTTTAAAAAGCAAGTTTTAAATTCAGGACTAAATTTGGGGTGTGAGACAAGGAGAAAGCGGAAGGAACAGAGTCGTGGAGAACCTACCAGAACACAGGCCAGAAATGACAGTGTTAACCAGAAAGATCTTGCTTTAAATAACAAATGCAACTAGGCTTTGACTGGAAAAGAATTAATGAAGATTACATGAATTCTTATGAGTGAATTGCTTACGTTGGAATAAAAGCCCCCAAATTCAATGCGAGGACATCCAGCTAAAGAAGCTCTTCTGAGGAGGCTTACTGGTCTTCTCCATTTGCCAACCTTGGCACTTCACGGTGGAAGTTTCCACTATAACTTTGTGCAATCTGATCTTCCAGGCCATCACATCAGCTCGACTATTCTTACTATTGTTTGTTATTTGGCAACTTAAAAAATTCAAATGTGAGTTTTGTTTGGTATTTTTCATGTGCTTGCTTGCATTTGTGCTAGTGCGTACATCTATGCGCAAGTACACGTTCCAATTTTTTTTCATGCTGTTTTTAATGACTGCACACTCACCTTCTGTACATATACCCAGAGATATTTTTTTTGCTTTTAATAATATTTAATTTTCCCCGTGATATGTTACATGTGTGTTTGTACTAGATTTAGCTCTCCAAGGTTTCTTCCCTTGTTAATTCCCTTGTCATCTGGTACCTTCATAGTTCCAGGAATGCTTTAAAAAAAAAAAAAAAAGGAGGAAGGATTTGGGCAGCTTTCTGTTTTACAGCCTGTAAAAAGCAGAGAGTACTTATTTAGCAATATTGCAAATCAGACAGGTAGGAAGTACTGCTTTTGTATTTAACTTTGAAGTATATGACATGACTTCTAATACTTAAGTCTTTCATACATCGAGAGCCCTGGTTCAGGAAAACATTTTAAGTATGCGTTGCACCTTGTCCACATTCAGCTGAGTACGTAAGTGCATGCTTAGATTGGCACATGTATGCGAGTCAGGCTTCTTCCTACAGGACTCAAAAACAGGTTTACTCTTCCAGTGATTTGGTAATACACCACTGGCCTTTAACGCCGAACACCTACAGAGCTGGAGAGAGCGTTTTTGTTTTAATGCTGCATTTGCTCCTGTCTGTTTTTCTTTTTGATTATCGTATCAGTGGTCAATGACAGTGTGTGGCAGAGATCACTGGCATTTGCTGTATAAGGTCAGCGCGTATCAGAGCTCTTTGTCTCGCCCGACGAAGATAAACAGGGTAGGAAGAGCTCGCTGCGATAACAACAGCATGAGAGAGGTGAAAGGAACATGGGGCTTCATCCCTTTGAACAGTGGGGAAGATGTTCTGCTTTCTGTAGCACAGGGGAGGCCGAGGTCTCTTGGCCAGAGCTCTCATGCTGGTCATGCAGAACCTGGGGGGCTCTTAACCCTGATCAGAAACTGAGGTAGCAGAGATCCCACTGGCAAAATAAAATAAGGGGAATGATTCCCTCAAACCTTGTTGTGGACATCATAAAGAGGTAAAAAGAATGCTTTCTTTCCCCTTTTTTAGCCACCTTTAAGTAAGCTACAGAGAGAATTGAGAGCATCCAGCATTATCTTATTTAAAAGCTGCCTCTTCCCACCCTCTACCCCTCCCCATCCATGTTTCCTGACTGAATCTTAGTCCAAGCATCCTGACAAGTTAAAATTAGGCTGTTAACCCTAGGTCGAGCGCTGTGAATGTTATCTCAGGTCTGAGCAGCAGGTCGTTACATTAATTCTTGTTTTGTTTGTCCCCTCTTTCCAGATTTGTGAAAGAAAAAAGGCCAACCATTTCTCCCAACTTCAACTTTCTGGGCCAGCTTTTGGATTTTGAGAAGAAGATCAAGAACCAGAGCGGTCAGCCTGGACACATTAGTAAGCTGAAACTTCTGCATTTGGAAAAAAGCAGCGAGCACATGCTGGTGCCAGAAGGTGGGCAGAGCAGCCTCTCTGCTAACCAGCTCTGCATAACCACTACCTCCGAGATCGTGGAACAGAAGCCGATGGACTGCGGCAGCGCACCATGCGGGCACTTGTCCCCCCTGGAAGATGGCCCGCTGGTACAGGGCATAAACGGACTGCACGTCTCCCTCGACAAAGTGGAGGACAGCAACCGGCTGAAGCGCTCCTTTTCTTTGGATATCAAGTCTGTATCCTACTCAGCAAGTAGCAGCTGCGTGACTGCATCGGTTCAGGGCTTTGCCTCCTCCGAAGACACCCTGGAATACTACAAACACACGACTGCGTTAGAGGGCAGCAGCAAGTTGTGTCAGTTCTCCCCTGTCCAGGAGGTCTCGGAGCAGACCCCAGAGACCAGCCCTGATAAAGAGGAGGCAAACCCTCCCAAGAAACCCCAGAACGCCTGGCAGCTGGATAGCCAGAGCAAACGGCAACACCTGGGGAGAGCCAGCAGCGGTGCCACCACTCAGCGGTCCCTCCTGTACCCCCTCCACCGGAGCGGGAGCATGGAAGACAACTACCGCACGAACTTCTTGTTTGGTCTCTCCACCAGCCAGCAGCATTTGGCGAAGTCTGCTGCTGGGCTGGGCCTCAAAGGCTGGCACTCGGACATCTTGGCTCCTCAGACATCGGCCACGTCCCTCACCAACAGCTGGTATTTTGCAACCGAGTCCTCGCATTTCTACTCTGCCTCCGCCATCTATGGGAACAGCGCTGCTTACTCTGCCTACAGCTGTAGTCAGCTGCCCACGGGCTGCGACCAAGCCTGTGCTGTGCGCAGGAGGCCGAAGCAGGGCGATCGAGGTGACTCTAGGCGCAGCTGGCACGAGGAGAGCTCTTTCGAAAAGCAGTTTAAGCGCAGAAGCTGCCAGATGGAGTTTGGGGAGAGCATCATGTCAGACAACAGATCCAGAGAAGAACTGGGGAAAGTAGGCAGTCAGTCAAGCTTTTCAGGCAGCATGGAAATCATCGAAGTGTCTTGAGGGGCAGCAGGCTTGTGTGACTGTATCGGCGTTGCTTCCCCCCTCTGGGCCGCTCCCCCAGCGTTTGAGAGGTCCCTGTAAATCTGAAAAGAACACACTTTGTGCAAAAAGGTGGCGGGGGAGGGAAGAAATGCGAGGCTTCAGTGTGAACGCAGTGACTAGATTAATATGGCAAAGAAATGACGAGTGAGCATCTGCCTGAGGAGACCGAGTGTACCGCTGTGTTTTTCTCCTCCCCTGTTCTGGAGCAGGGCAGAACATTTCAAAGATCTTTCCCTGGCAGAGGAAGCAATTATATGCAATGGATTGCACATCCTTTTAGTGGTTTTCAAAAAGGAAGCTCTCTTGGTATCAAACCCTTTCTCTGGTTCCACTGAAAGACGTGCCT
Source organism: Chionis minor (assembly GCA_013398295.1). Classification (NCBI taxonomy): domain Eukaryota; kingdom Metazoa; phylum Chordata; class Aves; order Charadriiformes; family Chionidae; genus Chionis; species Chionis minor. The sequence goes on along the minus strand of VZSF01007992.1, from coordinate 84,708 downwards.
ACCCCTCAAAGCTAGTTTTGTTCTCCCCTCCTCATGCCCCACGTCCTCACCAGTGCACCTTAGCCCTGACACTGAGCCAACCTCTGGAGGGAGACCTTTTTCCTGTCAGAAAGGAGACCGGGAGTGATTCCAAAGGACGTAAGGACTGGTTACAGTAAGGCTGGTCTGAACACACAGTTCAGAGAAATGTAAATACTGGTGTAACTATTGTTCTAATGGATAGGCTTTAGGTGATTTGCTAGAGAGCTGCTTCAGAGAAAAAAAAAAAAAAACAACACCCAGTACCTCAAAAATATAAAAAATAAAGTAGGGCTTTATGGCTGCCACATGCTGGTAGTCAGTTCATAAGCAATGTGAACAAGTAATGAGTAGCCACATTTGATTTTATTATTTTTTTTAAAGCTGTCTACGCACAAGTTTTTCAGTTGGCTCAGCAGCAGTTTTTAAAAAAGATGAATGAACCATACTTATGACTGTTTTCCCCAGTCTTTCGAAACATAAAATAATCGGTATTTGTATTTTTGATATTAAGCTGGCTTCTGGGAGAGGGGTAGCTGCTTTGGCTTCTAAGCTATAATGGAGTGGTTAAATACTTAGGGTTATGTGCAGGAGAAGTGGCTGGTACAATACCAAAACATCCTTTTCTTGCACATTAACAATTCAATAGATGGCTCTTGAAGGCTTTTTGTTGTTGGTGGTTTTTTATAGCTAAAAATGAGCTGGGATGGGCTTTTGTCCTTAACTGAGCAGTACCATTAAGGACTTTGTATGGTTCCAGTCATGTGGGGGGTGGATGCCATTCAGGTGGTGGTTGGGTTTTCCATCCCAGCATCCTCACCCAAGCCGTGGGGACTTGGAGGTAGAAGCTTTTCATTAGGTTTGCTGACTTCATCTGAGAAAGAGAGGTCTGGCTGGCTGTCCAAGGGAAACAGAGGGGACCTCCAGCGTCCCATCCCACGGTGTGGTGTGAAAGGGAGTTTGAGGAGACAGCTTTAACGGGAAGCCTGCTCACCTCCTGCACGCACAGCTCCAAAGGAACTTGATCCTGGCCGTTGTCCTCTGTCCCAGCATAGGGTCTTGGTTTCCCAGCGTGCTGATGCGTGATTTGGCTGCAGACGCTTCTAGCTGTGCTGCTGCTGGCCGGTACCACGTCTTCACCCTCCCCACCCCAGGGAACATGCTAGCTCAAGAAGGTGTCACCTCCCTGCTGCCAGCAGGGTGTTTCACGGGAGACGAGGCACAGCCCTTCTGTCCTGGTTTGGGCTGGGCTGGCTACTAAAATGAACGACAGCAAGCCAGCTGCTTCCCCTCCAGCTTGCCATTCGTGTGGTACCTTTGCTGCTGCCGCTGCTCAAATTGTTTTATACGTGCGCACGTTGCCGCAAGGGGTTTGTGGTCAGTGAGGGCTGGTTCCAGAGGCACAGAATCAAGCTTCATCCTCCTGTTGTGATGGGAGCTGCACACGTGTTATCTTGGTCTTCCCCAGGACCCCTCAGAAGATGTTGGGGTTGGGGGGGGGGGTACTATATTGTTGTGTCCCATTTCAATGCAGGCAGCTGAAAATTGTAAATCACATGTAACAAATACTTATCCCTGGCCAACAGCTTTAAAAAATACTTGTCAGCAGCAAACTGAAGTCCTAGTTCAAGTCAGCAGCTTGGGTTATGTTTTGTTTTTCGTTTTTTACTGTAAGTTTAGCTAGTTTGTGACTCAAATCTCAGGTTTTACTATATTGAAAAGTGGAGAAGATTTTGTCACTTTTGTTTTGTGGCTAAGATGTGACTTTAATTTCCTACAGTGGACTGTTTTAAAATAGCACTGAAAGCTACAGCGTTGATTAACTTGATCCTAAAAAGTGCAAAAGGCACAGAGAGAGAGGCAGCACCAGGAGTAACCGAACCCAGGGGCTGCGTTCATGATGTGCACACGAGATGCTAGAAGAAGGGGTAGTCTCGGTGAGGGCTGGGTTGACAGCATGCTGGAAAGCATGTCAGGTCTTGGCTATTCATTAAACATACTACTACTTGTCTCTGTTTACATATCAAGTTAAAGTGATTACATTACAACTCTTTTCAGCATATATACACACTCTGTGTGTGTAGAGATGTATGTAAACGATTTAGCAGTGCTCCTCTCAGCCAGATTTCAGTAGAAGCCCAGGTCTTTTCATTCAAATCAGATAATGGGGGTTAACACAAATCAATCCCTAGAGGCAGGAACAGAACATTCCTGTCCCTTGTGCTCCTTCACATGTGTGTGTTCTCCCCTTCTCTCTATAAATACAAATATGTACGTTTGGGTTTTGTTCGGTTAATGGCCTTCTAAGGAACTGAAATCTGGTCTTCTGGCTCCTAGTGATTTCCAATTCCTGAACGAATCAAAGCTGTGGGCTCAGTGTTTTTGGGGGACAGGTTCCTGTAGGAGGGAGCCTTAACCCCATGTCCTGCGCAGGGTGGTGCCCTGTCTCCTGTCTGAACTAGCGTCCCGTACCTGAACAATGCTGGAATTGGTTTGTAGAAGTTTGGAAAGCAAAGTGGAGGATGCGAGGGGGGGGGGGGGGGAACGTGTACATGTTCAATATGAATATAATGTTCTTTGGTGTATGGCAGGCTGTTTAAATGGTTCGGAGAGATGTGAGTTTCTCATCTTGTTGTGTCATGAACATTACCTGTATGTTATGATGAAATAAAATCAGAAATGGTACCTGTTTATATAGAACGGCTGAGGAAAGAGCCTGTGTGCCTCTGGCTGTGGAGTGTGCGGTACCTGCCTGCAGTATGACCTGCTCCCCAGCACCAGCAGGGGGGCTCATCCTTATCGTACATATCCTTCTCTGGGGACACGTGCCTGTTAACGAATGACAAGGACTGGGTAGCTTTGGACCACTGGTCACAAGCAGAGGTGATTTTACAGCACCGGTAACAGTTTCAATGTCTTACCTGTTCCTATTTACCCCACCTCTTCTGCTCCCTTGAGTAGCAGCAGTGGCACTTCTCTGCATGAACAGCTTACAACGTCTAATACTGTTGTACTTAAACTGTTCCCAAGGCAGCTAATTGTCTTACCAAAGCAAGTATTTCAAACTGATTAAGTTAGCCCCCTATGAACCCCGTATTTTTTTCTTGCCTCCCATACTTCTTATTTGAAGAATTTAATTACTTGTTTAAATACTCGATTCTGCAAGTCCTGAAGCATTCAGAGTGACTTCTGATTGCTGAGGGAGAGCTACGCCCCTCATTGCTCCGTCAGAGAACAGCTTATACAGATGTAGCATATATTAAAATTAGATCCTCCAGTGGAATGCAGCCGCTACAGTTATATCCTTACATTGCAAAGCCTACAAGTTTGTGTAACAGCATCTTCAAATTCAGGTGCAGTAACAGAAGCATTTTTTTAAGAGAATTTCAAAGCATAATGCCAGGAAGGGAAATGCAGAATCTTTGGCCTCCCTAGAAGAGACTGTGCCATCAACCAGAGCACAAGTAACAACCTGTGTGAGTTTCTGTACTTGCCTTCTACAAACAAGACACACCGGCTCTTACACAGAAAGCTGTCATCCGCTGCATGGTGGAACGAGAACCATGCACAATGCTAGATCTAAATGGCAACAGCTTGTTCTCCTACAAAACAGTTTGTCTTGACAATCTTCTAAGATTTACCTGCTCTAGCCTCCATCAGCCTACTCCAAAGTCCAGTTCTGATCCCAGCAGATGAGACTAGCTCTGTTTGTTCCCTTTAAGGTCTGTTTTTTGAAGCATGCACTCTAGCTTTCCCCACTCCTCCTCCTGCCTGCTTTGCAGGACTTGCTCTCCTCTTATTCCTCCATCCCTTTGCTCTTGCCCCTGCCATTAGACAGCTCTGCAAACACACAGTCTGACTCCATCTCCAGTTACAACCAAAGAGGCAACTGAAATGTCTCACATATGTCATCAACATTTAATTTCCATTTCATTGACTGGTGTTACTGAGGTTACCTAGTCCCTGAGGTCACTAGGCTCTTGATTTAACCATGCCAGTTAAATTCCTAGAGTGAAGTGGACTGAAAACAGGGCAAACCTCCCCCCAGCGTGGACCTGGGGGCTTTTGAGGGGGCTGGGAGGCAGGGGTTGTGTGGGAGTAACAGACAGAGTAGAAATGTGGTAATTCTGTGAGCTGCTGTTTTTACTAACTAGATGTTCATCAGCTAGCTGCTCATGAGCTTTGACTCACAGCCCAAGTTTTAAATTTATTTCTGGTGGTGGTTTCAAAAGCCTGGAACAGCGGCCCGCCACTTTTCCTGACGACCGCACAGGAGTCCTAATAAGGCTGTTATAGCCCCTTTTAAAATCTGAAAATAGTGAGATTTAACCAAACTCACCTACCTAGACATTTTAATTAGATAGCCATACCCTCACTGAACACCTAGCTAGCCTGTATTTGTTCTTTGAGTTTCTGAGAGAAAAGCTGAGTTATTCTAGTACTTTTAGACATTATAATGCAATACCACTAATACCACAGAAAACCGCAATTGGGAATTCAGGTAGAACAATGTCCATAATGCATCAGCACAGCCCTGCGACTGGCTTTTCCCTTTGAACTATGCCTACAGAGAACTTCTTGGCCCTTGGGCCCAAATGGTTGCTCTGAGGCAAACTGAAGTGTTTCTGCAGCGAAGCCTTGGGCTATTCTACGCTTCAGGAATATTAAGGAGAGCCACTATAAATAGAAAAGGAAAGGGAGCTATTTCTAGCCTGCAACACTCAATCCTCTGGGAGGGGGGCTGCTTTCCTAGCACATAAAATGCTGTAAAACACACACTTGGGGAACTGCCCTGCTGGAAGGGAACGCTTACTTGGAGGTGTGGATTTCAGGTGCTGTTTACGGGGACCCTCACCAAGTATCACTGCTCCACAAAGCCAACAGGTGCTACAGGCAGCCATGAGGCTGGGGCATCAGGTCACTTTAAAAACAACCACCCCCCCAACCCCTGTACATCTGCCTCTCTCTTTGTTCAGCACCCCTGCGCAGTAGGTGACAGAGCCCGTCACCGCTTTGCTTTCCCAGTGCCAGGAGAACAGCGTAGCACTGCAGCTACGTTCGCTTACTCTCTAAACCCCTGACTTTTTAAGTTCATTATTAGACTAACCTGTTCCCTGCAGGAAACCGCTCCTTCACAGCATGTTCTCAAAGCTGGGCTTCCCTCAGCAAGTAGCAATCAGCTCTTACAGCAGCTGCCCCTTGGGTATTTTTTTTAAAAAAACAAAAATCTTGCTGTGGACACTTGCAGAAAGCTTGGTTGCTTGGTCATTACCAACCCCTGCGCTGTTGCCTTGAGCCGCCGGTATTGCTTCTCAGTAGTTCGGCCTGCAGCAGAATTGAGAGAACAGGATCAAATGCTTCACTTGAATGCTAGACTGGTAATGCCCCCAGCAAGGTACTGACAAAATCTACAGCCATCCTCATTTAGTTCTGTGGTCATGTTATGGTCTTACAGTAGGCCATCGTATTTTACTACCTCCACACATTCCCCATGAGGTCTGTTAAAATACAAAGCTTTTAAGAAGACAAAATGGATATTTTAGGCAGCTGACATTAAGAATTGCCCTTTCAATTCTCCTCTCTTCTCCCCCACCGTAAGAGGACTAGCTCTGTAATGCTTTAGACATGCTGAGCACACCCACCACCACCTCAGACCTGCCTTGGCTTTGAGGACCACCGAGTGAGCTATTCCTCCCGTGTCACCTTGCCGAGGACCAGTCTGTCCTGTGCAGGCTCATGTTATGAAGGAGTTAAAACTGAAGCGTGGCAGCTGAAAGCAAGCCAACAACCCCCAGAGAAGTATGCAGACCAGCTGTAAAGAGGCTGAAGTTTGGCTAAAAGTGCACGCTGACCCATTCAGTGATGTGTAAAGCATCAGCAGGAGGAGATGAGGAGCCAGAGGGGCAGGGGCCACCCTGAAAGCCAAGCCCATCTCCAATTCCTTCTGCGATCTGTCAAAGTACTGATGTAAAGCCTCTGTCAGGACATGGTTTCTTTTTGACAGGGATATGGCGGAAGAGGGGGAGGTTATGGGGGGAAATGAAAAATACGTTTTTGCTTGCGTTTAGTCTTCCCGCTGAATCTTAGGAAAGCCGCTGGGTGCACATAAGGTGCAACTGCCCTCATAAAACAGCTGAGTCCATCAATCCCAGACCTTCTCCTTTACCTCCAAGAGGCTACCAGTACAGAAAAGGCAGGCAGCCAGCTGAACTAGTCCCACCTCACTGCTGGCGAGTCACAGGCATTGCTGTGCACATCATTTATTTAAACCAGACATCAGTGCCAGCCTGAATTGGGAAAGCATCCCAAAACCCCAACATTTACTTTAATTCCAGGACACGCGTTTCCTTACAGTCCCAGGGCAGCTGGAACCAGCCATTTCCACGGCATGAAAGTGGGTTGACTGCAACTGTGTACAAAGCAGTAAAGCTAAGATACGACCTCCCGCGGTAAAGTCTGTGTACTATCCACAGACATCACTGCAAGAAACGGTGTGCTCTAAACGAAGAATAAGCAAGACAATCAGAGAAACGACACACTTGGAAAAGAGCGATACCAAACGTTTTAATGCTGGAGCTGTGGGACACGTAGCAGGTAGGCAGCTGAAAGCAGAGCTTTCACTTCGCAAGTCTGCGAACAGGATAATAACCCATAAACCAAGGAGCGCTCGGCCACGAGGCTGGGAATCAAAATACACTCTGGTGGCTTGGCAACAGGAGGGACGTTACAATAGTACCTCAGGAAACCACTGGCACACAGTCTGATAGAGAGAAAGGGGCTGGCTCATGCAACGAATGGGCCTGTGAAAACATGTATTTCTGCTCTTTCTCTGTAAAAGCTTAGAGGAGAGGAAAATACACTTTAAATATTTAAATATATTTAAATATATTTAATTTAAAATACACACTTTTTTTTTAAAAAAACCACAACTCTTCTCTGTCCCCTTCACCGGATCTTCACAGAAATCGCCCTGCAGATAGGTTGGCACTTTAGCACCCTGTCAACGCATTAAATTACAAAAACAACGGAAACAACAAAGCAAACCTCTTCTGCACATGTAGCACACTGACCAGCGTAGGACGCAGCAAGCACCAGCGGCAACACAAAGGGCAGGTCACAACAGCGGAACCAGGGGAAGAACCAGAGGGGCTCAGGCCGGCAGCGAAGGGCAGACCCAGAGACTCGCCCCGTTCTCCAGCTTTTCAGAAGATTGTGTATGAAGAAGCTTAGCCCGCGCCCCAGACCACACACCGCCTCAGCAAGCGGAAAATGGCGGAAAAGTTTGTTTTCAGTGGAGCATGCCAGATTACTCTCTGTTTATAGCACTGACTTTGTGGTAAAAGCAACGGCTAGTACATTCGAAAGAGATACCTGAGGCCTTCTCCATCAGCGTTTGGCTTGGAAAAGGAAAATTCATAAGCAGAAAGATAATTCCAGTCACATCTCAGATCTTCTGCTAAACAGTGGGAAAATGAGTAAAGCAGCAGTCTCGCCTCGAGCATCACCTGCACCTGTGATGAAGCTGAAAGCAGTGCGCAGAGCAAAGCAAACGAGGAGCAGCCAAGCAACAAACAGAAGCTCGAGAAGAGGTGGCAGGAAATGTCTTCCCCTCAGGGAGAAGTCCAAAGACTTACAGTTAATGAAGCCAGTGACAAAGTTTTAAATAAAACTGTAAACCATCGATTGAGAACAGTTAGAGGGTGCACGCTGTCTTACAGTACCCATACAGGAGACCATCTCCTGTGTAACGAAGGTGAGGACCTGTGTGCTTTGGAAGAGATTGACATTCATGTTTCAGCTCTGATTTCTTTCTAGTTAAGCTATTAACATTTTTCACAACTTCCCCTTGCTGCTCAGAGAGCTCTAGCTGGGAGGCCCAGCAGCACATCCACAAGCTTTAAGGCCAGCGTTCACTGGAACAAGCATTTTCTCCCATTATCAGCCCGATGTCTAGGTGTTTTATAGCAAACAAGGAAGGAACTGATTTGCAGCCCTCGCTCCTGCAGCTTTCAGACAGAACACTAGTTGCTTGCCCTCATTAGCACCGCAAGGAGCAATGCTTTGATCTGATACTTAATAGCATGAGGCCAAACGTCTAGAAGCCTTACAGGGAAGAGCGTCTGCAGCTTAGCCCCTGCCTCGAGATCCAGTATCAGCATCTTCCCACCGGTATTGGCTTCCAGCACGCCAGGGTGTGGGATACCCATGATCCTGTCTGGCAGACGGCTGAATGTCGCACATTCTAAACTTCCAGACAGCATCATCTGGACGAGGAGGACAGGGACGCCTGCAGCCGCTATTTAAAGCTGCTGAATATTCTGGTGTGTCTGATGATGGGAGGCAGAGGCATACTCAGTGATGGACGATGAGGACCCGCATGGGCATGGCCACGACAAGCAGGTTTTCATGGGTTGTTATGTCTCAGGTAAGCTTTTAACAAATCAAGTGTAAAATACTGCAGGATGCATGAGCAAGGATGGAAGCCCGATGTTACATCCCACGCAACATACAGCATACGCCTGTGTATATACAACTATGTAACAACCCCGGGCTGCAAGCAGTGACCAGCCAGGCTCACTCTGCCGCTTTTCCTAAAGAAATCTGCTGAATTCCTTGCTGTCTCTCAAGCAGCCAATCGCTCTTCCCAGGGCATCGTTCCAGAGGGCTTCATTTCTTTGGGACTCTGCTTTCAGACAGCGTTCAGTGGGCCCTGGGTTCCAATCACACCTAAGATGGCTGCAGCCTGTGTCACTCTAGGCTACACGGCCTTTGGGAATGCAACAAGGGAATGGCCTGTTGCTTCCTGCCACCAGGCAGCAAATAATACCATCAAAAACCTACTGCGCTCTTACTCCCACATGCTTAGAGACCATCTTTTGCTGATTAAGTACTCTTAAGTACTAAGAGGTATCAAAGCAAGTCACCTTTGGCAAGTCACCTACCCTGTGCTGTACTGGCAGGTGGGTTGTCACACTGACTTTCTCAACAGCTGTCTTCACCGCTGGAATTGTACATCTGATGTACAAAACGCTTGGGGTTCATGGGCACGCTTAAGCCTCCTCGCCAGCAACAGCATCCTGGGACTAACATAAAGACACACAAACCTACCCTTGACCCAGGAAACTCCTCACTTTTGGTTTCACACCCTTTCTGCTGCAAACAAGAGCTGCCATGCAATGGTGACAACACAGGCTGTTAAACCTTATTTCTAGATTTGTAAATATTTTGACAGCAGCGTGCAGAATATCCCCCTGTTTTATATGGGGAGAAACCAAAGCTCGGAGAGGTGCTGCAAATCGCCTGCAGCCAGCAGACCAGTGGCAGACTTGGCAACCAACCCGTCTCCTACAGGCTAGCAGCAGTTCTCCAGGTGGCATGGACCTACAGGGACTTCTCCTATCTTGTATCTCCCCAACTCCATACACTTGAAGGTAAAGAAACAACTGCATCCCTCTGGCAGAAAAAGACAGCACCAACATGACTGGGGTGTCCCAATAAAAATAAAAAAAAGACACCCCGTGTCCAACTTTGGGATGCAAAGTGAGCAGGTCCATGCCAGTGCCTGTCAGAATCACTGTGCAAGGTGAGGGATACGAAATGCCACCAGCTGGGGCACGGGGACATTGCCAGGGTAAGGGGGAGAGGAACACCAAGGCTTGCTTAACATTGACGTACATACATATCTGGAGCAGTTATTCCTTTACAGCCTCATAAATTAGTGAGCCCATAAAAACAGGAGCCTCGAGGAGGAAATGCCAAAACCCTGCCATGCAAACCATGTTAATTATGATAATAGGCAGATTTTAATATGCCAGTTCCAGGCTCCGACACTTTCACCTATAAAGCACACATATTTCCAAGGCCAGGGGATCTCCGAAATACCTGCCAGACATCTAATCGTCTACACCCCATCAGCACAAAAACCGTGTTAGAGGGTTTGTCACACCCTGTATCCCTTTGAATTTTTCTAGTAAAAAAAACCCCCAACATATGAAAGAAAACTCTTCCTCTGTAAACCCCAATCTAGTCACAGCAATGAAACAAATGTCTCAGCACAGGCGATGGTAGTGGTAAAGGAGACAGGAGGGCAAGAGGAGGGAGATGAAAGAATGGTAAATCATCTTCTCCAGACGACGGGACCAGGGAGCTCCTGGATTCCTGGCTGCGCAGTTCTGGCAGCTGACGCTGCCCTTCCTCCGATGCGCTGGCAGAGAGTCAGGCAGCGCTGCCGTCCGCTTCAAACATCTGCCAGCCCAGCCTGCTGGAAGCGCGTCTGTGCTGAACGCTGGAGCGTGGAAGGTGAGGAGGGGGAGCCTGCCGGATCAACTAAGACTTTAGCTCCCGGTCGGGTTTCATGCTGAAGGGCTCCAGCCTCTCGCTCTCCGGCAGCATGCTGTTCAGCCGCTCCATCAGCGGGATCGTCTGGTCGATGCCCATCTGTATACGGCGGAGGATGGCAGACATCTCATTGACCTTCTGGATCTGCTCCGCATACTTGGCATACTTCTTCTGGCGCTCCTGCATGAAGCTATAAAGAGTTTCCACAGAGAGGTCCATCTGTTCAAAAACAACAAGCAGAGCGAGGCACATTAGACCGACTGTTACCACGGGCTATTCAGCATGTTGTCTTTCCTAAAAGCAACCGAGAAGCGTGTTAGACGCCCCACTGGAGCTACCAGCCAGGTACAAAGGAGCTCCTCTGTTGGGGTGCAACAAGTTTGTCATGAAACGGAATAATTCGTAGCTATATACCAGGGAGGACATATGACCACCACAGTTCTACATCCAAATGCTGAGTATTTGCTCAGAAAATTCTTTATTTAGAGGGTTGAAAGCCAACAGGCGCTGCCAGGGGTTTCCCAATAAATTATAGGCATATCCTCCAAGTTACCCAAACCCAGGGAACTCGTGGCCTCCACCACCACCTATAGTATATTTGCAGCGGAGACTGTTCCTTTGCAAGCATTAAGCTCTACCACAGTTGCCAGCGCTAATTTCCTTGCCTTAGCCAAGTTACTCTGTGACTAAGCCACTGCTGTTACTACCATCATTGTCTGGAAAACTCCTGCCTTGGGAGAGAAACACAACGGGTTGCTAGTGTCCCTAATTTCCCCGAATCCTAAAAATAAATGTGTTATGAGTGACCCCAGGAGAAACATTAAGTAAATCAGCCATGCAATTAAACACAGTAAGTACCCTAACACAGCTCCAGCGTGATGACAATGACAGGAACTGCAGTGCTATTCCTGCCATTTAGTGACGAAGGTAGCCTTTATAATTCACAGCCCAACTTTCTCTTCAGCCAGACCTGCAAACTCCAGGCAGGATTCAGCCAATAGCTGCTAGTACCATATGCGCACGAGCCAAGCCAGATGGTTTAAGCTCTTTTACACGCTGGAAGAGATACCATATATTCACAGAGCTTGGGAACAGATCTTCTCCAAGACCTCAAGTGTACACCTGAAGCAGGGTTGCTTCAGTTCCCTGTAGCTGTGCTCGACAACCCCAGTTGTTCCACTGTGATGGCTCTTCAAACTGGTATGTGTGAGTGGTTGGAACACATCCTGCACCCACGCTCTGTCATGGTGGAAAGTGGTCCCCTCACTTGGGACTCAGCTCATGCCAACAGTGGCTGCCGAGTGAAGGCCAGGAGTGGACACTCGCTGACCAGTTTTAGCCCACTGCCTCCTCTTATCACTGGTTTTCTGAACCTCTCCCATCTAATTACCTCCAGAGGAAGGTCACCACTCATGATGAAGCGGCCTCAGGGAATCGCTGCTCAGAACTCCTAGTCTACCAGGAGTCCCTAGTTGAAACAACATCACTCATTTTAGCTGTGTGACAGAGACAACCCATTTGGTGGAGGACAGCGGCTGCACCTGTCACCGCGGACAACACACATTTGTTGGTGCACTGCTAAAAAACAAGCCATGCTGACCAGACCTGACTTACATAGTGCAGCCCGGGCCCAGCACGCAGCAGTGAGAGGCTGTAGGGGAGAGCCTCCAGCAAGCGGAGGACTGGGTGGAAGCGGTGCAAAGACGGAAGGGGGATCCCCCATCAAGGAGGGAAGTCCCACCCCACCGAGCACTGCTGTCCTGCTGGCGGCCGCAGTGTTTGACACTGCGGGAAAAACTAGGGGAGCTGTGTTTGCTGACAAACATCCCTTTGAAGCCCTTGGGAAGGAGTCAAGACAAAAACAGTTGGGCAAGCAAATATTTTATTGAGAAACATAAGTTAGAAACAGCACTGAAAACAAACACACAAGTTTCCGCTGAACTGTTACAGGGATTAGGAAGCTTTTCTTTCCCCCTATCACCTCCATCAGAGCTGGATACAGCACGAATTAACCTTTTATTTTGTCTGTACTTTCTAGGGCTCTCAGGCTGAATTCTTCCTCTTTGCCTCTGTGCTTTCCTGTGAATTCCTCCCTCCACACTTTCGTGCACGGGACAAAATAAAAACCAGCAGAGCAGGAAACTCCAAATAGAGTGGAAACAATTTAAGCCTACACAGGGGTTTCTATTAAAACCCCAGCTTAATAATTTAGTAGCACGGCACTAGCTCTGTAAATTGGAGTGTGTAAAAAGCAGACCACCACCAGGTCTGCACAGGATGGAAGCAAATTCAATCCAGTGCCTAAAAACATCCTACTTAATGAGAGAAAGTGGTGTGGAGTGGCAGCCAGTCGGAAACCGGCCAAAAGCCAGCAAGCCTCATTAAACTGAGCAGCACAGGGACCCAGGCAGAAGCCTTCCCCGGTGTTGAAGTTCTCCTCCGCAGGCAAGGTCTCCATGTGGCCTCACTGCGCTGTGCAAGAGGCAAAGCTTGCACCTACCAAGCTCTGAAACAAAAAATAAAGGCCCCCTTTTCTCTCCATTCCAATAATTTTCATCTGTTGACTTTTAGGGTCCTTGTGTAAATACTAGTAACATCCACTTACTGGAGGGGAACACGCAGAGAAGCTGAAGCTGACCTGCAAAAGGAAGAAGAAATGCAGAGGGGCCTTCCAAGCTCTTTGCTACTTTTGGACACATTCACAATGGCTATAAAAAAGCTGCTTCACAAAAAAAGAGAAAGGGTGGAAGTGAGCGTTTCCTATGGTTTCCCTACACCTCGCATTCGAGTTTGCCTGCTGCGGGAGGCCACAGCAGCTGCACAGCCAGCGACACAAGGAGGACTGAAGTTGAGTAATTGTGAGGAAAGGCCAATTTTCACTCAGACTGAACCTGGTCTTTTTAACTAGGAAAAAAAAAACAAACCCCAAACCAAACCAACCTACATGTTAACTCCTGTATATAAATGCCAACGCCTCTTTGCAGCTTTCCTTGAAGCAGGCCTAAATACACACTTACATCCTTCCTGCCTCCTCCCCCTCCAAGCGAGCTCCTCCAGTGCCAGACCTTGTGCTTTTACCTCTCCTGGCACGCAGTCCTGTTCCTCTGGCGCTCAGACGGGGACTTCAGTTGCAGGACTCAGAGGGTCAGCCCTATTTACCCACCACAGAGACTAAAACTGTGCTTTGGGAAATCTGCAACGAACTGGGAACGCACATAAGAATCCACTTAATTCTCATCTATTTAATTCCATACAGGAGCAATAAAAAGCATGCGGAGAAGGAGAGCTTAGGCAAAGAGTCTGCTCCCTTGCCTATAGCCAAGGCAGTCCACGCTTTTTGAGACACCCTCAAGGGTCAGCTGAGTGAATTTGCCCTCTCTGAGTAGTTCCCATCAACTCCCACCTCCCATACACAAGACCCTGCGACAGTCTCTTCTGAAAAACACTCAGATCTCAGCCTCCTTATCCCATCGCTGGCTGAGAGGCAATCTGGGAAGCACAGCAAGATGCCTCGGAGCCAGCAGCTCTTCCACTGCCCTACAACCATCTGGAAGCGTTTATTTGAGCCATTGTTTCTGCTCGGCTTGCTTCAAGCTTCCTACTATGCCAGGCCACCACAGTTGCGGGTAACTCCCCCATTGGCAGGTCACCACCCTGAACCCACAAGCCATGACAGATGTGGAGCTGTGCTGTCACCAGCCCATCAGTGGCTTCACCATCACCAATTTTTCCTTCAAACACCACTGAGTAAGCTAGCAGCACCCCCAATTTACAGGTACAGAAGAGTTTAGAGAGTCAAAAGGCTGGACCTGAAGCCTGTTAAGAAGCAACTGAACAAAAGTAGAGGGCAGAGGCCAACATGCGATGTCCCAGTCCTAATTCTCATCAAAGGGAAAAGCTCTGCCCAGCCTGGCCTTGAGGAAAAACTGATGTGTTCTCAGTGAAGGGGTGAGAGCTCCCAAGGCACATTTTATATCTTTCCAAAAATAATTTCTCCTGTTAAAGCAGCAAAGCTGAGGCTGGACGTGCCAATAGTAGAAGACAGGATTTTTTCCCCCTCCTACACCAAAAAGGACAGAAGAGGTTTGTCAGTTTTTCTTTTAGTATAATATAAAAATGGACAAGCCTAAAACTCATCTTCTGGCTTGATGTACTTTTTTTGTACAGCCAGGGACATTCAGAATTTGGGTCTGCTTCTGTTTCAAAGCTTCCGACTCCTCCATGGATCAGTAGCAGCAGGACACTAACTTATGCCTCAGCTTTACATTTTAAACATGAGATGACATCTACTGGACTTTTCCTTCCTCAAATGAAAACAGATTCACAATTACTTCCAACAAGAGTGCACGATGGCTATTCTCCCACTTAAAAGGGCTCCAGCACAGCCCCTCCTGCTGCACCATTCACATGGGCAACCAGTAAGGGCTCGCAGACTTCTCTGCCTTACACAGGCCCATTTGTAACACTACACCGATGAAACACAAAAAGAATTGACGGTACTTGCAGACATCTTGCACACCACAAATTCTTGCATTCATTGTAGAATTCTTGGCCCACACTGCCAAGCAGAATAAAGACATGAATTTAGCCCACAAAAAGACCGCGGTCAGCACTGGACACTGCCCAATTGTTTTCAAGAGACCACGCTGAAAACAAACCAGTGCCCTATATATACCCCTCTTACCTGGTGTGGTTTTATAGCTCCTCTGTCATGAGCATGTAAGTGTCCTGAGCTCTCAGAAACAGAGGTCACATCTCGTTAGTTCAATGACTGAGACTGAAAATTGCAGCTAGACACATTTCCCCCAGTTCCAGAACATGCAAACGCAGTCAGAAGTTCATTAAACTTGGAATCAAATTTCTAGAGAGGCACTGCTGACACTCATAACAAAACAAATACATCTCATAAGCAGATGCTCCGTCATTCCCAGCTTGTCCACTCCCTCCTTAAAATGCCAATAAGGCAAGAAGATGTTTTGTTACCCCCCACCTCAGCAACAGCCTTCAAGAGCTCAGCCAGACATCCATTTGTCCTCTGTCCCTTTGCCCTAACGATTTGCTGTCAGCTCCCATTCCCTACAGCTGCCACTCAAAAAAACACAGCAGTTAAGGCACAGTCCTTATTCCAGAAAGTTCACTTGCTAGAACAGTGCTCTGGGCCCAAGCAGCCTTCATGTTGTCAGGTGCCTGGCTGGGGTTAAATGAACTCCTTCCTGCAGCTGCATAAAAACCACATCTGAAAGTGACAGGCAGGAACATGACTGCATGGAATATTAGTCACGATGTGCTGGTGTGAAAA
This sequence comes from Chionis minor, assembly GCA_013398295.1. Taxonomy (NCBI): domain Eukaryota; kingdom Metazoa; phylum Chordata; class Aves; order Charadriiformes; family Chionidae; genus Chionis; species Chionis minor. The sequence goes on along the minus strand of VZSF01007992.1, from coordinate 69,053 downwards.
TACTTTTCAATCAACGCACTTAAAACTGAAGACAGCTCCTCTTTCTGTGCTGCTTGAAAACAAATGTGCTCAATGAATGGCTTTTTTTTCCCCCCCTCTTCCCCTCTCTTTGATAATGTCACGCAAAGTTAGCACAATGGATCGTGATGACTTCCTGATGATGGGAACATCCTCTGTTTCTCCCACTCATCCCACACACTGGTAAGTGATAAACTTACTGGGTAGCATCTTTGCCAGGGTAGGAAACAGAGATGCCCAGCCAAGGATCCCACATCCTTCTCTTCAGCATCTGTAATGAGTACAGCTCTCATGAGTACCCTTCCTCTGTGCCACTGCCAGGTAAACAATTATAATTTGTGTTTAAGTTTTGTTTATCACATTCAAGACCGAATCCCATGCCAAAATACTCCCCCTGTAATCTGTCATTGCTGTAAACAACTGCAAAGGGTTATTCTAAGCATTGCACAGATCACAGTCAAGTTAGAGAACAAAGAGTAACCATTTTATTTGGCTCTAACATTGAGTTTTGGTAATATTAATAGGTACATCAGGGCCCTTACTTGAAAAGATCTACAGCTAAATCCATACCTAGTCCCTAAGAGCTATAGTTGATACATGATAGTGTAAGATAGGCTGCTGCGCATGTTAACATCAAGATTTAACTATTTTCGGAGGCCTTGGGTTGCACAAAAGAATTCAGGATTCTAAAAGAATAAGAAGGCTCATTTTTGAAACCAGCTTTTCCACCTTTATGTAAATCTTTTCCTACATATTGCGTTATTGGACAGGATATATGTTTGCTGCTACCCCACAGCCTGAACTCCGCAGCCCACGCCTCCCTCACAGCTCCAACTTGTGCCTTCCCTGCTTGAGAGCTACCAGCATCCCTCTGCCAACTGGCAGTCCCCCAAGCCTAAGTTAGGACTGCTATCACTAACTGTTACTAGAAAAGGAGTCCTAAAGCTATGATTAAAACAACACCTACCTCTCGCCCAGCACTAATGAACCAGTAGACCTCCAAGCACTTGAAAAAGCAGGGCCCCACTTCACAGAGGTAGAAGACGGACAGCAAAGCCAAACAACCAGCAGCGATCTGGAATCTCGACACTATAGCCAGCTCTCCAGCTTGGATACATCTCATGTCACCGTCCTGTTCTACTCTACTTTCTTTACTTACATTTCCCTCAACACCACAGCTACTTATCATCTTTCTCTCTTGAAACAGCTAAACCGTAACAAGCAAGTGAAACTCGGGGCATAGTTTCACGTTACACAAAATCCAATGCAACCTCGGGCTGCAAAGCAGCAGTCCCACTCCGCATCTTCAAATGAGCCGTATGATCACGGGATCGGTTCTGCATATAACTCAGGGGGTGGGAACAAAACCAGCTTGGTCTTCCCAGGCTCTTTTTTCTTCAGTGGTTTGGTCTTCTGTCCCATCAGCTTGTTGGCCTGACCCTTCAGCGTGACAGTCATGGAAGGGGCAGGACCACCATGTGAGGAGAAGCACCATCTCTCCTACTGCACGTGTTCCTGGATCCTAACTCAGCATTTGTTGCTGCTGTGTCAGACTTTTAAATGCACAACAAGATTCTTGGGCAAGGGGGGGAAGTATCTGATTTTATCAGTAAGTTTTCTGAAGTGTCACCAAGAAAAGGTTATAGTGTTTTCTAGCTCATTGACTTTAACTAGTAAGAACACTTTTTTTAGAGCTTTCAATTGGTGCTTTCACAGAGCAATCTACATCCATCTAAAAAGTCATCACTAAAATTTATCAAGACTAAAAATGTTCAAGAAAAATAAATAACAAAAAACCACCCAGACCATACATAGGATAAATGAACCTCTCTGTACAACGTCCTCACAAAACCTCTCTTTTGGAGCACTACTCCACAGAAACGAATCAGAAACTCCTGGCCTGTCTTTAATTAGCTGTTCCTAGAGAATGAAAAGTCTGTATCTGGTACAGAGTGATCTGTTGCCTAAATAACAACTTGCACAACTGTATTTCAGACTACCTAATAATTCTGCTACAAAACATGGCCTTCAATTCCCTTATTTCCTGATTTTAAACTGCTGCCATCCTACTCATCCAGAATACTCCTGTATCCAGCCAGAGCTTGAATGTTATAGGACAACAGCACTTGCAAATGTTATTTACCCTTAGAGTTTCTGTTCTGTACTTTTAACACACCAGAATGACTACCTTTAAGCAAGCTGGTTTTCCTCTCAAGAATAAGCTTTGAATTGGAAAGAGATGACCACTATCATTAATGAGATGTTTCTCAGAAAACGCCACCATTCTCTCAGAGTAGAAAGGTGCTATCTGAAATAGTCAGCATAATTACATTTGCAGGCCATCTGATCTAATGATATTATTCTCAGCCTCACACTTGGGACCTAACAGCTGTAGGTCTTCTTTTCCAGATGTCCTACAGAAGGTCTTTCAAAATTTTTTCAGAAGAGGATGCTAACCTTTGCCATATTCAGTCAGGGTTACACACACAAGAAGAAAGTTTTCTCTGGGAGAGAATGTTACATAGGAAGAAAAGGCTTTTAGATCCATTCTCTGAGAATGCCAAGGAGCTGTTTTAACCATTTCCTACAGTTTGCGAAGTGGTTAAAAGGATTATCTTTTTTTTTTTTGGTTGGGGAATTGCAAAGATATGTTCAAGCACCCTGCCACACTTACACAGCCAGTCCAACACTTCTGGTTGGACTATCTCCCACGTGCTGTGCAGATGGCCTGCATACACGCAAGAAGGCTGAAGTGTGAGATGTGCAGGGGCACAAGCCCAGCAGTCAGGAATCGGGTATTTCGGTATGTCTGACAGGCCAGATGAAGCTTTTGCTCTTTCCCTGACAGCCACAGTTCTCATACGGAAGTCCAAATCCATTTCTCACCAGGGTAACTTAAAGGTAAGTCTGCTCTATGCATGTTAGCCATTGATAATGTGAAAACATTCTTGAAGATCTTTTTGAAGCTCTGCATCAGTTCTTTCACGTTCAACCAGAACATGAAATGAGCCAAGTACATCCTAGTGATGATCAGAAGGGAGGATCTACTCCTTCAGTCCCAGAAGAGCTACTTTCAAGACTGACTCCATCATACTTCCACAGTGCTGAAGCTCAAATGTCTCAGCACTTTTTTGGAGGTCACAAATATCTGTCAGTAAGTCTTTGGCTTCCGGAAAGCCTCAAGGAAATCTTGAGCCCTGTAGATAATTTCCATAGCAGGCTCTTCTAAGGCTATAGATTATCATTCAAAATATGATAAAAAGAGCATATACCACCACCACCAATCAATGTTTCAGAAAGTTTCATGAGTGAGTAGTGATAATTAATCCACTCTGCACAACCATTTTGATTGTATTGAGCCACAGCAGCCTCAAGTCTCACAGAAGGCTGAGTATTTCTCTCCCCTTGTTTACGTCTATAAATGGGTCTCCAGAAAAAACAGATAAACGGTGAGAAGGCATTTGAAAAGTTACAGCATGACCTGTCAGGAGAACTTATAATTGAAAAGTTAGTTGTTTGTCTTCAGTTCCCATGTAGCTTATGTCGGGCATAAGCAAGAATTAAGTTCTATGGACCAGATTAAGCAAAAGGAAGAGCTATGACCCAAGAATACTTTCTGACCTTAAAAACTCTTATAAATTCCTTGCCATATACTGCCGTTATGTTGATTTGTTTTACAACTACCTGAGCACTTTTTTCAGCTGAAATACATCCGATTTGGGATTTAATCTTTCGGAAAATTTGCCAGTCCAAGAAATTGCTCTTCAAATACATCACTTTCTCTTCTGGTAGAGGGAAAAAAAAAAAAAAAATCTTATTTCTTGTTTACTACGTCACAGTTTGGCACAGTTCATACACTTGATTACAAGGTATTCTACCATACTATATTTCAGCATTTTATCCAGGCTTCCAGAGGTAGATGACACATCCATTCAGGAACAACGCCCACACGAGTTAATAACTAGTAAATGGTATGTTTCATACCTCTAGAGCAGTGTTGAAATAATAGCTAATAATGTTCTCATATAGAAACATTCATGCCCCAATGGCACAGGAACATTAAGGAAACCCTACCCTTCATAAAAAGCAAGATGGACAGATTACTTGCACTAAGGCTTTGTAATGCTTTCAACATGAAGTCATCTCTGCAGATCATATCTGATTGTTATCAGAGTGCTAATTATAAGACTGCTAACACAAGGTCAACCCTGCTCCCCCAGCCTACCACCTAACATCTTTAAGTCATTGGTGAAACTCCAAATATTTGCAAAAAACACTGGCTAACCTACCCGAAACGAACATCAAACTGCTGAACAGCTGTTAGCTAACATTCCTGACACTTCTTCTCCCCCCGAGCCTCCCCCCCAATTCCCACTTAGGGGTAGAGTTGACACCTTGAAAGTTTCAATTCAACGTTGAAACAGGAGGTAATCATTAAGAAAGAAAGCCTGGTAAAGTGACTTTTCCTGTATCAACACAGTCCAGCAGGGAGGGAGAAGACCATTTTCAATCTATGTAATCCCAGACTTATTTAGAAAGAGAAATCATACCCTTTCTGGTCTTTATTTGACTAAACCAAATGACTAAAGCTTTTCCAGTTTCCTCCCTGAGGTTCTCCACTCCCCAGGCATCCTAATAGCCCTTCTGTTGTACTGTGAACTCACCTTCCTTGAACATAATGAGAACTGCACACGGTGTGTCAGACGAGATCTTCTCACAGCCTTGTGCAATACAATCAATATGTTCCTATTTCTCATGGGAATACCCTGTGTGACACAGCCCAGGCTGATACTTGCTTTCTTCGTGCTTCAAATCTATTTCCTGTCCAAATTCATACCAAGTCTGCCAACTCTGGAATGGACTTCAATACTTCTTGTTCCTATTTGAAGATCTACAATGTTTGGGGGGGCGGTGGTGGTGGTGTGTTTGGTTGTGGATGTTGTTTGGGGTTTTTTCCACCTGGGGAAACGAGGCTAGAATAAGAAACCCAATTTCCTAGTTTAAACAAGCTGTGAGAAGAAACTGAATTCCATTCCTTCTGGTACCTGATAATCAGAAGCTCCACGCACTAATGGTGGTGAAAGCGTTAATATAAGGCTTAGCCTACCAGACTACCAATCTTCAGTGCCAGTCTCTTAAGCACCTAATTTCTCCAATAATACAAACCTGTCCAGATGCTAGGTGCTTGTTTAATTTCCTCCTCTTTCTTGGAAATTTGGTGGTGGAAAGGATTCCAGTTTAGATCTTTTCTCAAAAGGCCATAAGAAGCCAAAGCAGAAGAGAAGGGAACATGCTGGAACTGATTTCACATATATATTCTAGGAGAGAGGGACTGGCCTTTTTTATGACACCAAATGAAGCGGAGCATGTTAACGCAACGAATTCCAGGCCGTCACAAGTGCAAATAATCTTTCCTCTTCCTTAATAACTGCTAGATCACTTCATAAAGTTCATGTACAACAGAGCATTGGCCATCTGCCTCAGGCATACACAGCAAGACACTCATTCTATGTATTAAAGTAACAATTGTGAAGCTTTTTCGAGAGCAGTTTCCCATTTTGCTGCTGGCTGGCTAAGACATCACACCACTACTCAAGAATTCAAGCTACTTGCACATCAGGCTGGAGAAAAATGAGCAAGATCAACTAGAAGACATGAAGGTAGTTTCCAGCTTAACAACCCTGTGCATTTATTTCTGCACGATGGTGCCTGTTAAGATTCCAGTCTTTATAAATAACACTTCATCACAGAAGAGAGGAGAAATAAAGAGCCTGATAGATTGCCACAGTCCTCATCAGTGTCACAATTCCAAGATGCCAAAGACTATATGTAGGGTATTGATTTTTTCAGAGAACACTATGTTCCCTAGGTTTTCTAGCTATGCACAGCAGCATAGCATTAAATCCCTTGAAAATACAAGCGGCATTTCAACCCAGGTTCTTACCTATTTCAGAAATATTCCATCCCAAGGAATTCTGAGGCCTCTTTCCCTGGATTTGGGGCATTGCTAATTTAAATCTGTGAACCAAAAGGCTCAGTTTTGCTTGCAAGTTAACACGGCCTCATCTAGAAAGTCTTTACATGTTGCATCAAAACTAAACACATCTCCACTTGCACTTTTGCTAGGTTTCATTTAAACGGCTTACTTTTGATTCTCTGAGCCCTTCCCTTTAATGGGATGAAAGGTAACTTAGTGGTCTGATCCATATGAGTACATGGACCTCGAAGCAAAGGCTTGAAGTCAAAGCAGCACTTTGGACTTGGTGAGGTCATTCATATTTTGCTGACCTACTTCAGTTTAGTCAGGAGGTGCGTCATTCTCAGGGCATGCCTGCTGAAAACAGGTTTCACAAATAGTTTTGGAAACTCAGCTCTGATACCACCTGCAGGGAAACCATAACTAGCAGGAATGGCAACAAGACATCTCACTCAGCAGAGGACTAAAACAAATACAACCAAAGACCAAGCAAAAAACACCTCCACAAAACTTCCCCTTCATCTGAGTCCATTCTCTGAAGGGACACTGGTCAACCGTTACGGGAGCATGGGATGAATCCCAGGCACTCCAAATCTTTCTGCGCAGAGAGGAATGGAGCTAAGAAGAGCAATTGTGGTGTGTCCCTCAGTAGACACTATGTGTGGCTGCAGCAGATACACACCCCGACTCTGACTGCAGCCTGTGTTAATGGGATCTTGCACTGCATTGACCCAGTCCCCAACCACACAATGTGCTTCCGAAGTTTCTGGCCCAGGATTCATTCATTCCTGGTGATGGAACAGCTTCCCACGCTTCCACAGCTTTTTGCCTTTGTCATCATCTTCAAGGTACCACGTCCTTTAATTTCCACCAGGCAATGCCAAATCTTTACAAGCTGGTCCGTACCACTGCCAGCCCTCCCACCCCTAAGGAGAGGGGTTGAAAGCCACAGGCCCTGCGCGCAGCAAACCCATCCGTCCCTCCGGGTGCAACAAAACGGCGTTGATGACCTCTGCAGGCCACATTCCCCAGCACATTTTGCCACTAGGTGACAGGTCTCTTCAATAAAACAAACGCACAGTTTGTTTTATTTAAAACAAACACAGAAACAACAAAGTTGCAATAAAGGTCAAAAGGCCACAAGGCATTCACAAAAAATAAGCTGAAATTCCTAAATCCCCAAATTGCTAGGCATGTTTTACTTCACACATGTGGCGACATGAATGACTGAATCACAATTTATGAGTCTTAAATACATGGCATAAGCTACAATGTGCTTGCATATAGTGCTTGTGTATAAACGTGCTTTTCTTGTTAGTCTGTCAAATGCACTATGCTAGCTGCTAATAGAAAATAATGATTTAACTCCTATCCATAATTTTAAACAGCTGAAATATTGGGAGATGTGGTAAGTGTGTGGCTTCAAAAGTTATTTACTTGCCAAATATTAAGGGATATATTTCTGGACATAGTAACTACATATTACAGAAGCCCATTACAATTACTTTTTGCAGCAAGCTAGTGAAGCTAAAAAAAACCCCAAACAAATAAAAAATATTAGCATACACACCTTATTCTGGAATAGTTGTTGAAAATAATGAGCTATTTCCATAGAGGAATTTACTGGTATGAAACAAGCCATACATTGTAATTTGCCATATGGCAAACCAATTACTGATATTAATGCCTACCTGGACAAAAGTTGTTTAACTATTAAGAACAGTTAAGTATATAAAAGTGACGTTCCTTATATTTGAAAATGTGGGTGTTTTTTTTCCCCACAGGTGTGCATAAGCTTAGACTGAGATACTTTTATTTTCATTTCGTATTGTAAAAAGCATTGTGTTTTCAAAATTATTGTCAATCTGGGATGCCCATGGCAATAAAAGCTACAGGTAACACTGCATCAATATTTGTTTTTAGGACAAAGCATAAGAGCCCTCCCAATAATCCACTTTCATATACATTTTAAGCACAATTATCTAGGAACTACATTTGCCTTTAAGGGTACTTCAAGTAGCATATCTCCTTTGCCAATACTGGAAGTCTAATAAGAAATGCTGAAGATCTTTTCATTCAAAGCTTGTTTGAAAGGAGCTTAGATGGCTTTCAGCTTTCCTTTTGCTTTCATAGAAGGAAACCAGGTCTAAATTTTCAAGTGTGACTAGTAATTTTTGGTTACACAGCTTCAGATATTTTGAAATATCTGAATTTTGAGGACCTTGTGCATGAAACATAGTCTTTTTTAAGGCAATGAAACTATACAATTTTGGAGACGCACAAAATCACGGGCCCGTTCTGAAAATTTAGCTCTGTTTCCCAGCCTTTACTTATTCTACTTGTTCCCCATTCTCTGTTACTCACCATCCCTTATCAGATGACCCTCCAATTTCTCTCCCTGCCACTCAAAACAGATTTACTCCACTGATAAGGACTTGATGTAAAGTAGACCTCTTCCTGCTTAACTTCCTTCTTTCCCCCAAGTAATACAGTGCTAGTCAACATTTGTCTTCAAACTAATCTTGGCAGAAACCCTTCATTTTATGAATCACAAGGCAGACACTCCTGGCGAAGAGAGCACATGCGGCTCATAAACCCAACAGCAACTGGAGTTGTTCAAAACTTCGAAGTGGTTATAATGCAGATCTATAGCACTATCATGGCAGAGATGGATGCGGGATGCAGCAAGTTAAGACCTCTTGTCTACAGCTAGGTCCCTACACCCACCACAGATACAAAGGAAAAACATTATAGAGTTGAGCTCCTTTGTCCTCACGCTGACAGACACTAAATAATTTGGGGGTTGGGTTTGGGTTTGGTTTGGTTTTACATATAACACCCAAGTATGGGCAGATCGAGATTGTTTGATCCCTGCTTAGCAAGTCATAGTTCACCCCTGTGATTTTCAGCCTCAAGTATCACGTTCTCTGTAAGGCCTGTTGTCAACTCTGTCCCCAGCATTAAACACTCTGTGTCCAAAGCTCCAAGGTGCAGGGAAGATGAGTTTAACCTGCTAACTAGCCCATCAGTAGACAGACTAGATCCTATTCCCCGACCCATCCGAACAGAATGCCCCCAGAAGTTAATAATGTGGTATTTCATCCAATAAGCTAACAGTTTTAGTCCTACAAAATACCAAAGCATACACAAATTACCCAGAAAATGCTGCACACAGGCTTTTTTCTTCAAAACTCTCAAATTTTGTGAGATGCCGTAACCCTGGATTAACATATACATAAATCCCAAATTGCTATTCTGTTGTTTTTCAAACTGATAAGGAGAAAAAATTAAAAGGAATCCTAAATATTGTAGTGGTCCTGGAATTAATGCAGTATTGCAACAGATGGTGAGTCAGTTTCCAAAAATTAACATGAAACATAGTATTTAATGCATAGTGGTTATTTTTCCCTAAAAAGATGCAAGCACATACCTTTTTTTGTTTGTTTGTTTGTTTGTTTTGGAAATGAAGATAAAACCTATTGTCATAAAAATCAATGCCTTCCAAAACCAACAGCTAGGGTATGAGTAAACGTAACTGCTGAAGGGAGGCAATTCAACTACCTCCAATCACATCTTCGTTTCTTTCCCTTCAAGCTAGCGCTTGGGTAAAGGTATTTTCTTCTTGAGAGAGAATAGTCACAGCAACCTGGAAGCTGCACAAGTTCTATGTTTCAGAGCAGATACGGATCCAGTCAACACACTGCAAAACAGTTCTGGCTAAACTGGGAAATGGGATGGAGAGCAAAGCTAGACTGGTTTAGTCCCCAAAGTAAGGGAACACTCAGATGCGTCTACTTAGATCTGCAGTAACTACTGTGAGGCAATGTTTTTGTTTGCCTTCACTTATTCTCTTTCCTATTACGAACTATTTAATTCAGACTGTGTGCCAATTTACAAACCACCACAGTCAATTATGAATTATCGAGGACCAATAAATTTACAACAGCACTTTCGAGTTTTGCCAGAAACCAGGAAACTTCTGGCCACGCAGACAATGAGCAAAAGATATTTGCCCTGGGACATTTTGTCAAGGAAAGACTAAAAAAAAAATATCTGGCTAGAAGCAGCATGACTGTGGCGTACTATACAGTAGGACCATTACTGCACTGAGTACAGTCAGTGACAGTCTGAAAAGTGAACATAGCTCAGACAAATGGTAGGAAGTCAGGGACCGAAGCTCACCAGCGTTTTGTAGGAAAGTTAAAAGCATCAGTCACTTGCTAAGTCTGTTATCAGAAGAAAAACACTTCAATGCTTACAGTGTTAAGGAAACAAAAAGGGAAATACTGCCTACTAAAATGTGTATAAAAGAATTTACTGTCCAGCTTATGCACACATTACGCTTTTCACAATACACTTCATTTTCTTTTTCATTTTTACTCTTTACCAATGGTCAAAGCTTTGTCTACATGGCAAAACTAAATCATTGCTGACAAATGGGTGCAGCCAAATGTGATTTCCTTTGTCTACACTTGTAACAGGAGACATACCCTGCTCTAGTTCAGCTGCACCCCTCGTTGTCAACAACTGTCAACAACTGTCAACAGCGGTTCAAATTAGTGTACCAAGGAGAGCCCAAACAATTTGGAAAGAATGATTTAAGCTGAGTGGATCCCACCCGGCTCCTCCAGAACACACACGCAGAACAGCCAATGCAAGAAAAACATTTAAAAATTATTAGGAAAATGAACAGTAAAAACCCACCAGATCTGGCAGCGGGATCTGAAGCATCTGAAGTTACTTAAGTGTTGTGAGCAAAAAAAAACCCCAACCCAACTGACTTGTCAGTTGCCCGAGTTCCAGAGTCACCCATTTCTCTTCCACTTCGTCAGAGAGGAGTCTGTGATCAAGAAGCTAGTGACGATATCAGTATCATCATTTTATTTATTTTACATGAAAAGAAATCATAAGCCTTACAAACTGTAAGAAAACAACACCACAGCTAATTTGAAAAGGACTCTGCCACTTGCCCTGTAGAAGGCAAATCCAACTAATGCAGATTGCACTGGTGGCGTCTACTATGAGTTTAAATCATGTCAATATTCCCTCTCACACATTAACAGCCAAAAAAATTACAATCTGCTTGGATTAACCCAGTACACTGTCATTAGGCTGGCAATTAAATCCCATTTCTGAAATTGTGTGATCTGAGTCACCAACATCTGCAAATATCTTTACATCTTGTGTAATAGCTGGCCTCAGATCTTGATACACCGAAGTAAAAAGGCCTTTTTTTAATGGCTCCCACGTTATTTTGGACTTACAACTTCATGATGACAGCAGTTTCTCAAAACAGCCGATGAATCAAATTTATTACCCAGTTTGTCATGTGGGATTTTCTTAACTCTAAGCCAATAGAGCAACAACAAATCAAGGTCATTGTTTATATCGCATGAATAAAAATTAACCACCTGGGTTCAAAATTTTTCTTTTGGCATTGAAAGGTATTTGGTCTCACAGACTTTTGACATACAAAGCATTCACCAGTTCTTCTACACATCTGGGAGTAGGTGTGAAAACACCCTCAAACAGCATCTCCTCTCATGCCAGTCTGTTTTGACTTTTAAAAAAAATAAAATCTGTCAGCCATCCGACTGCTTCCAACATCAGTAGTTACACATGAGAAAGACAATCCAATTGGAGGATGCTCACCCCAGGAATTAATTTCCTCCCCAACAGTATCATTGAATATTTAAGCAGATCAGTGATTCTCAAATGTGGTAAAAACAGCAGCACAGGAAGATCTTTTTGCCATACAGATCAGAGGAGAGAGAGCATGTTATGGGCTTTGAAAACAAAGTCTAGCTCTACAAATCCATTGAAGACAAAATGCTACCTTCTCCAGCGACTGAAGATGTTAAGATAACCATTTCTTTCCTTAAATTAGAGCCTAACCATGAGGCACAGTAAAATGTATGCTATACAGACCTAAATAAGGAATGCTACCTTTAAAAATTCCAGTCATCTTTTATTTCTTCAACAGTTACTTGCAGTATTTACCATACCAGAGGAACAGCCACTGTTTATGGCCAGGAATCATAGGGCATAACCAATAAGCCCAGCACCTAACAGTAACCACCATGAAAGCCAGGAAACTTTGCTTCAAGTGCACATCCACAAAGTTTCTCTTCAGGGTTTGCTTTGCCGTGGACTGCAGCCAGTGATGCAAGCTCATCCACAGCAAGCACCTGAGTTCACAGCACAAGATGGCCAAGCCAATGTCCCCAGCCCGTCCCCACCAGAAGTAGGCACGCTGCAAGCAGTACCTCCTTGATCCGCTTCACGAGCGCGTTCTGATCAAAGGCAACTGCTTCTGCACACTGGTGAAGATGATCTTGGTACCGGAGACACAGCTGCAGCACCTGCTGGGGGTCCAGCTTTTCCAGTTTGGTGTTGGTCGGAGAGGTCTGCCCACTGAGAAGTCCTACAAGGCAAGGGAAGGACCAGAGTTAATCTGACTTGTTCATATAACCAGTTCAGCTGCAAGCCGAGAGGCAGCAGAACAAATCCAGAAGAAAAGCTTTAAGGGGTAATGAAAAACTAATTCAGGGTCTTAGGCTACTCAATGGACTCTAGCAATGTAATAGGCCGGTGAAGGCTAAAAGTGGGAAGGGCATGGATTGAAGATTTATGGATATATAGGATTTATAGCAGCACAAAGAGAACAGTTTGCCATACAGCTTAGCCCTCCCTGACAGAACTTAACCACAGACTGTTTCTTCTCCTCCACAAACAATCCTAAACTGTGAAAAATGAATCTCCCCCTCATTTATGTGTGCCAGAAGGGGAAGAAATTGAGATCTGCATGCCCATATGGGCATGGGACTCAACCTATTCTCAATAGAATCATGCTATCAAAACCAGAGCTCTAAAAATCCACTGGTCCCCTCCAAAAAGACATGAATAAAAAATGACCCACCTAACAAATTATTAGGAGTGAAATGTCTCATGTTTTACCTACCTTGCCTTCTTTAAAGCTTCAGAACCCTTTCACCTTCTAGGATTTTTCTCTACAATCTCAAAGACTAGCAATATACGTTGTTTTTTTTTTTTAACACGGAATTAAGATCCTTACCTACTCGCATGACCAGGTTTCACAAAAAGCTCACTGAAAAAGGCACTAGACTTAAAATTGGGACACTGGTAATACCCAGAGGAGCAAAATTGTCCAGTAACATTTCTCCTGCCCATTGTTTGTTGCCTACATAGCCCAGCTTGAGAACCTTTGCTAAGCTTAAGCACGCGTGTGCCATACTGATCATTTTCCCCAAAGCTACTGGAAAAACCAATGCTGAACTATTAAGGTCATCCTATTTATTCTATTTCATTTACTTCATTTCATTTTCTTTCAGCATTAGCAAATTTATTTTTTTTTTTGTTGGGACACCATGTATGACAAACAGCATATACACACAATCTGCTTTTCCCAAAACATCTGTCAAGCTATGTAAACTGAATTCAGTGACTGCACACATGTGCCCATTGGGACTCTCAGTTTATAGACAGGAAAAGACATTAAAACAGCAAATGTAAGCAAGTATAACACTAAACAATTAAAAAGTAATAAATGTGTTATTTGGATTGGAAAAATTCTTCTAAGAATGTACCTCAGTGGGAAATGGAAACTATTTTGGATGGCCTCCATGCCTATTGGAAGCTACAACTGGTTCTTGCCAAAACACAAGAACAAGATAGAAACCAAGACATAAGTCAGAAACATCTTATGAATTTGAGAAAGTTAAACTTCTTTGAAAATATTTGCAGACAGAAACAAAAACAAAACTATGACAGCAACTTCATCAGATACGATGAATTAGGTTTACTTTACATCAACACTCAACATTTTATTCTCTCAGGACACCCTCAATTACCCTTCGCACAAAACCTTTTCTTTCCTCATCATAAGAGGAGAAAAAAAGGCAATTTTGTTTTACTGACTTGTTGCCCACTACAATTGCACTGCCTGAGTCAAGAGGTCAGGAGGGGAAACAGGTATTTCACCATTTAGGCTCAAAACCCTGTATTAGCAACAGTCAAATTATTTTTTATGTTTTAGAAAGAATCATCTCAAACAACATCTTAGGTCCAGCAATATCAGTTGCAAATCCTTGAAGCCTGCTTTCAGCTGAAGTGCAAAACTTTAACAGGAACAAACCCACTGAAGGAAATAAGAGGGTTTAAGTGTGTATGTTACATGTTCCAGTGCTTCCTCAGTTTGTTAATTCTGATCTTCTATAAAATTACCTTGTCAGGATAAATGTTCAAATAATGTTGTCAACTTTTAACATGCTTAATGTTCACACAGGAAAGAAGAGTTCACCATACACCTGAGGCAGTTACCCTGTTTCTGCGCCAATTAAATACATGATGCTATCAACCAGCTAATTTTCTTTTATTACTAATCTCTCACCAGCTTCAAGAGGAGGAAGAAAATTAGACTCTCTTTAAGAGATTTAATTAACATGAAACGTGTATTTTGTCCAACTTACACTGCTTATGAGAATTCTGAAGACAGAATAGGCCAAGGACTGTAAAATGAGCTATAAAGGACCATGTTACTCCAACTTATATTATGTACTTAGAACCTTGTACAAGTTACATAATGCTAAAAGCAAAATTAATATACTGTAAGGAGCCTCTAATTCACTACCCAGAAAAACACAAGCTCAAGTGAAGGGAGACATTAACTGTTCAGCTGGAATTCCTTCATAAAAAGGCAGAGGTGGAAATACAGTCCAGTACAAATGTTTGGAGTAGCAACAAAAAACAGCCAGCATATGATGCTTAAAGGTAGACTATGGTATTATTTTGGGTGATGCAGCAGGGAGAAACCAAAGGAATTAGCCTCTCCAAAGACCTCTGAGCTCATGCTGACGATGCCAGAGAACAATGTAGCTTAAGAGTTTCAACTTGCAAGAAAGGAAAAAGTAAAAAACAGCATGAAAAAGGCCATGCAGCCTTCCACCTGGCAGAAATTCCCACTGTCAAAAAGTCAATCCACCGTTTTTTGTTGTTCAGAGTAACTACTTACTTCCCACATTATAAATACTAACATTGTCTTAACATTAATGTCCCCCTCTACTCCACTCTCATGAGACCCCACCTAGAGTACGGCATCCAGCTCTGGAGCCCCAAGCACAAAAAACACATGGACCTGTTGGAGTGGGTCCAGAGGAGGGCCATGAAGATGATAAGAGGGCTGGAGCACCTCTGCTGTGAGGACAGGCTGAGAGAGTTGGGGTTGTTCAGCCTGGAGAAGAGAAGGCTCCAGGGAGACCCGATAGCAGCCTTCCAGTACTTAAAGGGGGCTTGTAAAAAAAAGCAGAGACTGTTACCGAGGCCTGTAAGGGACAGGACCAGGGTCAATGGTTTCAAACTGAAAGAGGGCAGGTTTAGATTGGACTTAAAGACTGCTTTTTTACAATGAGGGTGGTGAGGCACTGGAACAGGTTGCCCAGGGAAGCTGTGGAGGCCCCATCCCTGGAAGTGTTCGAGGCCAGGCTGGATGGGGCTTTGAGCAACCTGGTCTAGTGGGAGGTGACCCAGCCCATGGCAGGGGGGTTGGAACCAAGCGATCTTTAAAGGCCCCTCTCAACCCAAACCATTCTACGATGTTATGATTTTATCAATTCACTGCATTTTCTTTTTTGAGCAAGTCAGTAGCTCTGCTCCCAAAGAGCAATTGGGAAGATTAAGAGAGACTGCAACCACTCAGATCCCAGACAGCTTTTACCAGGGAAGCCCAGGGGGTAGAGAAAGAGAGATGCAGGGCTGGAAAGGAACCCCCACTGCCTCGGAAGCCAGATCTCTTCCCTTTCTCCTCTCCCCAGCAGCAGGCAGTGAGCTTAAACAGGTTTTAACGCAGTAACTCCTCCATGAGTTCTGCATTTGAGACAGCAGCATACTTCCCTATACCCATGAAAAACTTGAGACCCACAGGAAAAACCCTGAAAAGCTAGACATGGAAAAAGGTAGAGGGTTAAAAAAGGGTGTTGTGGGTGTCCTTCATTCCTGTACTAACAGGAAGTTGAGGAGATATCTAAAAGCTTCCAGCAATTCAGCCCTGAAAAAGCTTCATTTTTAGAGCAGAGAGATGGCCAGCACTGCAAGCCTCTAGGTACTATTAAACAACTCCCCTCTTGGGGAAAAAAAAAAAAAAAAAAAAATCACTGCTGCCTTCTTAAAGCCTTTTCCCACACCTTGAACTCTCCACTGAATGGGGCCTCCCTCAGCGACTGGTCTACACGTGGTTTGTAAGAAGATATGAGATCATATCTGTTGCAAGAAAATATTTATTAGGTCACTCTTACAACTGCCAAAAGGGGGAGAGACAGAGGTCACTGAGTGGTTCAGGCTCACTCCCGAAACAGCCAGAACTTGAACCTGGTCACCACCACATCTCAGAGCAACTAACTGCTGAGCTACTACGTCTTCTTAACTGAGGAAAGGGTGTTCCTGTGATTTCATCTGTGTGATCATTACTCCCTGCCACCCAGGAGCATGGTTCTGCTCTTAAATGGCAAGAAAAAAGCATCTGAAGTTTTAACTTCTTATTAAAACAAACACTCATTTTTCAAGCTGTTGGTTCTCTTCCAAAGAAGGAAGGACACTAGGAATCATCTTCGTACTGTCTGAAACCTTGAGAAGAGACTGCTCGGCACATGAGTGATGCAACATACCCCAGCACGATAAGGAAAGGCGGCATGGAGGATGTCATGGCTTGGGGAAAACAAACAGGGAAATGAGAGAAGGACTACTGCAGAGCTTTAGAGCATGGACTCAAAAATGCTTTGGCAATGGCCAAACATGCATAGTCTTGGCTATCAACTTACACCATAAAATAAGTAAGACGACAGACCACATTATGTGCCTGCCACGATGAAGAGAAGTCAAGATCTCCCACCTGCTCTGGATACATCCGATCAGTAAACAGTATGCCCATGAAGGTGATAAACAGCAACTGGGACAAAGACAGACTTTCAGCTCCTAAATGGTGCTTTTAAAAAAAACAACCCAATACACCAAGTATGTCGTGCATAGAGAAATATCATATATCACTACAAGGCTTGCTGACCCACAGACTTGACAAATCTGTTATTGTTTCCACATTCCTTGGCAAAGCAGATGCATGTTAAAACCATTTTCCTCCTACTTAGTCATCTCCTTGTTGGTTCCAGATCAACATACACTTCCAACAAATCACATCCTACTGAGCAGAAGAAAGCTCTTAGTTTTAAAAGCATTTTTATGACTAGAGGTGAAGTTCCTGAAAAAATGTTTTACATGCCATACCGATTCTACATACATACAGAACACAGTAACCCATCATAGTTACATGCTGCTGCTTTAACGGACAATCCTAACAACAACTTTAGCACTTTCCAACCTGAAAAGTATTAACATTTCTTTTTGACTTCTGTATTTCCACTTGTCAATCCCCTTTTCAGCCAGTAACGGCAGACATTACAAAGAGAAAACCAATAGGTCCGCAGTTGTTAATTTACTATTACAGACAGCAGAGCACATGATGCTGTCGTCTTGTTAATAATTTTAAGGCCAGAAAGGGTTGCTGTCATCAGCTAATCAATCTTTCTGTGGAATATAAGAGAGGACTTTAAAACTAACTCCTAATTTAATCAGACAAGAAGTCTACTTTGCCCAGAATACTGCTTCCAACATTTGACAACAGTGGACATTTAGAAAACATCTTTATCAGTTCTTCTTCCCCTTCCACAACCTTCCTGCCTCCAAAACTTATAAATAACAATTTCAGGCACAGTACACTGTTCTCAGTGAAGCTATGATACTTGAATTTCACTAATCCTTTTTAATAGGTATACATTTATCTCCACAATATCCTGTGGCAATAAGTATGATGCTTATTTATGCAAAGCAGGAAGAAAACTCTTTTCACTTGCTTTACACTTGCTACTCTGTAGTAGTTGTGCTGTGACAGGGTGTACTTTCTGCCATTGTCTTTCCAAGCTCAAGAACCCTACTGATCAGTCTCCTCTCCCACAGAAGACTTAATTTCCCTGATTACCTCTGTAACACCTTCAAACACCTCTGACATGAGGCCTGACTTCCCTCTTTAAAAGACAAGTCAATTCTTCTACAATGTGTAATGGTTACACTTCTAACAATCCAGCTGCTTTTATAATTGCTACCCCTTTGCTGGACCTACTAATCAGCAACACCCTTTTTAAGAGCATGCATTGCAGTGTATTGTACATGTCATCACCTCTTGTCCCAAGAGCAAGGTTAAACGAAGCAACAGATCACACACCACAATTAGCAATAGCTTGTCAACTTCACAGAGGCATTCCCGGTTCTGGTACCTGTTTCTGGAGGTTTATTACTGTGTACGTTACCATTTTTCTAAAATCTTTCCTGTGAACACTTCTAATTCATCTTTGTAAAGAATGACATACTACTACAGCAGCAAATGCTGATACAACTAATTGATCTTCGCTTCTCTGAAATTCTTCTCAGAAGACAATCCCACAGAGTCTTCAGCAAGATTAAGGACAATCTAAAAAGCTTTTCTTAACTATATTCTAATAGAAAGCTGTTTTCAAGGAATTTCTGCTCTGGTTTCCTAATAATTTCCTATTTAACCTGCTAGAGCTCATGATCTTTTGCTTTCCTAACATGTTTCTTTTTGTCTTTTTGTGTGTATATCCTTTTGTCTACAGCATCCTCTGCATTGCTTTAGCTACAGTTTTCTCCTCTCCCACCCTTCACCTGTGCTGCCTCCAACTTGCCTTATTTCAGCTGTTCCCAACTTCTCTTACTATCCCCATTTTTTATGAAACTCCTCTTTGTAAATTTCATCCAAGACAGTACATTTTTTCAGCTCTTCCATTGCTCATTGAATTTGAGTAGACTATTGCTACTATTAATATAATAGCATCGAGTCATTTCATTCGCCCTCATTAAGACAGCGTTAGTTTTAGCTTAAAAAGCACTAGTGTTTTTCAAGTCTCCAGGAATTTTCCTGTGTTCCAATAGTACTTAAAATGATCAACTTCTCAACTGGCCTCATCAAGCATTTCTAAAGCTCGTGGGTAGAAGCTACCCAGTCTGGCCAGCTTCTTAAATAAGGTCTGCCCTCAGTGGCCACACGTTAACCATTATAGTCGCTTTTCTTGTTGCTATTTGCATGGGGAGGTTGTTTTGCTAGTATCTTCAGGCATCCTAAGTACCAAAAAAAGATCCACACAAGAAACAGATGAAATTACATCCCTAAAGACCAAGTCTTCTTTCCTGACTGTTACTGCTTGCACAAGTTTGGAAGCAGCAACTTGCTATTAGCTGAGATAGAGAGCTCACTTCCATACATCCTCCATGCAGGAGGACTTTAATATGATTTACAGGAAGGAAATAATTGCACACGTATATGCATGAGAACAAAGGGCATTAAAATATGTCCAAACAGATAAGGTAATCAGATTTACAAGGCTCTTATTGACTAAATGCTTTGAATTTTAATTGTGTACTTCCTTTCTCATTCTTGAAGACTAAGAAAAGACTACATTTTCAGCAAAGCCTGGAAAGTCAAAATAGATTTTTTTGGGGTTGTTGTATTTTGTTGTTTGGTGTCTTTTCTGTTTTTGTTTGGTTGTTTTGTTTGGGTTTTTTTTAACAACATCTCCCTTAGGAAACATCAAAATATATACACTCAAATTTGGAAAGCCAGGGTGTCCTTAAGAAAAGGGCAAACACCACAGAATGAGGAAAAGTCAACCATAAAGAAACTGAAAGAAAATAAAAATAAAATCACTGCTACTTGCCCAGAAATCTTAAAGCACAAATGTAGATGACCACATGATCTTTTTTCACAGACCAGTTTATTTTTTAAAAATCGCTCCGATAAAACACCTTGTAATAAAATACATATTCACTCCAAGACAAAAGTTGCCTTTGTCAAATGTGTATTTTCAATTCCTTTGAACTTTAATGGGGGAACACAATGACTGTAGGCAAACTGAATAGCTATTATGTGAGCAAAGAACATATTTGTATTGTGGCAAGGAATGTTGCCTGTAGCAGCAGATTTTCCCTCTACTTTGGAGTCGGTACCATGTGATCATTTACTTCTGCATGGGTGACAGATGGGCTGAAGACTCTCATCTTGTCACATCATTTAATAGGCAACTTTTCTGACCACAGAGCTCAAATATGCTCCCAGTATGAATACTGCACCTCAGCCTCCTAACAGGGGGTAAGCTATTGCCTGTAAGACATTACTCACCAAGATATATAAATCACCTCCCCTTTTGTTCGTCCACCATTTGTCTTAAAAACCAAACATTAAGAAGATTCAAGACATTTAGACTTCTACAAAAAAATGTAGTTTGCTACAATTCTAAGACAAAAACCCCACACTCTTACAGATTTCCACCTATTGAGGTCACATAATTTACACTAGCAGAAATTGTGATTCAGAGTGGGTTTTGTTGTTGTTATTATTATTATTAATGACACTAAAAGAATATTTGTTTGTGATACTTCTGCTTTCCTACTGAGCCTCATTTTTGCTTAGGACTAGATCCTGCAAAGATTTCTATACATCATTAAAGCTTTCTCCTGTCACATAAGGATGGCTATCCATACCCAATAGTGTGCACACGACGTTTTGCACCACTGAAGCTTGCAGCTTCTCTGATGGGATGACTTTTGCCTTATGTTTTGTACGATCCGTACAGCAGTTAGCACAACACAGCCTGATCATGACCAGGACTTTGAAGACTACTACAAATCACAAGTGTCCCAGTGATGCAAAAAAACTTCTAAATTAAACTTTCCGTTTGAAAAGAAGTAAAACAGAAAGAAACCGGAAATGCTTCCTCATTTGGATTGTTAGAAACCTGGAGGTCCAAAAGGAGAAAACAGTACACCATCTGCACCTGAGATTCCAGTCTGCAGTCATGCCTCTCTTAGATATGCCTCTCTGGAAGTATGAGATTGCCCAGTGTTAAACCTTCAAAGAGTCACCATGATCACCATAAAACTGGAAACACACCTACTGATACCCTTTCTTTTGAAGCTTTAGGTAGGGAAAAAGGTACATAGCTGCAGTTTGTCAACTAAAAGCAGGCAAGATCCTAGCCAGTCTATCTCCCCACTGATCTTTCACTTCTAGAGCACAGAAGTAATATGGAAAAGGAGCGGTTTTGACTATGTAGTTGCAATATTGTGTGGCCAACTTCCTGCAACAGACCCTGAAGGATAAAAGTAGGCACAAGGCTGGAAAAACGGATGGGGTAATTCACAGGGAAGTGACAGAAGATGGTCCTGTGTCATGCAATAAGCTATATTTACTCTGCAGAACCCTTCACCCCCCCCCAAACATTTCTCTCTTGGAGAGACCCAAGACCTACCACCATCTGATTGCATAAGCACACGATATCTGCAGGCTACAATGGACCCCGTTATCCTAAGTACTCTGCAAACCAAAAGGCCAGAAGACTAACGTCATTTTACAAGATGAGGAATTGAGGCACCAAGAGATTAAATGATTTATCTCAGACCACATGGAAACTGCTGTCCCTTAGCCTAATGACTTCACTATCGGAGCATCCCTCCATTTCTCTTGCCCTCAAATACCAAACACCAGCGGGGCAGGCAGCCGCAGAGCCTGCTTTCCTGCAGCCCTGTCAATGTTGAGCACGGAGCGTCGACGACGGGGCCTCTCCCACACAGATTCTCAGACATCTAATAAAGGTTCATAAAACAAGCAGAGCCAAATCAACAGCCTCTTCCCTCTGACCCCCACGTACGTGCTCCACAAAAGGGAAGGTCCAACTCCCATCTTCCTTATCATGTGCCTCACCACAGCTCTTGCTGTGAAAACGATTCAATTCACGAAAACCACAGAGAACTAATCCGCTGGGTTTTTTTCCTCTAGGTTAGCAAAAGGAATCAGAGCACCAGGAAATAAAAAACTAGAGCTAGTCCCAAGAGAGAGGGAAGGAAAGGACAGAGGGGGACTGGGACTTCCCTATTTCAGTATTTTTATGCGTGCAAAACATTGAGAGAGTCTCAATTTACCTGTCCATCCACCTTCCTTAAAATAATAGGACCTTAACTACCTTTCATAACTCTCTCCCATGGCAAAGTTTGGTTGAAATTTGCCCACAGACTCAAAGTTTTCTAGGGTGATGGAAAAGGGACAGTGGGAACAAATAAACCTCTTTTTTTTTTTAAATAAAAAAAAACAAACCCACACAACAAAACCCCCCAAAAATCTACAAGCTAAAACGAATTTAATTGATTCTATTACTAGTAATAAAGATTAGCCTCATAGCAATCTTTATTTTATTTCAGTCAAACGTGCATGGATATACATCCACACAACACAGCACATACTAGCAGAAAAAAAACAAACCCCAAAAACAACGTTCCGTGGTTTGGAGGAAAGGTGACATCTGAAGTCACCTCTGAGCACAAGGGCACCCACATGAAGTTGGGACACATTTGCTATTCCATAATAACCAGCCTGTGTACACACATTAACCCAAGTAAATTCAGCAGGGGCAGAGTAAACTGTGCTGCTTTTACAAACAGGCAAAAGCACACACAGGCAACTACTGCAGCGTAGATTAAGTGCTGCAAGCCTGAGTTCACAACCTAGTTTTCTCCATGCTAACTTATTCATAGTCCTTGTGCCTGAAACCACGTTACAGGAAAGATGATTTCAGGCAAAATGCCCAGCTGCTTCAGGCTCACAGATTACATCTACAACATGCCTGTAAAATAATGTATGCTTCTTCAGCAAGTAACATCTTTTATTAGATTAACTGATATTGCTGTCTCTTGATTTTCGCCAAACTTTCAGGCACTTTCTTCAGTTCAGACAACAATTTCAGAGTTTTTTTTTAGCAATTTATTGCCACAGCAAAGAGCAAGACTGATGAACAGGCCATTTGCTTACAGATTCAGCAAGCCCAAGACTTCAGTTTTCTTTTCCAGAGATGGAGAAAACAGTTTTAAAAGTGGCAGAGAAAACCTTAAAGGTAGCTTCACTGAGAGAGTTCCTTTTAAATAAGTAATAGGATCCGCTGCTGAACCTTTTTATCGATAATTGCAAAGAAAGCACAGTGCTGATTGTGGTATAACCATAATTTATATACATGAAATAAACAGTTTCAATTTGGTATGTAGCAGCATCTTTCATGTATTTCCTATCATTTTTGTATCGCCACAAAAAAGCAGACACGTGATATTTTCTTCCTCCTTCCTCCCAAGGAATTTCTGCATCAGATCAGAATACAGTCAAGTGTTAGACTTAAAATCACTCACTTCTGTTCTGGCAAACACTATATCAATTACAAGTGCAGCCACAAACCTTAAGGGCTTGAGTGAAGGCACATTGCCACAGTAAAAATAATGTTATGGCCAAGAGTTACTGCCGTGTCATGGCTTTTGTCCATTTTTCCAGGAGCGCTATCTAAAATATACATTAAGAAGCACTGTCCAAAATATACTATTGACACTTTCTGGCCATAGGTAGTAGGAATAGTAATTTCTCTCCACCATGTGCATTCAGGAAAATACAGCGAAGAACAAGAGTCATTTGTAAATGCAACAGTGTTGACATTTTCTACTTTATCTTCTTTCCTCACATGCAACCCAACTTACCACTCAGCCATTTTGCTAGCAACGTGTGCTGCTATTTCACATGCAAATTTTAACTTGGATGACACTTCTTCTCTGAAGGCTCCACCAGCACGAATTGGAATGGCTCCACTACTCAGGAGTAGCAAAGTCCAAGTGAGGCCGATGAAACTTTCTAAGTTTATAACCCATACATACATAGCTCATACATCATCTACTTCACAGAACTTAAGTAACTGCTCCTTACTTTTTCTAATAACAAGTTTAGCTGGACTATTTTGTTTATTATGGTAAGCGGTTATCTACTAGCAAGTCCAACTGAGTAAAAGAGAGAGGTCTGCCCACCACATTTCTCCCATTCAGTACAAAGCAAGGAAGTGTCACTTTACAAACCTGGATGCCCTCAGACAATTAAACTTGTTTCTTTGGCAACCACACTGCCCAAACAGCACAAAATTATTCAGGAAGAGCTATTTTCTATTTAAATGATCCTACCATTTGACACTTCTTCTGTGAACGCCTGCTGCTGAAGTCTGAACCAACACTTCCATCCCTGTCCTCGCCCTCCGACTTGTATTTAGGTATTTGGGGCTTTTTCCTGCCTTCCTAATTCAAGTTAGCCAAACTCAAGTGTTGACGTACTTTTCTGTCTCAGTCTGTTTTGGTTCTTTTCCCACATCCATTAGAACCGATTTTAGAAGTCAGTCAAGGGATACAATGGATGTCATTTTCCCAGCAGCATTGGTACCTAAATAACTATTACTGTTCCCAGCATTGTATTGCAACATAAGAGTATTTTCCTCAGCCAGAAGGAAACATGGAGCTGGCATGAAATTATAGCAACTAAATTTAGGATATTGAAATTACTCAAAGGTTGAGTTGAGGAGAGAAGGAGGAGCCAACACACACAATTTACTTTTGACAGTGTGTTTAAAAAAAACTAATCGCTTAGCTTTGTGGGGCTTATTAGGGCACCTAAAACATTCAACAGTTACACAGAAGTAAGTGGCCTACTGTGCTCTGTACTACCTCCACGTTTATCATCTCCTGTCAAATACTGTCAAGTGGCAAAGTGCCTTGAAGAAAGACAAAGCACAATAAGGAATCTCTAGCATGAAGTATTTTAAAATCCCTGGGCAGGGGCGGGGGGAAATCAAGCAAATTGCACCTCCTCTGTAGTAGACAGTTTACATTCCCTTTGCACTTCAGTAAATGAACTCACTAGCAAAATATTATTAAAAAGGATCATCTTACTATAAACTGCTACTTAAGCAAGCTTTGAATACCTAATGACAACATTTGTGTGATCATGTCCTTATGGGTAACCTGTAGGTAATGATAATCTAGGAGTATCACTTCTACCAGTTACAACGAGCAATGGCACAGGGTTAGTGAGCCTGGGATCTTCTTGAGCCCTGGCTCCCCACGCTGGAAGACAATGACTCGAGTGCCTGCGTGGCCATCAGCCCGGGGAGACGCATCTCGGAGCCAGCCCTGACAACTTCCACATTCCAGCTCCGCCAAGTACATGCGTCACTCCCTCTGTGGTTAGAGATACCCAGAATATAACAATTCATTTCTCCCTCTACTTAATCCCCCCCCAACCAGTGCAGCTGTAAAAACATCCCCCCCTTATTTTTTTATTTAATATACAGTCTGCTGATGGTGTGCTCACACACAGCACGAACCTACTTCCTAAGTCTGTCGCGGAAAGTATCACTCATTTTATAGCAAAACTTCACTTCCTCACCCTAACGGTTCTAAATACGGGGTAGGTGGAGCTTTGCGCATCCTAATCACGTCTCCCTCAAGGTACTTAGAAGGTCCATTACAAGACCTATAAAGCCTCCCAGCAGTCAGGAAAAGCCCTTGTCCCTGTTTAAGAAGGTAGCCTCACAGAACAGCACATTCTGAACTCATCTTTGGGTGCTCTGCTGCTGAAAAGGGAATGAATCTTGTTCTTCTGCCATCCCTCCTTGCCATGCAGGCCAGCCCCCATCTGTGTACCACTTCTGGTTCTCACTGAGCTCCTCCATGGGTGGATTCAGCTCATCAACCTACCCAGCAACTACCCACCTGTCAATGTAAGTTCCCCCATCAGCCCAAGGGGGCCAACAAGCCTTGGAAGCAGCACAAAACTCACAGCTATAGATAGGTCATGTCCTTCCTCCTCTCAGCTGTTAGATCAGCTCTCCCACTCAGGGAATGATCTGGAGACAGACATTCCTCCTCAGCCCAGGGTAGAGTCTGGCATTCAAAATTAGTAGGTTCCCCCCCAGGCACAGGACTTGCTCTTGGCATCCTTTGACAACACTAAGAGAGAAAAAAAATATACATCATGTTATGGATGCATGCAGCATCAGAATACCACCAGTTAAAGTAATTATGGGTGCATGAGGACATTCATCTACTCCTTTTGCCCACAGCACTAGAGAATATGCACAACAGCCAAACAAAACTAAAAACACTGAATAGTTACTCAACTGTTGAGTGTTTTATCTGGTATGGCTTTAAAAAGAAAAAACAAACAGATCAGACTTTCTGACTTGGTTTACTATAAGACATACTTAATGGCATTTCAATTACCACATCTCCATGGGGTACTGCTTGTGCAGTTACAATTCCTGGTGAGGCTCCAGTGCTGTAACCTTCCCAGTGATTAACAAGGGGCCTGAATTGGAGCGTGGAGCTGCTACACTCAGCCACTGCAGTTTACACATTGAGAAGCAAGGCTTACTTCCCTAGCTCAGGCCTCCTCCTACACCAGAGGGGCAGCACCTACCTCCTCAATCCCAAGCACCCGGCTGCCACGGGACTGCTTTGCCAGCAGCACCCAGGGCCCCTGGATCCTGCAGCATCCAGGAGGAGCCCCTGAGCAAGAGACAACCAGCCGGGCGCCTCTCCCCCTCTGCAACATAGCACTGGGTAGAAAGGCACCTCAAGAAAAAAACGCATTATTCTTTATTAATATATATACATGTCCATAAAGCTCAATTTCTCTTCACTCACCATCTGAAACAACAACTTGTTCTGCGACACTGATAGCAGTTAATTCTTATGCTCTGTGCAGAAGGTTCTGACTTCAGATAAGAAATAAAATACCAGGAAGGGATGAGCTGCAAAGCCAAAGACAACCTTGTTCCCAGGCAAATACTCTTCTTTGTTAGAAAAACAGAGAAAGGGAAGAAAAAAAAAAAGGCAGAATGCATCCAAATTAAGTTTTCAAGATTATACATGAAAAGAATTGAAAATTAAACATTTGGTGGGACATTATCTGCATTTGCTGCTGTTTTAAAGTGATAGAGGTGAGAAAGAGTTACTTTTCACTACTTTTGGCATTTTTAAAGCTCTTAACAGCAAACTGTAGAGTCTCAGCATTCCCATGAGACAGCATCTAAGACTTTTTGCTTTTCAAGATCAGTAAAGACTGAAGAAAGGATCACACTCCAATGCCTACAAGTGGTCAATCGATGTTGCGTATCAGCCCGAGCTGGGCTGCTCTTCCAAAAATATTTGCCACTGCAGTTTAAACAGAGAGAAGCTCAGCTCTTGCGCTGGCACTTGTAGGGTAAGGAATGCCCAACAGGCCACAGAAGAAGTCCCCACTCTCCCACTCACCCCCTTTCCAAAGGGCTATGTGCTGCTGTGAGCCCAGCCACCTCCTCCCAGGCTTAGCGCTCATGCAGCTGTGGGATACACTGGTTCAAGCTGGCTGATCCAGTAAAAGCCTTCCCCTTTCAGCAGAACTGCTTCTCCCTCTCACCAGCCCACCCAACCAAAGCACCTGGCAGCTGGGCAGCCATATGCCCACAGAAGACCACGGTGGTTTTCAGCAGCAGCACGGAGTGGCGATGCCTTTACACGGTGAAATCCTCCTGGGCTTCAGTAAGATTCGGAGCCTGGTTACACAAATCCACAAAGTGCAGCAGTAAGCCCCGAATGCAGGCTATCTCCCTTTGGGAAATGCAAGGTAGGGTGGTTTACTTGTCAAGACCAGAGAGACAAGCTGCCTCGCTTCACCACTGCTAGCCTATGTTGCACCTATGCAGACTCCTTACAGAATCACAGAATGTTAAGGGTTGGAAGGGACCTCTAGAGATCATCTGGTCCAACCCCCCTGCCAGAGCAGGTTCACCAACAGCAGGTTGCACAGGGTGGCGTCCAGGCGGGGTTTGAATGTCTCCAGGGTCGGAGACTCCACCACCTCTGTGGGCAGCCAGCAGCTGCCCGCAGTGGCTTGTTCCTGTGCACAGTCTGCAGACTCAGTAGCTTCACTTTAACTTTCAGAAAACTCCATCACGTCCAGTATGACGCTGAACCCAACAAAACACCGAAGTCCTACAAATAGTATATATCCAGGTCTAAGTGACCTCTAACTACTATGTCTACCTCCGACTCACTGTAACTGGAACATGATTTTGATGTTAGATTCTTCATCTGCAGGATGCAATCCATACTTTCTTAGGTTTCTTATGGAGGTGATAAGACCTTGAATGCTTAAACTTTGTTCACATTAGGCTCACCATCAGGATGGCTGTAAGAGCTGCAGCTGTTAACTGGAAGTAGCTGTTCCAGATACCATTTTGGTATAGGGTCCTACATAAACATAGCCACTTCTGCCATGACGTGAGCACTGCTTTTTCAAACTGTACAAAACCAGGCTCAGAGGTACATTTCAGAAAAAGGCTGCAGAAGGGGACCAGCCACAATTAATTTTTTTTTAGAAGTTGTAGGGGAAGAATTTTGATCATCTGGGAATCATAACCATGGGGAGGTGATGACAGAAGAGCCTTACCATGTTTTGCTTTGAAATCATGGAGCATTTCTTGTTTTCACAAACATACATACATATCAACATGCTGACTCCTCATCTCCACTCTAACAAAAAAAAGTCTAAAAGCAACATGAAAACAAATCATGGCAGTGCAGGCATGTACACATTTCTTCTTGAGCTGGGGGGGAAAGAGAATAGGAAAACTAACTCTAGCGAAGGCATGAATGACAATAACATATAACAGTAACTCCTCAACTGCCTTAAAATTAAAGTGCAAAACAATTGAGAGCAGGTTAAAACTTCAAAGTCCAGAGCCTTGAGTTCTTAAGACTGTCGTAGAAATGCATTAGTACGTTAAATGTTTTCATTCAACTCTCTAGTTAATGAATATGCGATTATTTTTTTTTCCTCGTCTTCTGACTTAATTTAGGGAGAGGAGGACAGCACTTGCCGTAGCAGTTAAATGGCTTGTTTGATTCTCGGAGCTTTCAGTAAAGGAGCGGAGCACACAACTAACCTGACCGTTCCTCCCTCCCAGCTACCCTGACCCTGCCTGCACTTCTAAACGGCTCCAGCAGAAACGCAACAGGTTTTCCTCGTCCGGTCTGCCTTGAAGTCTGGTGCACTGTTCTTTGCTCATACCCAGAGCTGAGTCACTGCAAAAGAGGTCTGAAGTGTGCACATGTCTAGTAAGGTCATTCAACAGAGAGCATTCAAATCTATTCCATCAATGCCGTGCTAGCCGAATTTTTTGAATGAGATAGCGTGATCTAGCAGGAAGTCATCAAATTGAAAAGCTTCCGGAGAGCTACATATACCTGAAGGAAACGTGTAACGAGAGGGTCAAATGTAAAGCTTTGCTTCCTTACACTATCACAGCAGCACTAAAAGCCTGGTGATGAGAACCAGTTGAATATAAGTTACACTGTTAAATTGATTTGCAAAGGTTGTGCCCCCAACAACCCAGTCTTTAAATCCTTTTACAGTCTGAAAAATAATGGCCCAATTTTCCACAAGTGCTCAATGTCCTGAAAGGCTGTTTGCTAACTACACAAATACCTTACAGATGTTTGGGTAACTGTAGGGTGCTCGTAGCAACTTGTAAATATGGTGGAGATGAGGAAAGGGATGGATATAGAGCAGAGAAAGTACCTCATATCTATACTGCTCGAAGGCTCAGTACTGGCATTCACTCCAGCCTAGAAGACCTCTTTTCTAGTTTAACTTCTGCCACTCTAGAAACAGCCTGCTCTCAACTAGAACGAAGACAGACAGCAACCACCGCACAACTCCTGTTTTTGTTAAGTAAAAAATAAAAAGTTATTAGACCAAATCATAAGTTTTAAATAAATAAATGAAAAGCCGTGTCACCTCTATGCTCTACAAGAGCACTCATACAGGGGATGACCAGCAGTAGGTGTTCCTGTACAGACAGCGCATAGATTAGATGCTGTTAATGATTCCCCATGCTTTTTGGGTTTTAGAAGACTCTTTGTTTTTAGAAGCAGTTCTATCACAACATTCACTCATCATATCTACACCTTTTCTGATGTGCTTTCCAACACCACACACTGTCAAATTCACCAAATACCAGTGGTTACTTCTTAGCTTCAGAGTGGTACCTGTTGGAAGGCAGCTTTTACTATTCTGTTGCCTGCCTGTCTGAAGTCTTTCTGCAGAGAAAAATTTGTATTACTCTAAGTATAAAATATGATGAAGCTTTAAAAGAAGGGTATGCAGGGGCTGAGGGGAGGTCCTCCTCTTCATTGGACGGGAGTTACCAGAGGTCACAAAAGCTGAACTTCTTTATTCAAGCAAAAATTCTCATTAAAGGCAAACGAGGTTTTGCTGAATGAGGGCCACACGAATGAGCCCATAGTACACTCTCGCTCTCGACTGGGAGCAAGTCAAAGCAAATTACGCAACGGCCGTCAGGAATCTGTGTACAGCTCTTCAGAGCCACAGTGTAGGAGGAGCCCTGAAGCATCCTTAACCTTTGTCTATTTATGTCCCAGCACTGCGACTCCTTCCAACAAAACAAGCCATGCTTTTCTATATTTTTATTAGACCGATTTATGGCAAACAGCACTCTCCTCCTCTTCCTCTTTCTCCTCCCCTCCTTCCTACCCTCCCCTCTCCTTTCCCCTTGCCGTGTTGTGCTGTTTGTGTGGAAAAAACCAAGCTCCCGCCCTTGCCAAGAGTGACATCAACTCATTCTTATCCGGTGATGTCCAGCAGAATCTTCCTCTGATAAACATTTGCTCAGTGTCAGAGCCCCAAGGTTACTGGCTGCATTTTGTTTTCATTGTTGCTTGTTTTCTGACACTTCGCTGCTCCTTATACATTGAAATCCACCCCCCATGTCTTCAACCTGGAGCCAGAGTGAGGCAGTGAACAGGACATTCCTCCCCATTTATCCAGGCCTTTCCATCGCCCCCTTCCCTCTGGAACAAGAGTCTGTTTGTCTCTCTATGAACAATATAAAGCTGATACTGCAGAGAAGAAAAAAAAAAAGGGAAGAAAGAGCGTGCAAAAAGCAATTCAGGCGTGCAGACCTACGGATTTTTGACCTTTGTTTTCTCTTTTTTGTACAGATTTTCTTATATCCTTCCCTATCACGCTCTAAAGTTAGCGAAGAGGCATCGCTGATTAATGGGGTGAGGTACCTTCCCCTCCTCAGAGAGCAGCACTCTCCACCAAGACTCAGCAATATTTGCTCAAATCTGGCGTCCGTGCTGTCTCATGCTTCTGGGCTCGCCCCCATCTGAAAGCACCTCAGATGTTTTCCTCTCCTCCTTTTTCTGTCTTCTCATCTTAGCCACCAGCTTTCTGAAGCAAAGGGAAGCAGACGATTCTTTTCCTCACACACTCCCCCTAGCATTTTACCCAAGCTGACATTATCTGAAGTACATCAACCTGTGCCTTCAGGCAACTAGTACGGAATGAAATGCACTACTGTTTGTCCCAGCAATGTGGAATCCATGCGCAATCTATTAAAGGAAGGAGGAGAGAAGATTTTGACAAAACCAAAAGGGTTGAGTTAAAGTTGAGAGCCCTGAAATATCTAGCAGTGAACAAAGAATGAAAACAGACACCTTTTAGCCTGGGATGGCTCCTATCTACAACTCCACTGAACAGGAAGCAATCTACAGAAACTTACGGGTACCTTGCATCTTCAACTGCGTTATTCAGTGAGGAACCTCAACAGTGAGGAAGAAAAATCAATTTGTACAGTTTTCCAGAAGGAAAAGTCTGCTGTAATTGGAAGAAGATGTTTTAGTAGCATCAACTTACAGACTCCCGCTTTTCTAGGAAAGTAGTCCTAAAACCTCTTCTGGTGTTCATGAAAAAGTTGCAGCTGTTCTGAGCAGCTTATAAAAACAATGTCCTTCTAGTTTATATGTGACAGAATGAAGGTCAATTACCTTCAGAAAGCAAGTGAAGAAAAAAAAATTACTTTCAAATGTTACCATTAACACATACCAACTATATTACACCATTAGAAGTACTGAGGAAAACCGACATAGAAAATTACTCCCTGCCACCATCACTTAGAAGAGTCTGCTAGAAGAATGAAAGGGAAGGCGATTACCTGGCTTAAAACAAAGTATAGGAATTCAGTGTTCAAACAGGTCAGTCAAGCTGTCCTTGTTTTTTCAACCTCTCCAATTCTCACTGGTGCAGCTAATATCACTTGGATCCAGATGCTTCTGTGAATTCACAAACGTTAGCAACACCTATTGCCACTGGGCTACCTGCAACATCCTCTTACACAACAGCAAACTGTCCTTGTGTAGTTTCTCACTCGTTTTTGTTCTTCTTTTACTATTACTGGTTTCTAGTTCAGAGAGAAAACAAGTAAGAGAGTGCCTCAACTCATAGCTTCATTTCCTAAAAGCCCTGACTGCTCCCACTGAAGTTTATGACCATGTCAGTGTGCTAAACAAGTAGGCAGAGCACAAGTAACAACCATAGCCCAGGTCAGGCAAGAAATACATTCTCAAACAAACCATGAGAAACAAACATACAGGCTCTGAAATACACTTTAAACAACAAATGAGACATATTTGGACAGGCTTGAGAGGTGGGCCTGTGTGAACCTCATGGAGTTCAACAAGGCCAAATGCAAGGTCCTGCACCTGGGTCGGGGCAACCCCATGCACAAATACAGGCTGGGTGGAGAATGGGTCAAGAGCAGCCCTGAGGAGAAGGACTTTGGGATGAGCTGGTTGATGAGAAGCTCTACATGAGCCAGCAATGTGTGCTCACAGCCCAGAAGGCCAACCACATCCTGGGCTGCATCAAAAGAAACGTGGCCAGCAGATCGAGGGAGGTGATTCCCCCCCTCTACTCCATTCTCATGAGACCCCACCTGGAGTACTACATCAAGCTCTGGAGCCCCCAACATAAGAAGGACACGGACCTGTTGGAGCGGGTCCAGAGTAGGGCCACGAAGATGATCAGAGGGCTGGAGCACCTCTGCTGTGAGGACAGGCTGAGAGAGTTGGGATTGTTCAGCCTGGAGAAGAGAAGGCTCCGGGGAGACCCGATAGCAGCCTTCCAATATCTGAAAGGGGCCTACAAGAAAGCTGGGGAGGGACTTTTTACAAGGGCATATAGTGATAGGACAAGGAGCAATGGTTTCAAACTGGAAGAGGGTAGATTTAGATTAGATCTCAGGCAGAAATTTTTCACTCTGAGGGTGGTGAGGCACTGGAACAGGTTGCCCAGGGAAGCTGTGGAGGCCCCACACCAGAAGTGTTCAAGCCCAGGCTGGACAGGGCTTTGAGCAACCAGGGCTAGTGGAAGGTGTCCCAGCCCATGGCAGGGGGGTTGGAACTAGATGATCTTTAAGGTCCCTTCCAACCCAAACCATTCTACGTTTCTACAGTTCTATGATATTTTAAATCAATTTTCAATGAGAAGGTTGCTTATCTTTTAGAAAGATGTTTGGGAAGATCAAGGTCTTATTTCCTCTTTACATAGCAGTTCTTTTATATTAGGTAAAATAGTAGTAGAAGTAGTAGTAGTTAAAAAATAAACTCATCAGCTAGTCTGCAAACACATATTTTGCAAAGAAAGGTCCAGGAGATTAATCTGTGTGCTACTAATCAAAAAGAGAGGGGGTGCCAATAAGAGAGCCATCTAAATGAATGGAAATTCTTTCACCTTGAAGGCCTAAAAAAGATGCTACATCATTACTGCAACAGATTGCCCTCAAGGCTATCCTGTCGCTTTTCATGACTGAACAGCCAGCCAGATGCACCAAAAATTTACACAGAAACAACACTACAAATCTTTAACTGAACATGTAATACCATTCCAGGGAAGCATACATAAAAACCTACACAAACAGAAACAACACATGCCAGCCTTAAAATACAATAAAAAAAACTGGAGTGATTTTCCAGAACGCACAAAGCACATTTTTAGAACCAAATTCATGACAAGCATTTGCACTGAAATGTATCTTAACTTAGTAGCCACAGCTTGGGTGTAAAGGAAAGGGGAGATTTTTTTTTTTTTTTTTTAAGGTGTGCAAACACATCCATTTGATGCTACCACATTGGTGATTGCTTTACTGCCCTGAAGGTGACATAATCATTGGCTAATATATAGGTATATAGCTCCATAGGAAACCTGGGTGATATTCACACCTATGCTCATTTTAGGATTGAATTCTCTTCTAGGGTATTGTAATTTATGATATTCACATGAGTATTTCTAGTATCTTGAAACGGGATGTTTGGTCTCAAAAATACTAACAGGGACACAAATTCCCAAATGACCTTGACTATAATTAACCATCTAATTATAGTGGCATTTGGCCTACCAACACTTCTCTGGCAGTCTCTGGCTGCTTTGTCTCAACCGATGGATTGACTGCAGAATTTCTCAGAACTGCCCTCTCAGCAAGATAAACCCCTATGTAACAAGAGAGGTGAGAGTTGCAATACAGGAATTCATATGCCTATGAACAAAATAAACACTTTTTTTCACAGCAGGAAGAAAAAACATATAGCAGTGCTGTCTCAGGGGTTTAATTAGCTTAGCAGGAACACTGACAACAAGACATCTTATCAGGAGCTTTGCTTTCAACAAAACCAATTAGTATCAATTTAAACAGAACAAGCTGAGATAAACGTGTACATAACATGCATAACCTTGAGGTTCACAATGCCTAATAATTAAGTACTGAATCATTTCCCATACTCAAGAGAGAAAAGTTTGTATAAATCAACAATAATCAAAGGAAAGTTGTTCCCCTGTGGGGACAAGAAGGGTTTGAATCCAGTACACTGATTTCAGCCAGTTGTCCCTGTGAAACTGAGCCGTGGTAGGGCTCAGGTTTTTTGAGCAGCTTTTTGAGATCTCCAGACAAGATTGTGAACTTTTCTTTCCTATCACTTTGACTAACTTTTCTCAGAAGGAAAAAAAAAAAAACAACCCAGAAAAAAAACCACAGTCCACACTTCCAACTCTCTTATAGACAAAGGAAAAGCTAAGCCACAGCTAATTAGCAGACCTCCCCTTCCCCTCAAAACTGTACTTACCCACCTCCTCCTCTCCCTGTTCTTTTGCAGCCTTCTCTATCTGCTCTTCCGTTACCATTTATTTTTAATCTCCTGTTTCCAGCAATATTTATCCAGCTTTTTGAACTAGCAATGGTTTGATGGGTCCCTACCTACTGATACAGATTTTAACCTCATACAACTTCTAAATGGGCTGGATGAGCAAAAAGTGAGGTGGATTGAAAACCGGCTGAGCTGCTAGGCTCAAAAGACTGTGCTAAGCAGTACGAAGTCCAGCTAGAGGACAGTTACTAGTGGTGGTGTTACTCCAAAAAGCGATACCAGGGCCAATACTGTTTAATACGTTCATTAATGACCTAGATGATGGGACACAGAGCACCCTCAGCAAACTTTAAGATTATACAAAACTAGGAGTAATGGCTGATAACACCAGAGGGTTGCGCTGCCATTCAGAGGCACCTTGACAGGCTGGAGAAATGCGCTGACGGGAATCTCATGAAGTTCTGCACCTGGGGAGGAATCGCTCCAAGCATCAGCACACACTGGGGGCCAACTGCCTAGAAAGCAGCTTTGCAGAGAAGGACTCGGGGGTCCTGGTAAACAAGTTGAACATGAGCCAGCAACATGCCTCTGTAGCAAAGACAGCCAACAGATCCTAGGGTGCATTGGGAAGAGTTGTCAGCAGATTGAGGGAGGTGATCCTTCCCTTCTGCTCACCACTGGGGGACCCACCTCTGCAGTACTGTGTTCTGTACTGGGCTTTCCAGTATGAGAGACGTGGACCTAAGAGCACAAGTCCAGTGAAGGACCAGAGAGATGATAAAGGGACTAGCGGTCTGTCATATAAGGAAAGGTTGAGAGAACGAGGACCATTCAGGGGAGGGGAGTAAAGAAGACGGAGCCAGGCTCGTTTCAGAGGAATGCATTTAAAGGACAAGAGGTAAAGAACAGAAACTGAAATACTGAAAGTTACACATAAACATAAGCTTTTTTCTTTTTTTC
Source organism: Chionis minor (assembly GCA_013398295.1). Taxonomy (NCBI): domain Eukaryota; kingdom Metazoa; phylum Chordata; class Aves; order Charadriiformes; family Chionidae; genus Chionis; species Chionis minor. The sequence goes on along the minus strand of VZSF01007992.1, from coordinate 33,130 downwards.
ACTGTGAAGGTGATCAAAAGCTGTAACGGGTTACCCAGAGATATTGTGGAGTCTCCATCCTTGGAGATATTCAAAACACAACCACACAGGGTCCTGGGCAACCTGCTCTTGCTGATCCTCCATTGAGCAGGGGAACTGGACTAGCTGGCATCTGTCACCCTCTGCGATTCTGAGGAACAGGCAAAGACAAAAAGGCTTCATAAGGGCACCGATGTCTTGTAAACACTGCTTATGTGATCCCTACTACTCTTAAGGAACATTACAAAACTACTTTGCATATTACCCCTTTGAAATAGGCTCATATTCCTGTCCTTTTGACAGAAAGCTACAAAGAATCGCTACCAGAACAGGACTTCAACTTACTTCCAGCTCTAACAGAGGGCTTGCATTACGTCTCTTTTATTCCACTTGGTTAATATAAACTAGTCGAGTCTAGTCTGAGTTAAAGAAGCAGCAGAAGCAAAGAATACTCTGTTTGCATTCTGGTATACAGCAATCACTGCCTGCGAACATAAAATGCACATGTTTCTTATAACATGAAGGAATGTTTCTGGATCACTTGGGCCAACTGAGAGCGTTTCAAATTCATTCACTGGGCAAAATTCCTTTCTTAGTTACTGAAAAACGGAGCAACATCATTGTGGTCAGGACATGAATTTTAGGCTATTGTAATTACTGTTGTATGTGTGAATGTACGCACGCACCCACCCCACATGTTTAGACTCAGTGCTACTTCCACAACTGCACTGCAAGTTTCACAATGTTCAGGATTTTTTCTTACAGCATTAGGAAAGTTATAGGACTATCCCCTGTACTTCTAGAAATCCTGGCTGCAGACAGCTTGGAAACATACAATCTTCACATACTTCTTCATTTGCCTTTTAATTTTCTCATATAAAAAGCAAAATCCTTTAGTGGCAATTTTTGTGGTTAGCGCACAATTCTTCAGTGCTTGAGGCTGATAACGACAGCTTTCATACAACCAGAACACTCCAATCCACATCAAATCTTTACTTAGAGATAACTAAGGTAAATACAGATGTTTCAACTTACAATTCCTGTGATGCCCACGTAAGTTCTTAAAAATCATGCATGACTACCATCCAGAATTGTAGTACAGAAGTTACCAACCCCCTACTCATGCAGCTCCTGCCACCGGCACCCACGGGCTTCAACAATCATGCACAGCTTGTCTTTTTAACAGGTGCAGCTTTGCCCTCCAACCAAACGGCCTGAAGCCCCCTCTCTGGTCCTATTTACCAAGAACATGCCTTTAAGAATACGGGCCAATACCATAAAACATGTTTTGCAGGCTCCACCGGTTTTGAGATCAGAATACCTGTGATGTCTCAGTACAATTTGAAAAGAAGAATGGAAGTCTTTGTATGTTTTGCAATAGCTGCCCCATTATCTCTCTGCATGCTTTAACTGATCTGTCCTTGCTTAAGCAGGCAGAATATGGGTTGAGGAGACAGGTTTGCAGCAAGGTGCACCCTGTGGGTTTCACTGCAAGAGTCCCATTAGAGAGACGGGTGATCTCAGCAGAGAACCTGGAAGACCACAAGCAGTTTGTCTCAGACATTAACCTTCACCCAACCACTGCCAGATACCTAGACAGGTTCAAAACACAGGAAACCACAGGGCAGACAAACCCTTGCTCTGGAGAAACTAACCACTTCTTAACTACAGCTGAAACACAAAAATCACAATATAAACAAACCCTTAAGTTTCCTGGTATTAACCATGCTTTATTGAAAGTGACATTGTCTTTCACTCATGTCCGCCAAATGATTAAAAAAACCAAACCAACCACAACCTGGTGACTTTCCCTACAGAAAAATGCCAGCTTCTCAAGAGTCATCAGACCATATGCTGCAAGGTTTCATTCATCCATGGTGCTGTAAATAGTAAAATCCTGGAAGTTTATTTCCATCCTGTTGTCATTTCCTAGAGAATTTTTTTAAAACCAGTAGAGGCATAGTGTAAGATCATAACATTTAACTATCAAGAAGGTACGCTGCTGCTAAAGAAAGAGAATATTAATGAACATTCCTTTACAACATCACCGCTCTTGTTTGCAACAGGTTTTTCCAGTGAACGTAGGAAGAGGATGAAAATTCTCTCCTTTTCATTTTTATCCAAAAGCACTGGCATTAACCTATAGGATAACTTTAAAATTCAGATGGCGTTTTTACAGATTTTCTTTTATCTTAAAATTGGCAGCAAAATAAATAAACAAATAATCTCTTTGCAGATGAAGACAGTTCATGGAAGCCTAAGCTCAAGGACTGAAAGTTTCTTTTTTCTTAAAAAAAAAAATAAAATAAAAGGGTGATAAACCCCTCCACTTGTTTCTGCTTTGCATCTGGTTTTAGGACTGCAGGAAGAAATACAGTACCTCAGCGTACAGGGTAAGCCAATCTATGTCAGATCTGCTGTCCTACACCCCCATATACAACTGCCCACGTTATACTGACCTCTCCTTTACGCTGTCACTGGTGCTTTTACAGCTAGGTGGAAAGCTAGTTTGGGGAACTGAGACTGAGGAAAACTAGTGTTATTTTTAGAGAAGGTAGGGTTAAGTTTTCAGCTGGCTCAGTTCGCTGTCTGGCTGCAAGAGAGGCAGGATAACACAAGGGAGTAGGGAAAACAGGACTGCCTTCAACCAGCTTTAAGCTCAGACTGAACTTGGCGAGCCAGCTGGAACGTCAGGAGATGAAACCTGCTGTGCTCATGCCACTCCCCAAGGACCACTTCAGTGCCTGAGGTGTGCTCAAAGCATATGTGAGGCAAACATGTTTAAAAATAAAAAGCTTTGGGAAGAGGTACGAGTCAACGCTGAACGAGCAAACAGAGCTACAAATCCCAATAAAGTCTCTCGCAAAGGATACAGGCTTAGCTCTGAGAAGGTGTACAGCCTGAGCTCAGGGATGCACATAATAGCTTTATTAGCCAAGAATGATTCTGCCTCACTCGTTTGGTTTGATTCCCCCTGACGCTGCCTTGCATTGTCTAAAAGTTAGCCCCTAATACACATTACTCCTCACCAAGGCACTTTGGGAGCTCACACAGGAATGGTATTACTGTTGAGGGTGCAAATATCTTCCCTTACCACAAGCAGCCCACCCGTACAACGTTTGAAACCAAGAGGACACCACATTGCAAGGCAAACCTACACGTGCGATGTTCCCGGTCCCCAAAAGCCTTGGGCATAGTTTTCTGAACACCAAACTGCCAAAGTGGATCACTAACTAGAGGTCTGACTACTCCTCCAATACTAATAGCCCAGAATCAGCAAAAGCCGCGTAACCTAGCCCAATACCTAGAAACCAGCACAGACTCAAAAACATAAGGTTTGGTACTCCCTCCAAAACGTTTGGTAATCATTTATTCTGACAACTCCCTCTATTCCTAACCCCTAAGCAAACATCCAACTCCTTTTTGAACCTTATTAAATTCTTGGCCCTGTCAGCATCCTGTGGTTGACTGTTCCAGCATCTAATTGCAATTCCTAACTTCTGGAGCCGCCTGCCGTGGTCTTTCTCACTTGAACACTGAGCCCACTCCGCCCACGTGCAAACAAAGAATGTTCCTGATAAACCTTTTGAACACATCTGCTTCAGAGCAGAGCGCTGCCTCAACACAGGTCTGCACCAGGCCTCCAAAACCCACATATTAGACCATCAGGAATTGCGGAAAGGCGAGAAGTAGAATGTCTATGGCAGACTAATCCCTGCAGCAGTGAGACGCAATTAATTCACTCTGCTAGGCAAAAATAACTAACACAGAGGCAGAACACCGGAAAGATGAATCTGAACAACAAAATATTCAAACAATTAATACCAAGGAGATGCTCTGGTTCTATCAGAGCACACCTGAATTAAAGATGTGCTCTTGTTACACAGCAGTCCCTAGAAAACAAAATAGAAAACACAGACCGAATGTGTCAGGCACATATGCACACTAGTGTTGTATCAACTCCTCCCTTGCATCCTGTACATCAGGGAGTCCAACTGTACTGGCCAGCTTCCAGAATGAAATCATATAGTCTGCTATCAGCGCTATGAATTTATATTTCCAGAAAATCCTGATGTCATAGCCTGAGAGCAATTATCAATGAGGAATTACTGATTTTAATGTCAAGTTGTGCAACCCACTTGAGAGGAGGAGGAATAGAAGAGAACGGCCAAGAATGAACAGGCTATTCAATGACTTTAAAAACAAAAAAGAATTAGTAAGAGTCTTTGATATCCAGAACAATTGCAGTCATGGCCAAAAAAAATCTAATTTTATTCCACTAGGGACTTAGAGTTGGGTCAAAATTTCTTACCGTAGCTTGCTGGAGCAGAAAAATCAAACAGTTCAGCTGAAATGGTCAATATACATGCGATCGACAACATAAATGGTGAAATTACGCTTTAACTGTTACACCAGTTTTACGCAGCAAATGCTGCAATCAGACATGGAAGGCATGACTTCATCTCAAAGGACAGATGAACCCTAGAGCTGTGAGCAGGATCCAGGGACAAAGTGTGATATACATGTGCCACGTCATGCCAGTATGTGCCTACCAGGCTAACGCCAGTTAAACCCCTCCACGAAACCTGAGTATCACCAAGAGTAAAAAAGGTAAAGCTCTCTTACTACACCTGGAGACTGCAGTTTCGCGTCTGCCAAGATGTCAGTGTGTTTCAGCACATCATCGAGTAAGTGCTGGAGCCTGCACAAAGGGAAGGTGAGAAGGGACTGGGTCATCAAGCAGCAACACTTGCTTAAGGGCTGCGGAAATGAAGCCTTGGCATGAATTTGTATCAGTTCACTCGTTACCAGGAAGGCGTGGCCCTGTGCCTACCTCCGCTCTTGTACCAACCCTGGCATTTGTCTGATTGAGCAGTAAATCAAATCAGCTTATTAATAGTAGAAAATTAACCTGGTACAAAGAGTTTAATGCCAGGTTAGCAAGACTAATCAGCTGTACATAGGGTCAGATCAGTGTCAAACTCTAGGAGGATGAATGGAGGGGGAAAGGCATGCAGAGGAAGAATGTGAGGGGGTGTATTCTCCTTCTTTAGACAGGAGGGAGCTATTACATCAGCTCAAGCTACATTGCATAAGTTGACCCTGAGGAGCCAGACTGTCTCCCTTCGCCTTGGAGACGACACCAACCTTTCTGCATCAACTTCTGCATTCCACGTTTTCCAGTTGCGTACAGCTGGAATGTACAGTTGTGTACAATTTCTAGTTGTGTACCTTTTAATGTTCTCCCATCCATCAGCAAAGGCAAATGAACTACATGAACCTTGATACAACCTTCTAGTAAGAAGCGAACAACAATCCCCGTGGCACTAATCCTGCAGGTAGAGCCCAAGCCAAGCACTTTGCTAGCACAGGCCGGAGAAATTTTGCCTTCTGCAAGCTTTCAGAGCAAATGCCCTTTAAACCTGTGGTTCTTCAGCGATTGCCTCACTTTAATACAACAGGGTTATACAATTTCAAGGCAACAAATGTCATTTTGATAGGAATCAAATGCTCATTTAAGAAGGGGAAAAAAAAAAGCAGCGAATTTCCTTATTTTACTTTTCCAAATCCTCCATGAGGTGCTAGTTTGCTAGATGTAGCCAAAAAGCAAAACTAATGGATCAGTCCAATCCCCCTATTAAGAGACGATGAATCTAGAACATTTCTAAACTGTATTCCAGGCATCCTCTCCCATGCACTGTACTGCTGCTCAGATAACAGACATATTGTATCCACTTTGCAGAAATAGCTTCCTTTCACAGACATCAGAAAACACCTATGCAATGACTGTTTATTTGCATTTGAAGCAGGGGACAGTGAAAAGTCAACTTTGTGACCACTTTTTTAACATTCACTGAAAAGTGACACAGTCACTGAATAAAAGGCTGCAGTGGTTTAAGCTGCTCTTAAAATAGCCTTTTTTGACTTTACTATTCCCATAAGCAGAGACAGCAAAGCAGATCACAAGAGTCTCCTTTATGTGTTTCAGTGTACAGTTATTTTTACCTGCCAGTAAAAACCACTGGCTGAGCCATTCCAACAGTCCACTGCCACCAAAAGTAAGTGTCCTCTTTCCTCACACTGCTCCTGACTAGGTGGTCCCATCCTCATCGGTACTCGTTAGACCTCTCCATGAACCAATCCAACTTCCCAGCCCAGGAGCAAACCCATCTGCTCTCATTGCTTCAGTTCACTGCAGGTCCACCAGGTCAGGAGCAGAGGAAGGAAGGAAGGACGGAAGGACAGAAGGATGGGACAGTGTGGGACCTACTCTAGCAGAAGTGTAAGGCTAGGTCAGCTAGACCTGCCTTCTGCAATAGCACCCTGTGGCAGCCCTGTCCCACCACCTGCTACCAGCAGCCACCAGCAGCACAAACCCCTTCAAGCTTCACATCTGCTCCTACAGCACACATGGAGCTGCAGCCCAAGACATCGGATATGCTTTCACTACTGGAATACCACAAAGGGTTGCAGCTTGCAGAAGGGGGTCTTTATTTTAGGACTGTTTAAAAGACATTATTAAAACCAGGTATCGCAAAACCAAAGGATCCCAATATCACAAATTCCCCTAGAAAATATTAGTATTTACTTTCAAAGTAAGCTTGTACACAAAAGTCTTTTAAAAATATCCCTCTAGAAGGAAGGTACATGTCTAGCTAGCAAGAAGGTTTGCTTCTACTAATACCTAAACAGCCAGAACTACATAAGCTATGGAGCCTTGGTCCATCGGCTCTAGTGCATGGAAGATTACCTGCTTCTCTGCATCCTGCAGTGTTTTATCTAACCTACCACAAACATTAAAAACGTGCACATATATATACACGGATGTCTGTATATATATACATGCATGTGTATATACACCCATACACAAACACCCCTAAGATGCCAACATCCCAAAATAAGAACATCAACCAGAGATATTCCAAAGGAACATGTTTCTTAATCCTGAACAGCTTTCTGCCACGAACCTATGATTATTATCCCAAAGCAGGGGGCACAGGAGTTAAGCACAAATCTCTCCATATAGGTTTAAAAAAATCCATTAGCTACAGCATCACCTTTAGAGTACAGGATTAACAACACAACAATAATATGCCTGAGGGCATGTACCTTTAATATCATGCCTAAGACCTCCATGACATCTCAGAAGAGCAGAGCTCTTTGGGGCTAAAGCAATTAACTGCCTTTTACGTTGTAAGAGCAAAGAATCAATCTAACCATTCTTTCTCTCTTTTGAGTGTTGGACGGTATGCCGTCCTCGACAGAAGAGATCACCTCAGTATCTTCACACTGCCACTTCACATGAGAATGGGAATGTAAGGTAGCCCCTTGAACTAATCTGTACATTTTACAGTCTGTTCATCCTTACATTCAGGCAACAAATGCCTTTAAAACCTTGCAATCTTTGATGGAATCATCCTACTGTGAGGTCTTTCTAGTGAAGACACAACAGTATCTTTCCAAGGACAAGAATACTGAGATCTTCCTATCTCGACTCTGAATCAAAAGCTGCTACGGTATAATTTGAAGCCATTTTGAACATTAGGGAGTATTTTCAAGTGAGTCTGTCTTTTGCTTCATAGGAGTCACGGGACATATAGTTAAAGAAGAGTAAAGCTAAAAAAAAAGTTGGCATTGTCACTTGTCATACTGCTTGCTAATGTGCAGAAGTCCTGATGATTCATTTCTACTTAATCCTAAATATTTATGAAAACCAAAACCAGCTACTTATTTTTTCCTTTTTTATTAAACAAAATGACATTGTCAGAAATCCAAGGTCTTGTTTCAAAGGCTCCCCATTGAAACCAAAGCCAAAAAAAATGCACCCCAAACCCCCCAAAAACCAATAATGAACCTAATCTGATAAGAAATTATCTATTTTGACCCAAAACATCAGCAAAACTGTGTCCTTTAGGCCAGTCTAAAGTATCATTTTTAGCATAGCATGTCTCCGTTCCCTCACCTACTATTACAATAGCAACACCTGCACCAGCACCTGCGAGGGAGCAGCCCAGGAGAAGAGGACCTGGCTCCTCCAGCATCAGCAGCCCTGAATTTGAGTGTCTCTGGAACTACAGGAAGCTCCACAGGGAGGAGCTGCACTTCCACCACTATGCATCCTGATACAAAGTATTATTTTAAGAATTACAGGTCTTCAGGTAGGCAAGATCTAAAATGTCACTGTGAAGGAAAAAATAGAAAGGAAAAAGAACACACGTGAACAGAGGAGTCTTTCAGCTGTCTGATCCTTACTATTCAAAGAATGTTTATTCCTTTGGTAAGAAAAATAGACAAACAAGAGCTGGAGTTTAGTATAAACATGAGATAAGGCACTATTTTAAGGTTACTTATTACATTTCCTGTGGAAGAATTAAAAAAAAAAAATATTTCAGGCTTAGAAGTTACTTATGCCTGTGTTTCATGACCAACATATTGGCTGGAATAAGTCTAGTGTGTTAAATGAACAAAATTAGATATAAGTTAGGTACAGTGGATTCCAAACTTTGATAACTGAGAGTCAAGGGAAAAAAAGGCATTTGCACACAGCTCCGTGCAAGTGAGCACATCCTGGCTTAATTTTAGGAGAAAATGTCCCACAGCTGAGAATGTAAAGTGGGATAGCAACAGCTCTAAGCAAAATACTAATGTTTAATGAAATAGCACTGAAGTTCTCACCAGCAGAACTCTTGTCTCTCCCTTGAATTACACTGACAGAGTTTTAAACGGACAATAGAGTAGATGATGTGCTGAGTTTGTGACTGGAGACATTACTTTACACAGAGGGAGTGGAAATGTGGAAAACAGAATAGCTGACACCAGTATGTTAAGGCATATCACAGCTAGGACTTCGGCATGGATTCTTTCCCTTGTGGCCAGAAAGGGGGATCCAGCCCCTTTTTCCATTGCATCCCACCCCATTCTACTTTTGCCTTTTTGCTGTGTTTGCTCCACTACGGCGTGGCACAAGGCAGGCAGCTAACTGTGGCTCAGGAGATGGCAACCTATCCGCTCCTCGGCAGCTTCACAGGCAACAGTCCCAGCACACCTGGAGAGCGCCACTCCTGCTGCAGATGCTCTCCAAAAACTGCCCTAGTAACAAGGAGGGTGAAGCAATTTCGGAGGGGGGGAGGGGCAGGGGGGATGACACATTAAAAGTAAATATTATTGCTCAGCGGAAGCAGTCAAAGCACGTCATTGACTATATGCACTAGGATTTGCTCAGGAAAAATGCCAGTTTGTCAACTGCTTTGGAGAAACTTGTCTATTTCATTAAAAATCCTGGGGAAAAAAGTTATCTAAGCATTACATGTGTTCACATAAAGACTATTACACTGAGATCCAAAGGCTTTTTATCATATAGTTGAAAGAAAAGTGAAATCCTTCTCATTTTTACTGTAATAAGCTATCCAAAGCACCAAAGATGTACTTGGTTTGTACTCTGACGCATTAAGCTGAATATAGAGACAAAACACCACCTTTTTGGGCACTGGTAAATATTGGGCTAAAGCCAGTTCCCCCTCTCTGCCCCAGTCCTACTGAGACATTGGTTCCACCTATACCTAATATAAAATTAGTATTAATAATAATAAAATATACAACTTGCCTTGAATTCCAAGAAACAACCCAGTAACTAGTCTTACACAACAAAAACATTAAGTGTACCATGAAGCACTTAATTCAGCACATTAGCTGTTAGTGTAGTCCCCTCAACCGTCTCATGCCTGACCAATGCTTCTGCTTCTGATAATTCACATACTAGAAAATCTCATTTTATGTTTTTAAAACCAAATGCCATCAACCCAAAACCCTTCTATTTCATGCAGCAGTGCATTTGTGGCTCCATTTTGTGAAGGAAATACTTCAGAGGGAAAGTAACTGGTGTGGCGGGCCACAGAAAGAAACGCGCTTGAGAAGAGGTCACATTTATTTTGTTCTTACATGCACAGAGACTTTAATCAGAGAGACAGAAACCCACAAACACTGCAAGTTTCATGTAAGGCATGGTAGTACAGAGTGGAAGCTAGGGAAATGACAGCGGAGAGAGATATTTCTGTGGTTTCCAAGTGCATAGTAAGATTTATTTAATTTTATTTTCTGATATTCAGGGCTTGAACAATACAATACTATGCTCTTATCTCAATTTCACTGTACTTTATTTTGATAAGCAAGAAAAATAAGACTAGCAATCTGGGTGACTAAGAGGCAGTTTAGCACAGTATAGTCTGTGATCGACCTTCTGTAAAACTTCAGTAAGGTCAAAAATTAGAAGTAGTATAAATTTTGTTTTCCTGTTAAGCTCCTCCAGTTAAGCAAATAAGACATGGGGAAAATCAAAAGCATCAAAATAGTCTGCATCAAAACAGTTTTTAAAGAAAAGGTTTGTGAACAGTCTCGGCACCTTTTATCTTTTTTTCAACCTCAGTTACCTCTGATGGCTGCTTTTCAAAGAAAAGATCAATTCTGCTGCTTTTAGGGGGGAAAAAGCCCCAAATCATTAGCTTAGCCTGTTCTGTTCACCCCTGCTTTTGGAAAAATCACTCATCCAAACAGGGAGTCAAAGAGCAGAATACCAAATATTTGTATAGAAAGCCACAAAGGTGCAAGTCCTCTGTGGTCAGACAGCCGGACCTCTGCTCCTGCCACCTCGCCACCACTGCACAGCTGCCCTCCGACCCTGCTCCACACTTCCAATGGGATAAGCTGGTCAGCAAAGCAGAGAGGTGAATCCAGCCGGGACACTTCATGGGAAACTTGAGCGCCTCAATAAATTCTGCACACATTATCTTCTCCGCATCAAGTCCAGAACCTAATTTGCCCTTAAAAAACACCAAGATAAGTGTCTCCTTAGTTCTGAAGTACCTAGCCAGGACAGCTAGTTTGAACCAGCAGGGTGCCAGACATTTCCAGACGGAAATCTCTGTGATGGATTTATGGAGAATGATGTAGCAACCACAGCCATAAGCCTGTATGCTCCAGTGTTACTCAACCGTATGAGGTTGCGGCTCCACAACTGGTAAAGCTGATCTCAGCTGGCCTTGACGTGACCTCACTCTGCAACCCGTGGGATTTCTCCCCACGCCAGCCCCAATGCCTGCCGGATTCCACGACAAGCCAATTCAAGTTCCTAGCCTGCCAGAAACATTTTTCCTTTTTTATTTCCCAGACAATCCCTTGGTTATGCTGATCATCTTCATTTTCTTTCATCTTAAAATTGCATTTACACGGAACAGATAGTAGAGATGAGTCCTCCATGACCACTGGTTAAATATTACTTGATTAGAGGTCAGAAAACAAACATCCTCAGTTTCTCCCCTTTTTCCAAAAGTATACCCGATCTGTCAATATTTAACAATTCCCCCCTTTCTTTTGTCCTGTATGCATTATCCTTATCTTTCCCTGTTGCACATTGACCATGATGGCACACATGAGCACAGCTCAGTTTCAGCCAACTCACTCAACCAGTTTTCTGTACCTTTATTGAGATATCAACCTTCTTCACATTACTTCCACGGTACAGCGCCTCTATATCCAACTCACTCCTGTTGATTCACTGCATAGGAAGACTACTTTATTTTATTTTAGATTTTAAATACTTGATGCAATCAAAACCTGCACCTTCACAGATGCTTTCCTCTGCAAGCTGAGGTGGCACCGAGGTAGGCACAATGCTACAGTTTTCTTTGCACAGGTAAGAATACGACACGCAAAATAAATCTACTCTTCCCACGTTTCTCCGATTGCCTGCCTTGAAGGGCTAGGTTGATTCTTCTCATTCTTCATCCAAATACGGATGCAAACATTGACAACAACAGTAATTGGATTCAGACGTTAATAAAGGCATTTGGCATTTAAAATAAAGAACGGGAAGTTTAAAACACCACTCTAGCCCCATCATCAGCTGATGTACTAGAGATCATTTTAAGAGGCCCTTTGGAGAAACATAATTCAGGCAAATAGCTTTAACCAGCAGGGCTTTTTTGTTTGGTGTTTATGTTGTTTGGTTGTTTTTTTAAATGCTTTTACAATTTTGGTCCAAAATTCTTAAGATGAGAAAACGAGTGCCTTTCAGAAACAAAAGTAGTGAGAGCAATGTATTTAAAAATCTGATCTGGAGAAACTCAAGGCCAATGTCACAGAAAACCTCTGCCTTCCAGTTTCAATGAAGTCCATGGCTGCCTCCACCACTGCAAGAGTCAGGCATATTCGTACATTTAAAATAGAATAATCACATAAAACAGACTTCCAGCATTTTTAAGATTAGTCCAAATCCATTAGTGAAAACTGACAGCTCATTGGCCTCTGCAAGTTATGTCAGAAAAATTTGCCCATTTTTTGTCACTTCAGATCTGTTAATTTTTGTTTCCTACAGTACCTTTGACATTTGATATGTTGATTTATTAACATGCTAGTCTCCTTTAAACATTAAGTGCTATGACGTCCATTTCAGTACTCATCAAATTCCCTATTTACTACAGTTGCAATAATTACAACCTAGTGAATACAAGACTTAGGGTTTGTATCAAGTTCTTCACCAACCTCCAGATATTTCTAAACTTTTATCAAACGGACTCTAAAATACGTCACATGCCCATTTCAAGATGCAGTGACAGTCAATGCTTTCCCCTTCCCATCAGTAACACACCTTTACACATCTATAAAATTTTACACACCGAACAGAACTGTGTGAGCCTTACTACTTCCTCCCAACTTAAAAAAAAGCAACAGTAAAAACCAACACTCAGTTGGAGCGCAAATCTAACTTAAGGTTTTAATTAGAGTTTTGAAATAGCAGGGTCTTTCACATGGATGGTATATTCACAGAAATACTGCAGAGCAGCAGATAATTTTTAGAAGCGAGACACCTAAAACCCCTGTTACTCGATGCAGTAGCACAGCAACCATTTACGCGGTCACAGGTAACGGCAATCTCTTTTACAGCAGAAGAAACACATTTTTGTACAAAACTTTGCTAATAATTATCATTAGCTCTGTTGTCCACAAAGACGCCAGCAGATTCTCCCAATATCCAGATATTAAAGACAGAACACTTGACAACTAAGCCAGGACAGAGAGAAGCATCACATTTACCTCCTAACACAGAGCAGCAGGTAGGCAGCATATCTACATAATGCTGCTTCACTGGCAACCAGGTATTACAAGAGACTGAAATAAATCAATGTGACATTTTATTCTTCTCTTTTTGTTGGTCATTCAATAAGAAGCTTTACATATCGCATAATATTTGCACACAATTTGTCCAAGTCAGGATAGCAGTTAGTTTAATTAGACTTACAGTGTGGAAAAACAAATAGATAAAATCCACCAAGCCAGCCATCTGGATCCTTGAAATGATTACAACTTGAGACCAATTCAATATACGAACCAAAGTCTAATTTTTATCTGCTGGTCTCTTTATTAGGAAATTAAGCAAGCAAATGCCAACTGCCTGCAGTGATACTTGCTCATAAGCCACTGCATTTGTTACTGGGCTTTTTTGGTTTATGGGTAATATGTCAAAGACAATCTGGACAAAAACCCCATGGGTTTGCAATTTTGTAACTTTTGTGTTGCCAGGTCGCGGCAAGAGGCCAAACCGCCCACAGAATTTGAAGCCACAGCCAAATCCCCTTCCTCTCCAAAGCAGGGTCCCATAGCACTTCACGTGCTAGGCTGGCAAAAGTGAATCCACGCTGGCACCTCAAGTCTCCGGACCACCCTGTGTTAGCAAAAAGCAGAGGTGCAGTCAATTCCATTTTAAAATTTCCGCTGGGCTCTTGGCTCTAAAGACTACAAAGCTGTACAAAGTTTAGATTCACCTCTGGTAAGACAGCAACTTTATTTCTACCACCACACCCCCATACATCCAAGCACATACATCAGAGCTTGGGAATGTTTTCGGTTAGCAAAAAAAATAAAAAATAAAAAAAAATCTATCCAAATGTTCAAGAAAAAAAATGAAGCCTTTAATCTCAATGACTAATGTATGCTTCCTTACTGCCTTCTCTACCACAGAATCTAATAAATCAGATAGATAACTAAGGAAACATAGAGCTGTGGAGAATTTCAAACTGTTGCAATGAAAGCAACTTGGTCACCGCTCAAATTGACTCCAAATTACAGGTAATACTAAAACTGGCGACAAGACCCCTCAATGGGAGATAACAAAAAGCAAAAGATAGTATTCTACTCTAAGTCATCCTGTTTGTACAAATGTATAAATGTAAACATGTATTTCCGTTCCAGTCGTCTCCTTTTTGCTACTTCCTATCACAGAAAACAAAATTTAATCTCACAGGAGGTAAAGCAGCATGCGTTATTTAAGAATAAGTTCCATTTCCACCTCAAGTTCTTCCACTTGCTATTACAGATAAAAATTCTGTTTATTCAGATGAAATCAAGAGACCTAAGGATTAAACGGAAAAATCAAAACTTTCCCTTTAGGTTCAGGCTTTGCTTAGCTGACAGAAGTCCTCCAAGAATGCTATTACAAGGCATGAGAATTGATAAAAACCCTGACCAATCTTTTGCCCACCCTCCTCCTCAGCCAGCTAAACACCCCAACCCTTTCCTTGGAAAGAGAGGTCGGTCAGCACCAAGAGTGTCACTGATGCCTTTCTAGCAACTTAATTTGTGGTTGATAGTATATTGAAATGAGTATTTCAAAACACAAGCAATTTTATTTAAAACTTGCGAAACACATCACCAGAATAATATATACTGCAGCACCCATCTTCCTGTTGCTTGGAGCACATCACAGCATCTTTTTGGGCTCAGCCAGAAGAACTAAAAGTGAAGGGGTACTTGCTGACAAACAGCCAAATTAAAGTTACTGCGTTTTTGGAAGTCTCTCAATCGCTATGACTTACAATGCCCTGACCCGTAAGATGATCACACTTTCTGGGAAGCTCTCTCAAAACATCCCATTTACACTGCCACAACCGCAAGTGGTATCTGCAGTGCAGCGGACTGCAGATCAGCTTCCAACTAATTCCAAGCTCTGTACTCATGGGGTACAGAGAAGGTGCAATACGCCAAGGTACATTGGCCAGGGTCAGTCACAGAAAGTGTCCTGTTCTTGAAGGACTGCTGGCACACACAGGAAAAATTCCTCCACAAGAAGGACGTAACAAAGTAAACACCTAAGAAGAAGAGACAATCACTTGTCTGAGCCAGGTAGCATCTGAAAAAGAAAGTGATTCTTCAGGAGAAGCATTTTCCTCGACACTCTGCTTCTGTTTTAATTTGAAACACGGCTTCCCATCCCTTGTAGCTGGCACATGAGTTTAGGAAGAATGTGCAGAAACAATGAATTTTAAATGAGGAAACTCAGACTCCAGTAATTTTATACCAAAGTCCGAGTACTGAAGAGGCATGTCTTGCCAGCAATCTCACTTTGAACAACAGTGAGATCAGGGGGATGAGAACACGCACGAGCAATTTTGCATGGTGTCTCACTGAAAACAAGTTTAGGCAAGCATTAAGGTTGCCTATATTAGCATTTTCATTTTTAAAAACTGGTTATACGCAAATAGGTTATAGCCTCAAGTTCCTGGTGAGCTGCCAACACCTCCCCAAGCACCAAAAGGCTTGGGCAGCATACAGTGAAGGACATTACTCTCCAGTTGATGTCCAGATGTTTTGGTACACAACTCCCATTAACACATTAATGAAAAGAGAGTCCCATAAATCCCTTGCAAAGTCAAAGGGCTTTTACTGGCATGATAGACTTGAAGCAAGGTATCTTAATGACATTTCCAAGGCAACAGAGATGAAGGTGCAAGACATTCCCTTTCTACCCTCCCTCTCCTAAGAAATAACTTAGGAATTAACAAAGCATTGGATTTTAAGCTGAATAGACAAATCTGATCAACAC
This sequence comes from Chionis minor, assembly GCA_013398295.1. Classification (NCBI taxonomy): domain Eukaryota; kingdom Metazoa; phylum Chordata; class Aves; order Charadriiformes; family Chionidae; genus Chionis; species Chionis minor. The sequence continues at coordinate 17,238 of VZSF01007992.1, read as the reverse complement.
AAAGATTCTCCCCAAACAAATGTGCTCATTTACATGAGATTAGCTGTACCCCATACACTATGAAGGTGGGGTAAAAGTCTGGAATTTTAGGCCATCACTTAACAGATGCATAATTTCTTCCCCTTTCCTCATTTTTCGATTCACCTCTCTCCCCTCACCCACTAGCTAAAGGGTCTCAGTTTATATTGTGTTGTGCACTCTGGCAGCAACACTGGTTTGTAGAGCTGGTGGTGAACTGCAAAAAAGATCCGATTGAGCCGAATGCTTTTGGACTGGGGGTAGGGGGGAAGGAGAGGGTGCTGCAATCAGTTTCTAGATGCATCAGTTCCCCAGTTCCGTTCCCTGTGCTGGATGAACATTTTTCCCAGCACAATGGGCCACCGTGGAAAAACGATGCACCATTATCTTGGGATGCGAACACCTCAGTCTTCAACATACCCATGAGAAAAACAGTCTTGCCAAGAAAATACTGTTGAACTCCACATTACAGATGGTGTACTGAGGTGAGGATCAATAGCCACGGACAGGAGTCGAACCTCAAGTACTTATATCTGAATTACTGTTGATCTGTACTTTTTATTTTCTTACTATACACACTTAGAAAACTCCTAGTATCAACAACTGAAAAGAAGTGACATGCAAGATTTTTATTTTTCAAGATTGTAAAGAATTCTGAAAGACTGGAGGTCTCTGCACCACCTCCTCCTCACAGACCCAGTACTGTTTCAGCCTGTGGTCGCCTCTCAGTTACGCACGGTGTGGCTCAGCTCACAGGTTCAGCTGGTATCAAACCCAGCTTGCCAGCAAGGCCACCAAGACCTTGGTCACTTGGTAGAATGAATGCAACTAGAACACAAATGTTCATGAAAAGAGCTTGGAGAGAAAGCAGTTTCCAACACGCTGTTTCAGCAAGGTTTCCAGTCCTTTCCAATCACATCTACTACTCCTTTTGTATTCCACTGACACCCTGTGGCAGTTACCTACACTGCAGTCTTTCCCAGTCTCCGTATTAAAGGACTACGGGGTAAAGAACAGCAAATCAGAAAACAGAGAAAAGACATTGCAGCACTGAGTTGAAGGACTGATTGCTGCTACAGCTCATTACTCCCGAGGCATGAAGCGCACAGGTTTCTCTTGCACAGCAGCCTGACTTACTGGAGCCTGGGATGCCGTTCCCCAGACTCCCCAGCCGCCCCTCAGCAGTTACACCTTTCCTTTGGGCGCAATACCTCATTGCCAGGCTGATACAACATGGTGGAAAGAATCTAGTCTTACTGACTGAGCTTCTCAGGTCTTTTACTGCAACACCAAACTGCACTTCGCACTCTGGTGTTTCTGCCTTGCAAGTTACACAAGTGACTTCTAAGGCATATCCCCACTGTTATCAATTAGAGGACTGCAGTCTGCAATCATAAAGTCACAATTTTCACTGCATTAGAACAGACTCAGCTACCATTCCAAGAGTGTAATTTTTACACGCACCAGCTACTGAAAGGGAAAAAAAAAATCAAACAACACACAAGTGAATTCAAACAGCAGCCTAGTATTTTTACTGTTTGCTCCTATCCTCATAAAAAAATACCTTTTGTAACAGCATGTGCACTTATTTTTGCCCTTCAGTTCTTTGCCAAGTGAAAAAACATACCGGATACAGCACCTCAAACCAGCTCAAAATGGATCTCTAATATACGAGTCAATCAGGCAGGAGATATCACACTGCATGACATTTTACATTTAATGAATACATCAAGGCCAACCAGGGCATATCACGTGTCTACTCTGAAATTACATGCCAGAATCACAGTCAGTAAACATTTTTGGAACATGACAGAGGTAGACATGTACAACACAGGTAAAAGTACCCAGTGAACTCAAGCACTTACACACAAGAAAAAAAAAAAAATCAAACAAAAAAACTCCAAGAACATCCAAGACATCAGCCCACAAAAGGCACTCACATCACTGCACTGCAATCTTCAGAACTTCTCAAGTGTCTTAAGATTGCTGGAAGTGAGTTTCCACTATATAAAAAAAATAAAATTATAAACTCCTCAGGCGCTAAAATAATGCTACTGAGCATGCCAAGGATGACCACAGTTTTATGAAGGCTGAGCAGCATCTCAGCAGCACCTCTCTCACGCCAAAGGTGGTCTGAAGCCCTTTATCTCAATATGTGTGGCCAAGGAATAACCAAGAGGGAGGCGGATAAATAAAAGCGAGAGATCTACAGTAAAGGAAGTAGTGTGGATCCTGGTCTCCAATCCCTTTTTCTGCTTTCTAGCTTGTCGTTATTTAATACAGAGTACATAGACAGGTGAGCACAAAACCTCTAAGGAGGTTCCCATTTTCTGAACAACAAAGTTCCTCGTGGATCTAGCTTAAAGGGGTAGAAGGGTGGTGGGAATGTCAAATCTAACAATCTTACTGGGCAACTCTCCAAACTGTCTCCAGAACATATTTATTACTGTTAAACTTCAAACATCAACCTTAGCATTCTACCATACGAACTTGAACTATACAGAAATGCACACTACTTTGGGACAAAAAACCTTCGCTCTGCTGGAACTGACAGGAGCTTTGCCTTCAACTTCGGCAAAGTTGCTGTTTCACCCTGAACATCCTGAAACAAATCACTGCTTTACAGTGTGTACATCTGCTCCTGCCCCTTAATCTTGACTAATGTAGTCCCTTCACTGATCGCTACCTCAGGATGATGTAGGCTTTCAAGTTCAGCTGTACAGCACACCAGGCAGAGAGGTGCTTATGCACAACTACAACAGGCAGCAATTCCGCTTCCTACTAAATGTTACTACTAGTAATGATGTCACTATTGCACATCGAAAAGTAGTATCTCCAGCAGATCATCTGCATCTCAGGATTCAACACGTAACCTGCAATTGTGCATCTTTTGGTTTAAGCGTGCAAGGGTGCTGACCACTAAGCCAAGCATATCACGACCAGCCCCACATGGAAAACAGAAGGAATATTACAAAATTCAGTATGTCGAACATCCCTGTTCAAGCCAAATGAACCACAAAACTATTTTCCTTTTTGTCAGGCTGCCCTAGGAAAGGAACAGAGGCAGATCAAATTTGATTCTAAACTTCAAGGTTTTAGAACAATGAGCTTGCTGACCTGTACTTTATTGCTTGGTTGTTGATCTCATCTTACACAATTATAGAGAGGGAACATAGTTAAGCTAAGCTCCCACCATGCTGTTTTGCTAACAAGGTTTAGGGCTTGAGCAGACTTGTTTTTTCACTTCTACCTTTTTATCTTTATATAATTTTAGTAAGTCAAACTCTTAATTAGAAAAGGGGGGTATTATCTACAGATACAACTTTCTGAAACCTGCTTTTTATTCTATTAACAGTGTCTGGGCAGGGAAATAAAGACAAGAGTAAAGCTCTTGAATGATGTGTTGTTACAAAAAGTGCAGTTTAACTGCAGACAGGCAGTAGATATCTCATCCTTTACAGTGATCACAGTTACTTAACTGAATCAACACCCATAGGAAAAAAAAAAAAAAAATCAATCAAGCACTAGGACTTGGGGTATAATAGTTTACGCTGTGCCTGTTGGTTAATCATGATCTTTTTCAATAAATTGATTGGCCAAAACCCAAATAATTTGCTGTACTTGGATAAACTTATTAACTCCTATAAAGCCTAAGATCAAAGAGAAACATTCGTTTTTCAAAAGCAATCCATTGCAACACTGACACTGGTCTAGCAGCAAGACAAAAGCACAGCAGGAACAGCCACCAGTCAAGCAAAATAACATTAACAACAGGCCAAGCAGCATCACAAGAAGTAAACTATACATGTACAGTTTATAAGTACAGAAAATACATACTATATATACTTCATTTTTAGGTATAGTATATACATACTATATATAGCATTTATGTATAGTGTGTGCACACAATACACATGCACATATATAAATACATTTTAAAGCAAGCAGTATTCAAAGTTAAGGCATAGATTGGTAAGTACAAAAACAAAAAACTGTTAGCAAATGAGCGTGCGGCGCATTTTCAGCCTTTCAGTGCAGGAGAAACAAACAAAAAAAATTTTTAAAGAAATGTCCTGTCACCACACACAACTAGGTCAGTCAGTACTGGGGATGAATTAGGTTTAAACAGCATAGCGCACTTTTGCTTCCTATCAGTCAGCCACATGCCCACTGGGAAATATAGAGCTCACTGACCTTTGCTGGGAAGGCACCTGGATAAAAGTATGTCAAGCAGCAGGACTCTATAACAGGACTCTGGGCCAAAATACTTTCAGGTTGAGGTTTTTGTGGGTTTGTTTTGCTGGGGTTTTTTAGTTTGGTGGTTTTTTGGGTTTTTTGTGGTTTGTGGGCGTTTTTTTGGAGGACAGAGGTGGGAGTTTTATGCAGTGAATAGCTCAGAAGCATTTTAGACCTTTTTCCTTCCCATTTTCTATTGACAATTTCACTGATTCCTAATGGCAGACTTGTCCTGGAGATAATGGATAAGTGACTTTTGGCATGCCCAGCTCATTTTCTTCTTATGATTTCTTTTAGATTTTCAACACCAGGAGATAGGGAAGCAAGACTTCTTCATAACCAAAATGACCACTGATGATGGTAACAGAGAAATCTGTTATATTTAGAGATTCCTCATTAAAGTGCTGGTTCAAATATATAATTACCATTTATCCTTTCCTGCAAGAAAGCAGACATTTCTCATTAAGAAAAGTCAAGTATTTTGTTTCAGAATCCACAGCCTCTTCCTGTGCACCTCCGTTTGAACATGCCTATAGTGCTCTTTGCCGTAGTAACTAAAGACACTAAAATTTTCCGTCCACGTGTCAGAGTTCCCCTCAGGAACTCAGTCACAACTCCAAGGTCCCATCCCTTCCCTGATCACCAGATGCTTCAGTCCCAGCATGACAGACATGTCACAGGCACAAACTTGTTTCTCTACATCCAAGCATCCAATACATAACATGGCAGTTCCTACCTAGTAAAGACAAATACTCATGCTACTAATGGCTGGAAGAATACAGCAAAAGTGAAACGAGCAGTAGGTATCACAGTGGCCAGCTAAAGAGGAGAGAACCAAACTAACAGCACCAGAAGGGAGTTTCCATTAGACCCCTCTGTCTTTCTCCAACCCCATCCAGCCTACAGCAAGCAAACTTAATTCACAGACTTCAGTCCGCTGAATAACACTGTTGCAATACCCCTATCAGAGCGGACTTGGAGAGTAATCACTCCAAATATCTCTATAAATACACACACACAAACTCATGTGTATGTATATATAAGTATATCCTACATGCATTTCTAACAGGAACATTTCTTTGCATGCAATTTTCATTAATATAAAACATCAGGTTCAACAGAGGGATATACATCAGAGAAAGACACCCACAAACACACGAAATGGGGAAAGCGGGAAGAGAAATTTCACTAGCCCTTTAGTCACAGACTCAACCAAGTCTTATGAGCAAGTCTTAATAAAAGTACACAAGTGTGAAGGAGAGAGGGGGAAAAAAAAAAAATCTATCCAAATTTAGATGTTTGAAGTCCTTCAAGGACTTTAAAAAGTGCTTTCCTATCACATGCTTACCCTTGTCCTATAAAGAGTCATCGGCAACACTCCAGTAGCTAAGTGTGTGACAAATCTATAAGCCCAGGACATGGTTAATTCCTTGCCACGTGGTATTTTTCCTCAGCACATCTACTAATGTATCCAAAGGGTAGTTGCACCCCAAGCCACAGAGACCAGCTGGACAGCTCTGTCACAGAAGCTCTGTGAAGGTAAAGGAAGGAGAATCTGCGGGTGGACCTGTAATGACCACCAAAGCTTATTCATGTGCAGCAAGTTGGTGGGAAAGTCTCATACATGCCTGAGGAGGTCCAGACAGGAGTCACAGCTATTAGGCTCAGTGTGCTATTAGCTAAATTCCCTAGACAATAAATGGAAGAAGTAGCATACAGTAAGGTAAGGGAACGAAGAGAGTATGCAAGTCAGTCAGCAGAAAATACTGAGGAGTAAGATGTGAAAAAATCTATTGCTTTAAAGGCAATAAACTCTAAACATCCATCCTTCCTTTACATGCCATGCTAGAAATATAAATACATTGATATTCTTCAGACAAGTAGTTTTCCTGCCTGAAAAGTGACCTCATAAAAAAGCTGTAACAATATAAGCAATCCTTTCAAGCTGCTTAACGCAAGCTTATGTTTCCTGTGATTGGAGGACAACAGAAGATCGGCAAAACATCGGTACAGCAGCAGAGTTCCACCACTGTTCTCTCTCACAGATTTCTCCGCATCTCCCTATGCTTCTCTGCTGAAGACGTGCACCAGCACACCATTGCCAAGTTTTCACTTTAAACCATATTGAGACAGAAAGGAGACTCCTTATGATGGAATTATATTTCAAGACTCTTTCTGCAATGTAACTTCATTTTCCTTCTAGCGCTACTGCCAGGTAAACCATACCTTGGACTCTTCAGAGTAAAGGCCTCAGCTTTTTCCTTTGTGAAATACCTTTCCTGATAAATAATGAAGCAATGTAAATATGGATAACGAGGAGCATGGTAAAGAAAGATCTCACTGGGTTAGCCATAATCTATTCATCTACTTCTAATTCATGACTGATTGGTTTTTGCTTAATGTGTCCTTAACCTTAAGGACAGAAACGTCACACCTTACTGAGCAACCTCTTCCCATGCTTTGCTATTCTTACAAAAATAGCAGTAGTATTTGCAGGACAAAGGTGTGGTTATATTGGCCTAGTGGATGCTAACGAGTTGTTAGGACAAAGGTACAGTTATATTGGGCTAGGGGATGCTAACGAGCTGCACACAATATCCTCCATGAGGCTACAAGCTGCAAGATGCACACCACGTGCGTTGGACAGACAAAGGAATGGAGTGCACCACAACTAACTTGCCGTAGCTCTGCAGAGAAGCCATCTCTCACCGACATGATATGCCTAGGAACGCCGGTGAGCCTGAACAAAGAGCCTCAGCAACTCTCGCTAACGTTGTTTTTCTTGGTGCTGGGGGGATCGGGAGTTCTTCTGACAAAAGACATGCTGCATATGATGGCAAATGCCATCTGCAGTCTCAGCACATGACCCATACCTGCACTGTTCATAAGCCCCAGTTTCCAGTTACATATCAGCACATTGCCTAATGCACAGAAATGATCCCTGTTCTCAAGGGAACTTGCACACAATAAACCAAAGAACGCCAGACAAAACAAAACAATAAGAACAGTATCATCACATTCTTGTGCAGCAAGCCAAGCAGGGATCAGCAAGAGCTTCAACAATTAAATATCTAGCATTAAAATTACTTTTTTTAAGTTTAATTAAGATTGCCTCCATAGATAACTCAGAACACAAGAGAGGGCTGCTGAATTATCTCTAAATAACCACAAGCCCATATTCAGTGAACTCACACAGTATGCGCCACTTAGCTTCGGTACCACTTATGGTTCCAAGGGATGCTACCACCACATTGGCAACCGCTTCCTCAAAACAAGGAAGAAAGGACATGGAAAATGGCAGCACAGAAGAACCACCAGTATTTACAAGGGACTGGTTACTAAAAGTTTGTTTCACATTACTGCAGGTGTTGTTCTAGTTACAGGTTAATTGTCATGTACAAGACCAACCAAGAGGAAGGTCATAGTCCTCCTGTTGCAGTAAAATTGATATTATCTAGAAAAATGAAATGTAAAATGTAATTGAAGCAACTAAGAAAACCTGCTGCTACTAAAGTCCGCTATACAGCCCCAACCCTATTTAATTATTTACCTAATATTAAAATAGAGAAATACTAACTAGACATGATTTATCTATGATTTAATGAAGGAACTAATCACTAGACAATGTAGCTTTGCTGATATGTAGGATATTCCTGTCAAGAGAGTGATGAACTGTAGGCCGGGTCAGCAAGCCAAGAAAACCACCTGGAACTACCAAGATTAGAGGAGAAGCAGGTAAAAGGTAATTTCGGCAGGGGGAGATCGCAACCACCAACTCATTGACCACCTACCCAAATGATACCACCTACTTAAAAGAGAACAATGGAAGAAGACGACAGAGTCTGCACACTACTTTACATGGGAAGTGAAGAAATCTTGACCAATCATTGAAGAGAATAACAACGAATATGTATTAATTGTTTGAATTTGTAATAATCAATGTATAAAAACAGAGATTTTTGAAACTAAGGGGTGCTCCCATTTTGGGACGACCACCTCATTTCTGCACATTAATGGAATAAACCTGGAAATACTTCTGCTCTGTGTGTTATTGGCTTGCACACCGGGTTAAGACCCCAGATTTGGGACAGCACTCCCTACATCGCCACACAGGGACCAGCCCTGACAGAATGCAGTGCAGGCCTTCAAACCAAAGGCATCAAAAAGGCATTTGCAATCACCTGAGGAGGAGCCAGAGGGCATCTGCCCAGCACACAGAACCGGTTCCAGTTTTCATTTCATAAGGCACCTAAGTTACCATCTGAGCATGAACTTGTCTTCCTAAATTTTGAAAAAGACATTGTCCCTAATACCGTATAATGATCAGCAGCAAAAAGTTGTCCATCTCCTTGGAAAAGCAAGAGGAAACAATGTACAACTGCAGCACACAGCTAAGATGGAAAGCCCAAGATGCAAAACTTGTTTTCAGCTAAACGCAGGCTCATAGTAAAGACATGTTCAGGAACCATTGTTTTGGACAGACAACCCAGACACATCCCAGCAGCAGTTTAAACACATTTCACCAGCAGCAGCTACTTCACAACCTACATCACAGGGTCCTCTGTATGCTATCACCACTAGACACAGAGAGAACGTGCAACACTTAAGCTAATTCTTTCAATGTCGTTACCAACACAGTATCAAGACGTAATGAAGTCACCATGCTTGAGCTGATTTAATAGGTTATTACTGAAAAGGGGATCTAACGCCCTGGGCTCTTCCTTCACCACCACTCCTGTAAATTATCAGACATCAAATCTAGCACTCACTGACCTCTCCCATAAGCCAGCTCCGGTCACCAACCCAGCATGCAACTAACCAGTAAAAGGTGCATCTTCCACAACTTCTACCAAAGAGCCCAGCAAATACCAGAGCAACAGGAGGGACATGCCCACATGGCTAAAAGCAGCAAGGAGTAAGTTCCCTGTTCAACAGGGGCAAGCTGCCAGCCTGGGCATTCAATAAACTGCTGTGCAGCTGGCACCAAATACAAGAAGAATGTAAAAGTCATTCTTACACGGTGTGAAGAACTAGTCTCCAAAACAAGAATAATTTCTCTTCCCGTACCCATGTGTTACTTGAATTTTTAACTTAGCACCAAACCAAACGGAATGCAGCTCAAAAGTTGCCATTTTCTATACAAGCCGTGGGTTACTAAAACATCTTCGTTTTCAGATGTTCCAGAAGCGTCTCAATAAACCATGAAGACCGTCCACTAAGACATTCCTTTTTCAAAAACCAGGTTAGAGTCCGCAAGTCTGTCAATAGACACAAACAGCCCAGCAACATCAACAGGACTGATCACTGGATTTGGAAATTAAGAGAGACACACTTTCAAATTAACAACTGACAGAGCCTGGCCAGCCAAAGCACAAAGTCAGTGCTTTTCCGGCAGCTTTTTTCAGCCAATCAAGACATCTCAAATGCTCACAATACCACCAGGGTGACGAGAAGCAGCACGAAACAAGATTGCAGAGCAAACTAATCACAAAATCCTATGAGGACAGGAGGAGGCACAGCAACATAAGAAGCTTCTGCTGCTCACACAGTGCCTCTACAGTGAGACAGTAACCTCTGTTTCTTTTGCTTCTTCATGTTGAAGACCTTTTACCAATACAGAATTCTAGCCATCAGTAGGAAGAAGTTTATTGTTGTCCTATGGAGGCTTTTTTGTCAAATGGCTTATAAGAAAGACGGAGAGAAATTTTTTACCAGGGCCTGTACTGACAGTAGAGACAATGGTTTTAAACTCAAGGAGGGTAGATTTAGATTGGACATAAGGAAGAAATTTTTATTATGATGAGGATGGCAAGACACTGAAACAGGTTGCCCAGAGAAGTTGCGGATGCCCCTTCATTGGAACTGTTCAAGGTCAGGTTGGCTGGGCTTTTGAGCAATCCAGTCTAGTGGAAGATGTCTCTGCCCAAGGCAGGGGCGGTTGGACTGGATGATCTTTAAAGGTCACTTCCAACCCAAACCATTCTATGGGTCTATGATTCCATTCTAGACTTCAATTCTTTCAAATTTTTATTTTAGATACATGCCAGGAAGAAAGACTGCTACTTGGAAATCTTCTAGTCACTATCATACAGACAAGTCCATTTCTTTAGTATACCCTTTTGTATCTTTAGTTTCCAAAACAAATGACCAACCTGGCATTAAATACTGTCAGAAACCACTGATGTAGCACAGAATCTATTTGTGACACAGTTTCTGCTAAGTAACTAAGAAGTAACAAGACTTTTCTTCTAATACAAACTTTGGAATGTTTTGCGTTTTATTTAACCCACTGGCAATGAAAATTAAATCATTTTTCCTACAAGAAGATCTAGTCACAAATCACACTGACTTCCTTCAAAAAGACCCACAAGATTTACTTGGTCTTAAAAAAATCTAAGAGCATGCCACTTACAAGACAGCTGCCGAAAACAGAGCCCCAGACAGACACACTCCAACCTCACCCATGTCCTTCTCCCTTTCTCAGAACTAATCAGTCAAGGAAAGTAAGAGTGTTGGTCTCAACCTATTTTGATTGTTAAATTAACATACACACCAGTCAAAGCTTTTGTTCCTACTATCAAGCTCCCAACATTTTGTTTGCCTTAGGTCTTGCTGACCTTGGCACAGAATAGGAAGTATATTTGTAACCGGATGACTAGTTCTTGAACAGTTTCTCCTATATTACTAACATGCACCAATAGGTCCTTTATACACATCTGTCCCTTTTGTTTACCATAACACTTCACTGCTACCAGAAAGACAGACCTCAACCCTTCTTCAGGCTTGAGAGAGATGCTGATGCCCTCCGGAAGAATGCAATGAGCCTTCTGTTTTCACAACGCAAACTTAAAACCTAAATACCCTTCAAAAGCTTTTTGGAAGCTTTGTAACAATGTTTAATCCCTTACCCCACCCATCTCACTTTAATTACTAAGAAAAGCTGCATAGAAATAAAAAGCAACAGAATATTCACCCTTCGCTTTTCAACCCTGCCCACTGCTTCCTCACTTAATTGTGGTCGTTAATCATTCCTAATATAACACTCTTGTTTTCAGGCTGGCCTACCTGTTAGTAAAGATACTCTAACTGCACTTTGTCAAACGAATCCCGTCTCTTGCCAGCAATCCTCAATGATGATTCCCTGGTCATAAAAGCCAAATCCCTGCTCAGAGGTGGTACTTTTCAGATCGAGCAAGAGCCTTTCTGAGAGAAATCCCACACTGTAGTACCTTATCAACCTTCCACAGTCATGACCACACAGAAAACTGCAATTTTAGGGGTGTTTTTACAAACACCTTCATAAGATGGGCTGCTTTGTTCACAAGCTACAAAAGTATCACCATTTTGGATTACTCAGAGAAGATGACTTTGATTTTATACGCAGCTGGTGATGACTTCATGCTATGAACAGACTGCAGGAACCAGGCACACTGAACAGACAGAAGCTTCATTTTCATGCAAATATCCTCAGGAAGCCACATAAAGGAAAGAAACAAAACATCAAGTTCTGTTCTGTATCGTTTATAAAAAAGTCTCTACAGGGAATGCTTGAAAACAGGGAGAAGATTGGAGACTTCCTCTGTTGCTCCAAGGAGTCTAGATTATAAACTGTCCTCCCCACTTAAAAAATAGCCTTGTTTCATCAAGTACTGGAGTTCCCTGCTAGCATTTCTAATAGAAGGGGTTTTTTCACATTCTGAAAAAAAAAAAAAATGCAAACACTCCAAATATATGGCAGGCACTCACTGGAACACTTTCATAAACCTACCACCTGTGGGACACCCGGCCCTTTCTGTCCACAGGAATATAGCACCAGAGAAAACAGACCCTGGCATTAAGAAAAAAGACATTCCAGTCTTTAACTCGCCATAGTAGGCACTGCACAACCACTTGAAGACACTAGCGCGTACCCCACTGAACAGCTATGTCCAACAGGTTCAAACACTGGAACCAGCAAATGCTTAAACCCTGACTTATCAAACACCCCTTATTATACACTCTTAGTAACAACAACAGTACTTTGAAGGCAAACGTTACTCAGAAGGACCCTACACAATCATAGCTGTAAGTCTGAGGTGCAATTTTTGCTGTAGAAGTCAAGGAAAACCTAGTATGAGACAAGTAACAGGCACGACACTGGCATTTTCTTCCATGCAAGGGTGTACAATGCTACAGCTTCATCACAGCTCAACTCAGTATGGCTAGGAAAGACTAGCACTTCAGCTCTTTGGTGCTTTGTCTCTCAGGAATACGCTGTCTCTTCCTGACTGTGTGCTTCCCCAGTCCATCAATTGAACTGTTAGGCTTCTTCCAAGATTTAAAAGCAACATAAACCCCCCTGGCTATGCTTAGCCAAGAAGAAACTGAAAAGAATAATAAAGCTTACAAGGGCTATGAGTTCGCATCTTCAGCTCTCCAAGCTGGTAGATGATATGACACAATTTTTTAGAATTAAGTCATAAAAGATCTCTAGTATACTTCTTCATGCATTCCAGGAACATGATCTTGCATGTGAAGAATACAGAAAAGAGATCAGTCCAAAACAGAAGAGCTTCTCAAGCCAGCCTGTGGCAGATTTGGGGTCTCTCAAGACTCAATTCACTCAACAGACCACATTGCTTTCTGTAGTGAACACAAGTATCACAGTCCTGTTGTTCAATAATAACAAGTATTTGAGGCTGAAAAAGCTGTTCACAAAAGTAAACATGACTAAGAATGCAATACTCTTGAGCAGTCACCAGATGTCATCACATCCCAAGAGACTCAGAGAGAAACTCCTAGTAGGCTAAGCGATAGAAATAGAAAAGAAGGTTTCTATCATACATACACAACTTTAGGCCTGAAGCAAGACCAGCAAAAGCAACTCAGTGACCAAGATGACTTCCCATCAAACAACATAATGCATGTATGTTTAGAAGTTAAAGGACCTGGACTGGCTATCTAAGGCAGTGCCTTACAACCTTTCTATCTCAGCCACACGGCTGCTGCTCCCTCTTATTTCTCACTTTCTACCTCAAGCTCTGTATCCTTGCTCCTCAGCCACCCATATAAGAACACCGCCTCTGGAAGCGATCATCAGTCCCACTTCCCAGGCCTTCCACAGCTCTTAAGTAATCCGGGTTTGCTCACACAGATCGAGGCTGGGTGGAACTGAAACTCTTTGTCATCACGCTCTTATACATACGCAACAACCTCAGTGCCAGATGGTAATGCGTCTTCTAAATTTGGTCTCTCAAAGTTCCTTATTTCTTTTGTGGATTTGCATTCCAGCATTTACTGGAACATTTCCAAACTGTCACTGGTGAGATCCCGGTTCTGCCTTTTGTATGAGGCAGGACTCAAATAAAGCCTGTTCTGCGTGCAGGTAAATGACCCAGCCTGCTGCTGACACCAACACTGTGCCAACATCATCGATCTTGCAGTCCATTCTAAAATGGCATCGAAAGTGGCAGGAACAAATCAAATACAGATTTCTAAACAACCCTCTGTAAAGTTCACGGGTAGGGTAGGGGGGGAAGGTATAACTAACACACACACTCTCTTTTCTTGGTCAAGGAGGAGAGCAGTACCAGGCCCAAAAAGTGTTAATTGTGATGTTACGTTGCTTCTAGTGATGCCTGCCGCTCAAAGCACCTACCATGTCTTCCCAGCAGTCATTCATGAATCAGTGACACTCAGACCAGTAGTGCCTACACCTTCAGCTGTACAAGACCACATCATTTCTTCCAGTAGCAGGGAGGGCTAAACATTCCAGCTTCTTCCTCTCTGTCACAGCAGGTCTACAAGGCATGAGCAAGGGCTGTAGCCAATGTACGCAGGCACAGTAGGCCTTGAATTTAAAAAAAACAGCACCCAACATTGACTCACTGAGTGTCCACTACACAGCACATTCACACAAGTCTGCTGACCCACACTGTTCCAAGGAGAAGAGCCCAAGACCAGGCTGCTTTTACCAAATCAATTTGTGCAGACTGCTCCAGACAACTTCCTTCCTAAGGGACTTTCAGATACTAAGGACACTGCACAGTCTCCAGAAAAAGAAGTAGCTAGAAGCCAGGCCACAAAATGCACACAGTTTTTGGTAAACTGTACGCTTGACAACTCTGATTTAAATCTTCACTTCCCTTTGAACAGAATAGGAGGAACAAAGAATGGGTGCAGGGCAAGAAAGAAAACAAAATGGGAGAAAAAGAAACAAAGAAAGAAAAGACACACACTGGCAATTTAAGAGGTCCACTGATATAAAGGGATGTTGTCAACATGGGGCTTAAGGACCCACGCAAGCCTCAGTCCAGCCCACTAACCCCACCCCCAAAACCAAAACCAAAATCTCCTCTAGGTTGGAAACGGCAACAAAAAATCTTGATTTCAAGCAACTGAATCCATACACAGGCAGCTATGACTCTGAGAGAGTAACGCACAGACGTTTTTGAGAGCCTAGAGCAAAACTGGAGACCGTGGTCTATTATCCATTAGAATGTAACACGGTATCTCTCATCAAGGGGTGGTACGTGGCAACCTGGCATGCTCGGAGCTGGACTGCCTCCACAGTAGATGGATGGTTCCACTGCAGAGAACATTACCAGCACACCTCTAAACCAGTTCACCCGCTGTTTAGGAGGCTAGGAATAATCATGACAGAACCTAAAACAAAGATTTAAAACAAGAAAAATACAAACAGAAATATGAACTTCATTAGAAACCTCAGGATACACAAAGCACATGCTTATTAGGTACCAAAAAAAGAAAAGAAAAAAAGGCCTTTAAAAACAGAGGAAGAGCAATTACTACCTTTCAAAAGGGGCTGGAAAGTTGGAATTTCCTGCAGCTTTATGACATCTGGATCATTGCTGACATTCCGGGAGGATTGTGTTCCTGGGGCTACCACCACAATGTCATCCATTTTTGCTCGTTGCTTGGCTGGCGACGGAGATGCTGGAAGGATACAGGGGGAAAGGGAACGACCAAGTTAATAAGCAGATTCCAGCAGAAGTCAACCTGAAGCCGTCGTTACTGTGTTGAACATCGCAGAGGTACATTTTCCACAGTAAAAAACCCCCATTACCGAGATCACCGACGGGCTGCAGGCTCCCTTCTGGCACCCTCTCTCTGAAAACGCATGACGCTCAAGCAAAGCTTTTCCAAAACCAGGTAGCAACTGACTCCGAAACACCTGCACCACTGACACCCTCCCTCCCTGCCCACCCCCGGGCCCTGCACCCCGCTCCCTCCTTCCCGTGCCCCGCCTGAGGGAAAGGGACCCTCGCCCGGGCACCGGGCTGCACCCACCCCGCCGGGTCTGTCCCCCTCGCCGCCCGAAGCGGGCCCGGCGCCCTCCCCCCGGGAAGGGCCGGCCACCGCCTCGCCGAGAAAAACCCTTCCCTTCTCCGCAGCAACCGCCTCCGCCCCC
>VZSF01007991.1:98919-153823 GCA_013398295.1 Chionis minor | reverse complement strand
CGGGAGGCGCGGAGCCGGGGAGGGGCTGGGAAGCGCCCCCGGGCCCGCCCCCGCCGGCGGGGAGGTCCGTCTGTCCGTCCGTCCGTCCGTCCGTCCGTCCTCGCCCCCCGCCCGACCCGGCGCGCAGCGCTGCCCCCGCACTCCGGCCGCCGTCCCCGGGGCCGCGGCACCGGAGCGACCCTCCCCCGGGATCCGGGGGGGGGCCCTGCCCGTCCCACGGGGGGCTGAGGGAAGGGAAGGCTGCTCTTGCCTTTCCCCGGGGCCGCAGCCCGGCTCACAGCACGGCCGGGGTGACCAGACGCTGCTGGCACCGCGCTGTGTCCCCTCGCCCCGGCCCGCAGCGGCTCCTCTCGGTGCGCTGGGGGGCAGAGGCGCTGCCGACGTCCCGAGCGGGGCCTCTCCCACCCGGGGCAGCCGGACCCGCACGGTCTGCCCCGACCGCTCCTGCGTGAGGCGCCGCCAGTGAAGGCAGGACGTATCTCACAGACCTGAGCCCAGCGCCAGAACCCGACGAAGATCCAGTCCGCACGGGGCACAGCTGCCTGCGCGACCCTGAGTCACCGGTGTAGGTGACCACGTGCTTCCCGCGCTGCCTGGGTGTCCGGCCGGGAAAGCCACTGTCGCTGGTGGGACAAACGTCGGCCAGCCCAGCCCACGGGGCAGGGGAGCTCGTGCACACCCGTTGCAGTCCCACCAGAGGTTCCTGGACGGGGAGAAGGCTCTCTCCAAGGGTGTGGGACACGGTGCTGCTGGGACGCCCGTTGCTCTGAGACAGGGAGTTTGGGTCACGCAGGGTCCAGTTAGCTGCTGGCTGCCTTCCCTGGGAGACACAGCTTGTAAGAGCGGGCAACACCCCTGACAGCCAGAGCCGACTTCGCCTTCCTGGTGCCCTCCCCGGAGCCACAGCAAGGGCTGGCCCGTCTCCACGGTGCTCCCTCCCCACGGCCCTTCCCTCTTGGGCAGGTGCATTCCGTTAACCCGGGGTGGGAGCCCCGCGCGCAGCTGAGTCCTCCTGCAGGGCCCTGCAGCCCCAGAGCGCTGCTGGGCGGCTCTCCCTGCCCATGGGTGGCAGGCCGCGGCTGGGCTGCGTGGGGACAGCCGCAGCTCAGAGCAGAGCCACCCTCGGCCCAGGCTGTGCTCCCAATGTCACAGGTGGGTACTTCTTTCCACGGGGATGTTTGTTGCAGGTCCCAAGACAGTTCTGCAGGACCCTTCCGTGACCTGGATTTCTGAGTGCCTGCTGGGGCAGCAGAGCACAGCTGGCTTCCTGCGGCCGCGGCAGGACAGCGTGCGCCCCTCTCGCCTGCGCCACCGCCTGCCAAGGAGAAGGGTCCTCAGGAGCTGGTTGCTCTCAGCATCCCCAGCACGGGCTCGGCCGGCTCAGGCAGCAGCATCTCTGGCATTCGCTTGGATCGGGGCGTGAATGTCCCAGCTGCCCTGCCCTCGGGGAGCGGGCAGGTCCCTTCCACGCGCAGTGGTAGAGCTGCCTGCACCTGGGGACCGCAGCTCAGGTGTCCCCTGCTTCTCCCTCCTGGGGTGTGCGCTGGCCTGAGGCAGAGCCTGTTAACGTACCTGTGCCACAGGGCTGCCAAAGGATAACGTGCCGTTTGCACCAAGTGCAGCAGCTCCTGCGCACAGACTGATGTATGTACATCTGGGCCAGCGGGGGCGGGGGGAGGCAGGATAAAGCAATTGTGCAGCTACAAACAGCGCTCTGTCACTATAAATGTGTCCACATGAGGGGTCTGTGTCACTGCAGCCTAACAGGGCACAGCAGTGCAAGATTAAGCGCAGCACGCTGAAAAATGTCCAGTTCCAGGGTTGGGGCGGTGACACTGAAAGGAGTTAAATTTCATTTTAGGGTCCAAGAACAGCCTTATTCTCACTTGGCATTTCTTGCTGACACTGGTTTGATGTGTCCTGCATCAGTGACAGCATCAATTTATTGTGTTCTTAACCCATCACTTCCCCCCGCTGCCCATGCCACTGCCAACCCCAACTCTGTGTGCAGGGCCCCCCCCCCCCGTGGCTGCACGCTCGTCCCTGGGCCGCCCGCAGAGTGGATGGGAGACCTGGAGCTTTCAGCGGCTTAGAAGTTACTTGATTTTTGGCTTTTGTTTGTTGTTGGGTTAGATCAGTCCCGGAGCCAGTATGCAGCGCAACCCTGCAAAGAGTCGTGTTAATAGACTCGCAAGTGCTGCAGAGAGGTGCAGCTCAGGCTGGTGCTGCTGGAGGTGACAGACTCGCTGCTGTCACCACGGGCGCTGGAGAGAGCTGCAGAGTGGCAGAGCGCTCCTGGCGCTGTGCGGAACAGAGCTCCCCTCCAAACCTTGGGCGTCGCGCTGAGTCTGATGCTTCCAGCACGGCATGGAGCGAAGTGCTGCAACACGCCCGGGAACGCAGTGAATGGCGCTGCACGAAGCGGCCACAGCACCACCCAGATAGGAACCCTGCTGGGGCCCAGAGCCCAGCCTGCCCCTCAAGCTGGAGCTGTCGGTGCTGCACCATTCAGACCGGGGTGGGTGGGCGGATGAGAGCAGCAATGAAAAACTGCCAGGAAAGACAAACCCTGGCATGGCAGGGCCATGAGGGGGGAAGGGACCTCGGGAGGTCTCTGGTCCAACACCTGCTCAAGGCTGGTCCTGTGAGATCAGGATGCGGAAGAACTTGTCCAGCTGACTTCAAGTATCTCCAAGGATGATGATCCCACCTCTTTGGGACCCTGTTCCAGTGTCTGACCACCTCCCTAGTATTTTTTCCCTTGTATCTATTTGGAATTTCCCACATACCACCTCCTGTCGTCTTATGTCCTGGAGTAGGAACTGGGTGGGAAGGAATTCCTATGTGGATACCCAAACGCACACAGGTGCCCATGTGCATGTGTGCACACACACGGAGTAAAAGGTAGATACAGATGTAGACACACAGAGATATGTATATACATGTGCATGCATTTATTTATACATACGTGTTTATACATATATATAAACACATTTATGGGAACAAGACTTCCTTTGTCCTCATGAAGACAGTTTCATCATTTACAAGGGAATTCTCTCTACCCAGACCAGCCAACTCATTTACCTGGACAATGGTTCTTAAAGAACTAGGAAAGGAGTAGTCATTACATCCCAAGGGGTATGCATTCACTCAGCGGTCCCCCCTCAGGAAGGGGTTTTCAGCACACCAAAGCTGGTTCATAGCGTTCTCTAACAGGGGGCTTGTCTGAAGAACTGATGGGCCACAACATGGTGCTGGTGTTCAGTAGCCAACCTCTCCAGGGCTTGCTCAGACACTTGGCTGATCCGCTAGTGGCTGCCGGAGCAGTTCCCCGGGAGGTCACTCCCACTGGGCTTTTTATTCCAAAGGTGGTGTCCAGCGGTGGCTGCGATGGGCCCTCTGGCCCCAGCAGGAGCAGACGTGAGGCAGGGCAGAGGAACGCTGCGCCGTGCTGCGCTGCGCCGTGCTGGGGGGGAATCTGTGCTGCTGCGCCTTGTCTTTAGGGAGCAGCTCCCCATACTCCTGGCCTTGGTTAGAAGCACCGTGTGGTGTCATCACTGCAGGAACCCTGCGGTGCCGCGAACCCGTACCCTGGCGAGGAGAAATTGGCTTTGACTGCACATGGGCAGGAGAGAAACAATCTCCCTTCCCACTGGCCTGGCACCTGGGAAGGGCCACGAGCTCCCCTTGATCACCTCCGATTCCTTTACAGCTGGCTCTGCGGCAGCACACAGGGCTCGGGGTGCAGCTACCCCTACTGCTAGTCCCCCTTACTCAGTAGCTGTCCTGGTCACGGTGGCCTCAGCAGCAGCGCAGAAACTCCTGGTGGGTGCATCTTCAGTGTCAAATGACCCAAGAACTGTGGGAAGTTCTCAAGGACATGCTGGAACTGGGGACTGGGAGGAGAGAGGGGCTGTGGCCACACTCTGCTGCGCTGCTGCTCGCTCGGGTGCTGGGTGAGTTACGGGGCACCCGGGAGATGCAGTGCTCGATGCCCAGCTAGCTGGGGCCGCCGAAACCCTTCCCAGGCAGCGGGTCCCACTCACCTGCCTACGAGGGGCCTTTCACAGCCCGTGCCGGAGTCCTCGGCGGCCAGGCTGGAGTCTCCTCCAGAGGGCTTTGCGAGGACCTGTCAGCCCTTTGGCACCCGACATGGGTGGGAGCAGGTGCTGTAGTGGAGCGAATCGGTGCCGTCCCTCGGTAAGCAGAGGCGGAGGAGCTGGGTCGTTGTGTCACACCTCTGCCCTCTCTCTCAGAGAGGCAGGGCTGACTGGAGACACGGAAGCGCAGAGCAATGGTGCGATTTCTGCTCTGGCCACCTCTTGTACCTCGGCACGTACCCAGCGTGCGAGCGCACCTACCCGAGGGCTGGGTTGTGCTGGCCGTGCCATGGCTGCTGCCCACCTCTGCACCCCCAGGAGGCGGTGAGAGGGCCCGTGGGCCTTTGTTTGCCACTTGTGCCTCACAGGGCTTGTCCTGGCCTGGTCTGCTGTGCCCAGACTCCCTGCTCCCCTGCAGACCTGGGGCACAGCTGTTTCCCAGCCTGGGGCCGCGCACCCTGGATGCGCTGACGGCAGGAGTCGGCACCCTTCGCTGCAGCACCAGCGCCCTGCTGCAGCCACCGCTCCAGCTCAGTGGTGTGAGCGCTGCCGGCCCTGTGGTGGGGTCCCTACGGTGCTGCCAGAGCTGGTGTGGTCATCGCTGCTGCAAGGGGCCCTGTGACGTGCGGACGGCCCCGCTGTGCTGCTGCCCCGGCACCCCTGTGGCGTGGCGGAGCAGGGCGGAGGGGCCGGCCGTGCCCTCCCCGGCACCAGCCTAAGCATGGACACAGCAGCTCCTGCCCCTGCACACGGACATGGCAGCTCCTGCCTCAGCCTGTCCTGGCCCAGGGCCACGTGAAGCCAAGGGGACATCCTGGCACTGGGATGTGCTCGAGCGGTGGGATACGGCTGGGCCGAGGGCAGGGCCGAGTGCTGCTGCAGGGGCCTGGCCCCACTGCCAGGCGGGGGGGGGACACGCTGTTTTTCCTATTTTTCACTGTTGTCAGCGCAAAACCCCTTCCTGCCAGGACAGAATGGCGTGTCACAGCCCAGAGGCTGCCCATGCCCAGTGCTGGCCCTTGCAGCGGGGCAGAGCGCTGCTATGGGGTGGCCGCCCTTAGGGAAAGCAGGGCCGCTGCGGTGCCAGCAGCCCACAACGGCATTGCCCGCCCGCCCGTGAGCCGGAGAACAGGACTGTTGTCTTGGCTCTTCCGGACCACGCCAGAGCCCACAGGGAAGACGCCGGGCGCAAGCGGAGGGGCAGCCCCCGGACACCAGCACCCGCCTGCAGGGTGCGGGCAGCAGCGGGGCGCTGGGTCCGTCTCCACGGGGCCGTGTGCCGGCAGCGGTGCCACTGCCAGGGCTCGGGGTGCCCCGCGGGGGCTGCACACCCCCACAGGCACCGGGCGGCCCAGGAGGGGCTGCTCAGCGCCACGCGGCCCCAGGACCGTCCTCACGCCGCTCCCAGCCCCGGCCCCTCTGGCGGAGCGCGGGGCGGGCGAGGGGTTGGCTGGACCCCGGGGCCGGGCTGGCTCTGGAGCGGGGTCCAGCGGTGCCGCAGGCCGGGGCGCCCCGCGGGCCGGGCAGCGCTGGGATGGGAAGGGAGGCGCCGGGGCTGGGCCGGGCGGGATCCCGCGCGCCGGATGATGTATGGGCAGATGTATCAGATCGCACAAGATAAACAAGCAGTGAATTTCATCAGGGCCCATCATGGCTTTAATTTGGCTGCCTAATGAGTCAGATCCAGCCGCGCAGATAAAAGTTGTCAGAGCCGCAGCCCTAATGAATTTCTTGCCACTTGTAATCAAGGCAGCTTGTCTGAGGGGGATGATTAATGGGCCCCAGAGGAGCTGCCGTCCCTCGGCTTCCATTCCCGCTAATGCAGTCGCCAGGAAATTAACCAAACCCAGCACTGGGCTGGGGCCGGGGCCGGTGTCGGCACCGATGTGCACCGCGAGGGAGAGGGGACGGGGAATGAGGGCAGAGACGGGCACAGGAGGGGCGGGCTGGGACCGCGACAGGGACCATGACACCAGCACATGCAGCCGGCACGCAGAGATGAGCTGAGGGTCTGGGGCCTCTATCTGCAGCCACCGGTGTGGCAGTCCGCTGCCACGGGAGGGACGTGGGGAGGAGGCAGCCAGGGTCGGGAGGGGACTCTGAGGGGTGCCTGTGGCAGGCGGGGGGCAGTGGGGTGTCTTGGTGGCCGCTTTCCTCAGCACCACCATGCGGGCTGGGGACCCCGAGCCTGGTCCCGGGCACGGCAGGGTGGGATGCCCGAGCCTGACCGTGTCCTGCGGCGCGGCCTTGGGTGCAGCTGGGAGAACCAGCAGCACTGGGACCTTGCTCTGCCGAGAGCTGGGAGAAGCACGTGGGGTCAGGGATGGTGGAGCAGAGGCCCCTGGCTCCCTTCACTGCCCGGGGGGCTGTCTGTGCCTCGGGACGAGATGGCCTCCGAGTCCTCAGCAGCAATCTTTTTGCCAGAGCAAACCACCCAGGGTCCTCGCTCCCCAGGACAGCCTGCCATTTCCTGCCCATCTCCGCCACCCCTCCCAGCTCCAAACTCACCCTGAAGTGCACAAGGACCAGCCAGCCCCAGCGCTTCCGACCCGGCACGTCCCCTGCCCAGCACACCCCTCTGCTGTGCCCGTCTCTGGTCCCACCAGAGCCAGGCATCCCCCTGGGGCCGTGTCCCTGCCTTGTCCCACAGTGCTCGGGGTCGACACATCTCCCCTCCCCATCCCAGCACTGCCATGTCCACCGAGGCAGCCGGGGACAGGACTGCCGTTACGACCTCCCGAGCTGGAGGAGAGAGGGCTGGACGGTTGCCGGTCTGGGATGGAAGCCCCCCAGGCCCTGCAGTGTGCCCTGGAGCCTGCACTGGAGGCCCAAAGGGCAGCGGACAGAAACGCTGGGCTGGCAGGAGGTGGGTTGCTTTATTGGCCTTTATCTCCTTGGCTGCAGGTAACACACACAGGGCAACTCATGGCAAAGAAACAGTATATACAGAGTGTCCATATAAATATTTCCAATGTACATTTTATACACAAGTGACAGAGACGTTCCACAGCAGCGTCCAAAGCCTTTGGGTTCCAGCACTCAGCTGCAGGCTTGGCCCAAAACCAAAGGGAGACGCTCATCTCCTCTCTCCTCTTGCTCAGCCGGAGACCAGCCCCGCCTGGGCAGCAGCGGGAGCCAGCAGGGATGCTCTGATGGAGACACTGTGTATGGCTTTGGGGCTTGAACCTGGAAGGACAGTGACTCTACAGACAGACAGACACAGCTGGGGACCCTGGGGCGACCATCCCCTTTCCCCTCTGGGTCACCAGTGGGGCTGGAAGGGCCTTTGTCCAGGGGCTGCGCGGGAGAAAAGCTCCCTTTGCATCAGCAGGGGGGAGCGGTACCAGCGAGGGGCCCCCTCCCTGCGCCGGCAAAGCAGAGACCACAGGGGTGCGGTGGGAAAACATGCACCCCCCGCTGCCCCCGGCCTCCCGGGGACGCACAGCGAGGCCGACACGGCAGGGAGGGCGGGAGGGAAGCGCCCAAACTGCCCTGCTGTTTGGGAGAGCGGGGGCAGCAACCGCCCTCCCCAGTACCAGCTGTGCGGGGGGGCACACACCTGAACTGCCTCCAGCCCCTTATTATCTACACGTGTGCGTGGTGGGGGGCACAGAGAAATGCCTCTCCTTCCCCCGTACCGGTCATGAGAACACGGTGTACCGGAGCCCCCCACCCCCGTGACTGTGAGGGGGTCCCTCCGCAGGCTGACAGCGTTGGGTCTGCACAGCCCCCCTCCCCCTGCATGGGGAGAGTCCCCAGGAACTGAGGGCAGAGGAGCGAGCTGCTGCCTCCTCCGCCTTCCCCCAGCCCGAGCAGGGGTCCCGGTGGGGGCGAGCGCAGCGAGTGGCCTGGCTGTGCCGCTCTCTGACCCGCTCCTGCGGCCCTGGTCCCCCAGCGGGGCTGGAAGGCGGCTGTGCGGTGAGCGGAGGGTCCGTGGGGAGCTAGACGGCGCTGGGGCTGGAGCCGAGCTCAGCTGGCACCACAGTGCAGGCGTTGTTGTTGGCGTTGGTGTTGCGGCGGGGCAGGCTGGGGGTCAGTGTGGTGACGGCACTGTCGCTGGGGCATCCGTGCTGCAGCAGGATGTCGATGCACTCCTGGCTGCCGGCTCGCCGGGCGTAGGCCAGCGGGGTCAGGCCCCGAGCGTCCCGGCTCTTCACGTCCACCCCGTACTGTGCAGGAGAGAAAGCAGCCGGTCAGTGGCACCCGGGCACCGTGCGGCCCTCGGGCATGGGGCTGGTGCGGCAGGAGCACCGGCAGAGGCAGGGCAGCTCTGTGGCACTGGGGTGGGCAGGGAGAGGGAGGTGGGAGCGTGGGCAGGGCAGTGCCAGCGGGCATGTGGGGGAACCCACAGGAGGGGGGTGGACAAGGGGTGTCCTGAGACCTGGGAGCGGGGAGGTGCTGCAGCGGGGAAGCGCTGGGACAGGGCCAGAAGTGCTGTGGTGGAGCTGCAGGCGTCCTGCCTTACCCAGATGAGCAGCTGCGTGAAGACCACGTTGGCCATGGCGCAGGAGAGATGCAGCGCTGTGCGCCCGTCTCCATCCCCATAGGTCTCATTCACTTCCTCCTTGGTGCCGTGGGCCAGGAGCGTCACCACGAGGCGCAGGTCATCCTCGACCACGGCCCGCAGCAGCTGCTGCCCCAACGGGATGTCCGACTGCGGCAGCGGGGCCAGGAAGAGCTTCTGCTCGTACTTGGCCCGGATCCAGCGCTCCTTCTCCTCCCTGCCAGATGGGACACTGTCACCCCCAGGTGGGCCAACCTGCCCGGCCCCACGTGCAGAGGCGTGCGTACCAGCGCCGCCACCCCCAGTACAGCCTGTGCTAGCAGCGCGCCTTTGTCACACGCGGGCATCCCCTGCCGCAGAGACCACCCCTGCTGTCCCCCCGCGCACACGGCCGTCACTAGGGCTGTCACACCGCTCTGGACACAGGCCTGGCACACGGTTGTCTCACTGCACCTCCCTACAGCTCCTTACGCACACTGCGCGCTCACGTCCATGCATGTACAGCAGCAGCGTCCCACGACCATGCCCCACACCTGCCACTGTGCAAAGGGACACTCCACGCTGGTGTCCCCGCACCCTCTCCCGTGTGCCCAGGATGTGGCAGGGCGGGGGCCCGTCTCTGCTCCGTGCTCGTACGTGGGCCATGGCCAGTGGCAGGAAAAGGTTAGCTGCCGCACACGACAGCCCGGTGCCACGGGAGGCGCGTTATCACTGCTGCCGTCTCGCCTGGTGCAAACAAAGGCTGCGGCAGCGTCCGTCCCGCCTGGGGCTGCGGGGCCGGGCGGATCGATGCGTGCCGTGCCGCCGCTATCTCCTGCCATTCTATCCATCTGCATCTGGCGGGCGGCCATCAATGCCCCGCACGGAGCATGCTCACTCCCGCCGCCCCCTGACCCGCTCTTATCCGTTGATAAGCCACAGAATGGGCTCTTGTTGGGATGAGTGACAGGAGAGTCGCTCCGATAGGGACAGACAAGGGCCTGAAAGGGACGCACCCTTGAGACCCACACAACGCTGCCAAGCCAACTCTGTTAACCCCTTCTGCTTTGCAGCCAGCCACGGCTCCAGCAGCCACCACACGGCCATGGCCAGCCATGACGCCTTGCTGGCCCACTAGGACAGTGGGAGAGGGTCCCCGGTGCCCGGAGAGCAGGCAGAACCCTGGACACTGGAGTACCTCCAGGATTCCTGCCCACCTCCCTGTCTGACCGGATGGCTGCTCCCACCTTCCTGAGGTTCCCCCAAGCCTACTGGTGTGGTTGTCTGAGAAGCACCTCTGCAGTCCCCATCTCCTCACCGACTGCTCTCGGGGGTGGGCTTGGGGTAGCCTTCCACCGCTCCCTCCCACACAGCATTGGCCAGGGCGTTGCCGATGGCTGTCATGACCATGAGAAGCTCGCTGGGCCAGTCGTCCAGGTCCAAGGAGCGCACGCGGGACAGGTGGGTGCCCAGGTTGCGATGGATGCCGGAGCACTCGATGCACATGAGGGAGCCCAGGTTCAGACTGGCCCAGTCCGGATCTGAGGGCAGCAAGATCGGTGGGGGAGAGTTAATACCAGCACAGACTCACCGGCCCGTCCCCTGGGATCCAGGAGACCCGTATTTGCAGGCACCTGCCCGCCAGGTCCGTTCCCAGCCCAGTGCCCCAGCGGCACAGAGAGGCAAGGACCCCAGGCTGGTCAGTTCGGGGTCATGGACCAGCGCGTGGGTCAGTCCCCCATCCCTGAAGAACCGGTCCACTGCAGGAGAGGACGAGAGCCCCACAGAGAGGGTTCCTCTGGGGCAGGAGAGGGGGTGGCGGGGGTGGGGCTCCCCTGCCCTCCCCGGGGGCAGCATTTCTTACTTGGCGCGTCGCAGTCCACACAGAAGCTGTTCCCCCGCGCGGTGCGGACGGCCTGCATGGCCTGTGCATCGCTCTGGCTGCCCAGCCGAGCCTGAAATGAAATGCACGGGAACCCTGTTTACCCGAGGCCAACTGCTCCACCGCGAGTCCTCCCGTCACCACCCCAAGAGCCCGTCCGGGAGCCGCCAGCACCCCGCTCCCGCGGGCACCCGGCAGGCTCTGCTGCGGGGCTGACAGCAGTGTCCGCAGGGAACGCCGATCCACAGCCCGGTGTGCGCCGGGGGAGCAGAAAGGCAGCTCTGTCCAAGGAGGAGCAGACAGCACAGGATCCAGCCCTGGCGGGACGCCGAGCGCTCTGCAGGGCTGGAGCCAGGCTGGGGAGAGGACGGGGAGCTGGGAGAGGTGCCAGGAAACCCCCTGGGGAGCAGCACAGTCCCAGGGCTGGGACTGAACCCTGACTGGGAGCTGAGGGATCAGTATGGGATCCAGCCTGGACAGAGAGGGAATCCTGGGACACTGACCGATGCAGCCAAGCAGACACCAGAGAAGAGGGAACAAAGCAGAACTCAGCCGAGGCCTCTTACCTTATTTTTGCTGCTCTCACAGCCCTGCAGGCTGGCCAGGATCTGGCTCTCGATGGCCTGCACCCAAAGCTCCCGCTCCTCCAACGTTGAGGCCTCAAAGAGCCACGTCTGGCCCGTCAGGGACACGATAATGAACTCAAACGGCTCATCTGGTTCTGGAAAAGAAAGGTGTGCCGTGACACGGGTCAGGGAAGAAGGGGGTCTGACATCCTCGCGGGGCGCAAGCACGCGGAGGGATCGCTGGGCAGGATCGCTGGCGGCAGCGGTCCCCAGGAGGCTGGGACAGGGAAGCAGGGGCACAGCGTGCCTGCAGGGAGGAACCAGAGCTCTGCGCCCGCCTGTCCCTCCTGCTGCTGGCACAGCTCCACCGGTGTGGGCTCGCCCTTCCTCCGCACACAGGCACCCGGAGCCTCCTTACCCCACCATCCTGGGCCGGGAAACCCCGGAGGCTGCGGCACCAGACGTCTGGAAGCTGCTTGTGCCACGCTCTCCGTGCCCTGCATGTCCCACCCTCGGAGAAAGCTGCTGACCTCTTGAGCAGTGGGACCAGCTCCTCCGCAGAGCCGGTGCCCCCGAACAGCCCCATCGCCCCCCGGGGCCCACCGAGCGCTCGGTGCCTGCCGATGGGCGGCTTTAGAGGGACACAGCCCTGCGCGCTGCTCCGGGAGACGCAAGGAGCGCCCTTGTGGTGGGCTCAAAGGCAGCTCCTCATAGTCCTGTGCGTCGAGAGGGGCATCACGGCCCGCAGAGGGGCACAGCAGAAGGGACCCCCAGGAAGGCAGGCTGCCCGCTGGGGTTCCAGGGAGGGTGCCAGAGAACAGGCCCCTCGGCGCTGGGTGGCAGAGCTGCAGCAGGGAGACGGGGGACTGTGACAACACGTGAGAGCACCTCAGACCCGCTGTCCCCAGGGAAACGGCTCCAAAGCAACCAAGAGCCTGCAGAAAAGCAAGGCTTAAAAAGGGTGGTCTCCCTGCTGGCTCCTGCCCCGAGCGTCCTGCCCTCCCCGTCCGGGCTCTGCCAGCCCACGCCGCGCCAGGGCCCCGCGCTCACACGGGCGCCCGCTCTCCGCCTTGCACCCCAGCACCAGCATTTACCTTTTATTGCCAACTTGAGTAGTTAGTGCAGTAAATGACTTAACTAAGCGGGGCCTGAATGGAATGACTAATAAACGTTATGTCACAGCACACGCTTCAGCTCATAGCAAAATGATTTGTAATTACCTAATTAGCGTTATGCAAATAACACCCTCATCTCCATAATGTGCCTTCCCAGCTCTCTATTAAAAGCAGGGAGTCAACTGCACAGCTCCAGAGACAGCACGGAGGCCGAGGGGCCCAGCCTGGTCCGTGGCGAGGCAGAGCCGTCTCCAGCCCGGCAGGGTCCATGCCCGCGGGGGCAGGCGCCGGGGGCGGCCGAGGGGTCGGGAGGGGACGCTGCCCCCAGCCCGACTGCCCCCGCCAGAGGAGTCTCCCACTGCGAGGGAAGCAGCAGCAGGGCGATGACCGAGGAACCCGCTGCAGCCCGCGGCACCCCAGCAGGGCTAACGAACGGGCACAGAGGCCACCAGCCGGGTCCCACCGAGACCGGCCGTGCCCAACCTCAGCTGCTGCTGGGCCGCCCGGCACGGCCGAGCGAGGCTGTGGCCGCACTCAGGAAACGGGCGCAGCCCCGGGAAGTCTCTTTGAGGAAAGACATGTCTGATGGGGCGGTGGGAGAGCACGGCCCTTCCTCTCTCTCCAGGCTCTCACTGCCTCCGGAGGCACCACCACCCGCAGTAACACGGACCCAACCGGCACAGCACCGAACTGTCTCTCTCCATCGTGCACCGCCGCCTCCCCCAGAACAACCTGAGGGTAAAATTCTGCTCCTGCTACTGTGCCATGGTGGAGAATGTCACGCTACTCACACAGCAGGCTCAGGATCTTGCATCTCATGGGGTTAAAAGTGTGAGTGACATCTGGTTGGAAATGTGCCTGCCCTTTGCCATCGCTGAGCGCGCTCCATGGTGTGTCCTGCACAGATCCCAGCAGCAGCCGTGGGGCTTCATCAGCACTGATGAAACGGACTGGTGCAAGAATGCAGGGCTCGGTCTCCACACCAGCAGACCCTCGAGAGGATCAAATGAGTCCAGGATGAAGGGCTCTCCAGGTGAAGTGCCAACTGGCTTGCTCTTCCCAGATAGGAAGGGGAGGCTGTTCCACTCATTTCACTGTAGAATCAGCTCAGGACTCTTCCTCTGGGGAAAGATGTCTGCAATTGCCTTTCTCCTGCTGGGATGAGAAAATCTGGGGCATCAGGAGGAGGACAAGGGTGCTGGCAGCCAGTCACGCTGCTGGACTCTTCCCCTCTCTGAGGCACTTGCCTAACCAAGACACCAACCTTGCCCAGCACTTTGCCCACTCCTCCAGCTCTCAGCCGCAGAAGAGACCCCACAGCCCCCGCTCTGGGGAGCTCCCTGCAGGCAACGCACCTCCTACCCTACGGATGTTTGCTGGGGAAGCTCCAAGGACACCAAATGCCAGCTCAGAAACAAGAGTCTAGGAAAATATACAGCCAGTAACTTCTGAATAGCAGGAGCAGAGACAAGCAGACAACAGCCAGGCTAACAGCCACCGCCTCCTTGGGTAGCTAGCACCACTCTTTGTGAGCACCCATGCCCTGGACATGGGCAGGGAGCACCCAACCGCCCACGGCAGCCAGGCGGCACAGGAACCAGCTGGCATGGCACCCCGCTGCACGTCCCCAGCCCCTGCTCAGCTCCAGCCCACTCATGAGCCAGAGCTTTCCCTGGCTTTCCACTGTCCCAGGGATCTGCAGCCCAGGGACTTGAATGCCCCAGCTGAGACAGTTCCTGCTGCCTCTGCAGGAGGCTCCACCAGAGCAAGGATCAGGCCCCTGGCAGCTGCCCATGGTGACACATTAATAGCCAGGAAGGAGACAATGGCATTCCTTCCCGGGGCAGTGACTGCCCCAGTGCCCGAGGGAGTGTTTCCAGTTCCCGCATCTCAGATCAGGCCACACTGTCGGAGCAGCGACCAGCAAAGCCACCCGTGGGGCACCCCCGTTTATCAGAACGGGCCCTGTTTTCCTTCACTCTCTCCCAGCCTTGGTCTGAGCCACCTGTGGCCGCTGTCAGTGTGCCCGGGCCAGCAGCCCAGAGCTGGGGAGCACTGGATGCACTTCAACTGCTCCCGGCTGCTGAGCGCTTCTGCCGCCACCGGAACAGCAGCGAGCGTGTCGGCACAGTCCCAGGACACAGTGCGGGCTCCTGCCGCGGGCTCACACGACTCCATCATCCTTGCCCCTTTCTCTCCGTCGCTCAGTACCTCCCCACCAGGCGCGCAGGCAGGAACCCAGCCCAGGCCCCCCGTGCCAGCAGGATTCCCAGCGGATGCCTGCCCTGCGGCTCCCCGAGGCATGGCCGCAGTGGGTTGGGGTGCCACGCGTGTCAGGGCGCCGAGGGGCAGGCGGCTCCCTGCTGCCAGGGGCCCCGCTGGGCTGCCCACGCCTGACCACGGGCCAACGGTGAGATCTGTGGGGCTCCGACCCCACTGGGACAGACCTTCCCACCGCCACAGCCCAGGGCATCCCTGGGGCTGCTGGTCCCAGTTGCACCAAAGCCCCAGCACTGGCCCGGGAAGCTGCAGGACCTCCACTCCCCCTGCTCCTTTGTGCCTCGGGGATTCCAGCTTCACCAGAACAAAGGGCCTGTTGCTCCCGGCAGAGCCCGGGAAGAGCTAACAAAGGGCGACAGCTTCTCTTCCACACTAAGGCTTCTTTTGCAAGCAAACCCACTGCCCCTGCTCCCCGCAGCAAGGCAGGGCGGCCGCGACAGACCTCTTCGGAGGCTGGGCTCTGGCAGGGGAGCGGGGAGCGGCGGGATCACGCCCTCGGCTTCGCACACAGCGCTCGGCAGCGCCGGACGGGGAATCGAGGACTCGGAGCAGCTGCGACCGGGGTGCAGACCCAGCTTCTCCGACGGTTTGGGATGAGCCTCTGAGCTCCCCAGGGCGCCCATGCAAGTTGAATCAGACTCAAGTCATGGCCTCAGGGAAAGTCTGGGGCTTTCTCAGATTTTTCTGGGGGGAGGCACAGATTTCTAATGTGGCATGGGCGTTTCTGGCCAGCTGAATAGGTAGCACAAAGCAGATGAGGCAGGCAGAAGGATCTGGACTGCGCCCGTTGCGGCAGAGCTGGCAGCGTGCCCTTCCCTGCACCACGCACAGGGCACAGGCTCCTTCCCGGGGGCCAGAAGACACCCAGATCTCACCAGCTGAGGCTCGGTAGGGCCAAGGTCCCAGCGGAAGCTGCTCCTGTGGGAGCGGGGAGCCCTTTCCAGCCGCCTCGGGGTAGAGGGGCTATCCCAGGGCCGGAAGGCAGAGCCCGTCTCCCTGGCCCCGCGCTGCCTGCAGGCAGGCTGGTGGGAGTCCATTACGCCAGCTCCATTAGAATTAGTGGGCAGTGGAAATGAACGTGCTTGGCTCTTTCTCTCTCTTGATGATTTTTTGATGATGTTTTAAAGACTGAGCTCCGTGAAGAGTTGCTCAGCAGAGTTCAGCGCGAGCCGGCTCTGCTAATGGGTGTTAACCCCATGACCCAGCTCCAACGTCGCCCAGCAACAAGCGTTCCAAACGAGAGCAAAATTAGTGAGGGCACGGCACGGTGGCCAGGACGGGCCGGGACTGCGCGGTGCTCGGACCCGAGCGGCTCAGACCCTGCGCCACCAGGCTGAGTGGGCTTGAGGGCTTGTGCAGCAGCTGCAGCGCCGAGCCCGGCCCTCGCGGCGCTGCCCCTCACCAGCCCGTGCCACAGAGAGGGGCGCCAGCAGCGCCCCCACCACCAAGCCAGCCCTGGGAGGAGGCATCTCCTCGGGGGTGGCAGATGAGCACCACAGGACTGGGAAGAAATGGGGAAAATGAGACATCCTGCAAAGCCCCGCCAGGAACCAGCAAGAAGTGAGCGGAAGAGGGTAAGGGAAGAGCCCCACCGAGAAGCCCGGGTGGGACGGAGCTGCTGCCCGAAGGCGCCCTCGAGCCGAGATGCCCAGCAGACCAGCGGATCCGTCACTGCTGCTTGCAGAAGCAGCAGGAAATTGGGGGAGGAGAAGCACCGCAGGGAGAAAGGGAGGCAGTGGTGTCCCAGGAGCGCTGCCCCTACAGCTCGTGCCAAGGCCCTTCTCTCTGCTCTCAGCGGGAGGACGCGCAGCTTCGCGCAGAAGTGGCACGTCCGGGTGACTAAAACACCTCAGCCTCAGCGCAGGGCTGGGCGCAGGGACCTGTCCTGCCCTCGAGGGGCTCAGACGACCAGACACCGCAGCAACGCACCAGAGCCCAGCCCAGAGACCCACTGCAGGGACCTCAGCGTGGAGTCAAGGGAGAGGCACTTCCCACCTCCTTCCCCATGGGCACCCTGCTTCTCCCTGGGGTGCGGGATGAAACTCCAGGCCGGCGTGCCTCCCCGGGGAGCTGCAGTGGGACAGGGCGGCCACATCCCTC
This sequence comes from Chionis minor, assembly GCA_013398295.1. Lineage (NCBI taxonomy): Eukaryota > Metazoa > Chordata > Aves > Charadriiformes > Chionidae > Chionis > Chionis minor. The sequence continues at coordinate 137,297 of VZSF01007991.1, read as the reverse complement.
ACATCTACCACACGTGCTCCGCCCCCCAGGGCTGGGGCAGCATCCTCAGAGCACAAGCAGCAATATGGGGCGCGATGTTCCCCTGTCCCTCAGCATCAGGACACAAAGCAGCTCTGCGGGGAGGACACAGAAGATGGAGCGATGCCCCTCTAGTCACAGTGAGAGATGTGGCGCCACGCGTCTCACCCAGTGCGGCAGGATCATGCTTCTGCCAGCACCCAGGACACAGGGCTGCAATCCTCTCCCCCTGCACGGCTCTGGACAGAGCTCCCCCACGCCAGCCCACCAGATGCAGGGCAGCACTTCCCACCCCAGTGGGCTGGACTGGGGTGAGCTCAGTGCAAGGGCCGGGCAGGAGCACTTCCACGCCAGCACACAAGGCACAGAGAGCCCTCCTGGCCAGCCAGCTCCCCAGCTGGCTCCTTCCCTGAGCAGACGGGACGCAGTTCCTGCCCTGCGCGGAGGACGGTGCGGGACACCTGCCCCTGAATCCTAGCAGGTCCAGGAAGGAGGAGCAGGATCTCACTCCAGTTCGGCAAAACGAGAAGCAGAAGCCATGCCGAGCCATGCCCTGCTCCTGAACTGGAGGCTCCTCTCCCACCTCCACGCTCCCCCGGCTCCCAGTCACATCCAGTCTCTCCCGTCATGCTGTCCTTCCAGTCCCATCCTTTCTCCCGCTCGGGGCTGAGGCAGCAGAGGTGCCTCTGGACGCCCTGGCGAGTGGGTGGTCATACAGGGAGGGGACGGGGGGACACCTCCAGCGTGTGGGGCACACGGCAGCGAGCCCAGGGCTGGTCCTGCCTTTGGTGTGGGGAGTCCCTGGGGCACAGCTCCGCTGTCCTGCTGCCAAGCCCAGGAGAGTGTCCAGGAGTGGGGCACCAGCAGGCCCCCCAGCCTCGGCACGCTTGTTTGCAAGCTGCCACTGTACCACATCATTATGAGGTGTTTGGGATATCAACAAATTAGCAGGCGTCTGGGAAGAGAAGGATGCAGCACCATTCGTAAATGTCAGCTCGCTGCCTCCTCATTTTGCAGATCATTAAACCCAATATTCCTAACCTGTATTAGTGCAACGGGGACAGGCCCCCTCCACAGCGACGAGCCGCCAGGAGAGCCGCAGCGAGAACATTGCTATGGAGACCCCCCAGCGCCCGCTGCCCCAGACCCCGCAGTGCCCCGGGCTGAGCTGGCACGTTCCCACCGCCCCCCTGCTGCCCGCCCTGCCCGGGGGACACAGCGGCAGCGAGGGCTCTGCGCAGGATGGACACACAACCCCACGGCAGAAGGCACGCTGTGGGGCACCGAACGTGTGTGTGTGCGTGTGAACGCGAGTGTGCAGGTGTGGGCGAGGGCGGCAAAGGCAGCTGAGGACGGAGGAGAAGGGAACCCCCGGCGACACCGCGGGGTACGCTGTGCTGTGGGGTGGGGGCGCCGCAGGGAGTGTCATTTCTGTGTGTGCGGTGGGGGGCGGATGCCACACGGGGCGCAGAGCGCACGCAGCGCAGCGGGGCTGGGAGGCAGCAGAAGGGCCACCGGGGGTGCACAGGCTGGGGCGGGGGGTCACGCTGCGGGCACAGGGCAGGGACAGCGCAGGCATCGCTGGAATTCGGCACACCGGGGAATTCGGGGCGGGCAGCCGAGGGTCTCTCAGGGGGCAACACCGAGCTGTACCAGGTCCCCCAGGAGCCACAGGGGGAGGCGGGTATGGAGCTGATGGAGATGGGGGCTCGGCCGTGGCACGGAGATGCCCGGGCACCGGCTGCTTTCCTCCCGCCAGGACGGAGCAGGGAGCTCGCAGGGTCTGTAACGAGCAGGAGTGACTCGTTAGCACTGAATTAAGAGGCTTGGCGGAAGGGAGAGCACGGGTGACACAAGCTGCGTGGGGCAGGCGGGGGCTGAGCAATAGCAGCTGGAATCCCCGGCAATCTGGTAAGCGCAGCTCAGCCCCGGACTCCCAGCTCGCCGAGATCAGGTTCCAACAGCCCCTGACAGTTGGTATTAATCACGCACATCGCCCCAACACAACTCTTTACTGGCCATCAATTTCCCGTGGGTTTTAAAACTAAAAAACAAAGACAAAACCGCGTCGTTTGGCCGCCACTGAGAAGCACATTAAGGGGCTGTCAGCTTCTCGCCATGCACCCTGCATCACTCTTTAAGCACATGAGAAGTTCATTATCCCTGGAGCTCTGGCAGCCATGGGGATGCTGGCGCAGGGAGCGTCGCAAAGGTGCTCCTGCTCTCAGAGATGCCTGGTGGCTCCCCAGGGCCCTCCCGGCTGCCCGAAACGGGAGCCAGAGGTCCGGGCACAGAGGGGGCAGGGATGCAGTGGGGGCTCCGGGCTGGACAGGACAGGGCACCCCTGGCCGCAGCGCTCTGCCGGGCTTTGATCTCGAGCAGACTCTCCCGATGGCGCCTGCAAGCTGAGGATGCAACCCCAGTGCGGTGATGAGCTCTTCGCGGGGCTGCTGTGACGTCCCCTGACAGCCTGACACCACGTTTGCCAGCCTGTGGGTGCTCCCTGACAGCCTGAGCCGCAGGCTGGTTTGGTGACATCCCCGGCAGCCCAATACCACGCTTGCCATAGTTTGCTGATGCTCCCTAGCAACCTGACACTGCGCTCTTTTTAACATGCGACCATGTAAAAAAGCAACAGCTCGTTTGATTTATGATACTTCAGAACAACTAAGATTCAATTGCTCCGCACGTCCCTGGCTCTGATTACCTCCTAAATGAGATAAACTGATGGCAATTTATCCCCAGACCTCACCAACTTTCCCAGGATGCTAACTGGAGACGCTCGTGCCCTGCACACGCAGGCACCGGGCTGGGCGCACCCCAAGGCAGCCCGGCCGCAGCCCTGGCCGGCTGCTCCGCGCTCCCGGCGTGTGCCCGGGAGAGATGCTGCGAAGGGAAGCCCAGCTGGACACCGTGCCAGGCCCGATGCCGCTGCCGAGGTCTCCGGCAGGAGGCTTTGGGGGGTCCTGGCTGCAGTGCCCCCCACCCCGGCACAGCCAGGCTGGCATGGGCTCATGGGGAGCACAGCCGGTCACCGGGCTGTCCCCCGGCTCCTCCTGAGACAGCGTACCCTCACAGCGGGACGAGCGCCCCACGGGATGGCAGCTCTGCCACGGGGCGCAGCAGCGCTGCTCTCTGCACAGCGATTTTTACACTTTCTCTATGTTGACTACGTGAAAGCAAAAAGCTGAGATTATCCTGCTGTGAAAAAACTGCTGGTAACTGTTCAAAAGCGGCTAAAAAAGATTCAAGGAAGAGTCAGACATACTTATGGACACCAGCCCATGACACAAGTCATCAGCCATGCCCGTGATGTGGGGCAGTGCTCAGCCCCGGGTTCACAGCTGGAACCGATCGCTGACCATTACGACATCAGGATGGGACCTCGCACACAGGCTCATTATCCCCTATTTGCTGCCCGCTCCCGTCTGTAACGCAGGCTGCCAGGCGGGACAGTGACCTGGGTGACTCCAGTCTAGCGCTCACCCGGAGCATCGAGGGAGCCGGGAACCCAAGCGTCAGCCCCCGTCACTCCTCTGCGTCGCCCTGGGCTGGCTGGTCCTGGGGCCGAGCCACGGCGGTGCCCTGAGCCGCATCAGCCCCGGAGCAGCCCCAGTGCTGGGGGCCGGAGAGGGACAAAACGAGTCACCCAAGGAGGGCACCCCAGGCAGGGAGACCCCGAGCCAGCAGACAGGGGATCATCTGCCTGGAAAGGAGCATGTGGCTCAGCGCCGCAGTTTACACTGAGCACAGGGATGTACGAGCGCCCTGTCAGGAGACCTCCCCTCTCCCCAAAACGGGGGTACAGCTGTTTGCTACAGAAACATAAGGCTGGGTACAGCAGGACCAAGCCGTGAAGCTCCAGGTGCGTGCTGCCTCCACACCAGCCGCGGTGGCTCCCGTGGACACCGAGCACGGCGCCGCTGGCACCGGCGCTGCCTGCAGCCCCTGCGGAACCGCAGCACGCACAGCCTGGCCTCCTCGGTAGGTGCTGCCGCAGGGCGACCCGTGAGGACGGCAGAACTGACCCAGCCTCTGCAAGCCCAACTTTGCAACCTGACCAGTTTTCTAATACAGTAGATTACATAAAAAACAAATGCAAGGTAAGTTTTTGAAAAGCCAGCCAAAAAGCCAGAACCCCCCTGTACGATTCCCCATTGTGGGAGACACTGCGCCCCAGCACGTGCCCGGGTGCAGCAGGCTCTTGTCCCCTCTGCCTGACCACAGCGCTGAGCCAGCGGACACCGCACCCACCTGCCCACCGAGGAAGGACACGGGGACTTGGAAAGACTGGATTCAGGCTGGAGACACAGAGGTTGGCTTGTTCACCTGACTGCAGATCCCAGAGGCCCCTCTGCTCTGCCGTGACCCTCCTGCCTCCGCACACGGTGTCCTCTCCGCTCCCCTCCCGCTGCCGCGCTGGCGCAGGCTGAGCAGCACGCTGCCCCGCGCCCCACCGCGCATCACTGCACATCACCGCGCATCGCTGCGGGCGGGTTTTCCCCGCTCCCGGTCCTGGTGCCAGAGGCTTCTGGCAGCAGGAGAGCAACAGTGTGCAAGGCCTGTGCAGTGACAAATGAAGTTTGGTAACTGACACTTCACAGGCAAATGAAGTTCCATGTTGATAAATGCGAAGTAATGCACGTTGTAGGAAAAAATTACATTACTACAACAGCTGACAGCGCTCTAAATTAACTGTATCAACCCAAGGTAGGGCCTGGATATCACTGCAAACAGCGCAGGACCTCTGCCCAGCACACCACCGTGGTCAAGGACCAGGGCAGGGAATATTACAAAATATTCTGATGCCGTCGTACACACCCCGGGGCACCACACTGTCACCATGTGCAGCCTTGGTCACTGCACCTTCCGAGGACTCTGCCAAACAGGGGAAGACAGCAAGAGTGAGCATGTGTCTGGAAAAACTCCCTATGAAATGACAGAAAAACCGAGGTGGCTCAAAGATCCATGAACCGCGCATCCAAGGAGGAGGGCGACGATCATCTGCTCTGCCCACCTGGATGCTGAGGACAGGGAATTCTGCTGGGGACGGATCACACACGCCTTATGGAAAAGTAACATTTAATTTCAAGATTTTGAGCAGTAGTTACTCCACATTACTGCTTCACAGAAGTGTTCCCACATTTAATTACCTTTTCCACTATGAAACGGTATTCAGTTTTGTGCAACCTGAGATCCCAGCCTCGGCACCCGCTCATGCACCCGCCAGCTACGCTGAGCAGCGCTGCAGCACCACAGCTTCCTCTCCGAGTACCGAGAGCATCACTCCTTTGCTTCTCACTCCTCATTCTGGTGAGTACCTTAATGTGCACATCATAAATACGTTCACCAGACCCAAGTCAGTTTTGGGACCTTCTTTACACCCCTCTCCAGTATCTCCACACTCTCTTGGAGTATTATTTACAGGATGGGATACAGTACTTCAGCACTGCTTCCTTAGTCTCACTGTAGGTGCAAAGCCATTCTACCTTTGGTATCCCACTTCTCAGACACACAGCGAATACACGTCTCCCTTTTCTGCCAAAGCACTGGACTGAGAGCTGCAAACCCAGAGCTGATGTGGGGAAGGGCAGTAACGCGTCTGAAGAGTCAAGGTACACCCAGAGCTAAGAACCCATTGGTTGTCTAACAAAATGTAAATACAGACAATACTTCCTGCTCTCCGTGAGACACCCAGAGCGTACTACAGACTCAAATGATGCTGAGGATGCCTGAATCGAGCACTGCAAAGGGGAAGTCTTTCCCGAACTCAGTGGTTTTCAAGTGAAGATAACTACAACAGAAAGGTTGAACAGAACTGCCGAACTCCTATGCAGATCAGCACCACAACGTTTCTAAGAGGGAGAACTTCAGAAGAGTTGTTCTGACATGGGAAACCTGGGCTGCTGGGCTGCAGGCCGACCTGTGATCTGGAGAGACACCAGCACAGCCGCAGCACGCTTTGCTAGGTACAGGCTAGCAAATCTACAAGCGAAAACTTTCTGGTCTGTTTTACAGCAGCCACTAGTTTCTAACACTTGTACTTAAACCCTCTCCCCCTGCCTTTAGCTATCTGAGTGAAATCTTTATTTTGGTTTCCTACAAAGCTTATTGAGCGCAGTGGGACAAGATGACCTTGGACAAAGTCAAATATTACAGACTGAGGATCGCTTTTTCCACAGAAGCTAACCACAGACGCAGGCTTTGGAGAACATGGGTGCCAAGCTAATCTCTACCTGGACAAATCTGGATGGCTTTTCACAGCAAAATGCCCCTCTTGATGCATCTCGACCCTGCAGGCTCCCTGCCAAGCTTTGGGTCCCTCTTCAGAAACTGCAGAGACACCAACATTTCTCAACAGAAAAGCCATCAGTACTTTTAGCACAGGCAAAGCAACATATGCACCTTCAACTGGTTTCCTGAAGCAGATAAATTTTTCCAAAACATCCTCACCTTGAGGCAGATTGTCAGGACAGGTCTTTAACGCAAGTTTAGCAAATTCACAAGCAAACAGAACTAGGTTCTTTCCTGCGGTCGAAAGTGTCTGCACACCTTAAGTGTAGTTAAGCACGCCTTAACTGTGTGGTGCGCTCTCAGCTCTGCTAATAGTTAGTAATTATTATTACCACTAATAGTATGTGCAGTCATGGGCGTGATGACAGTCCTGCTTCCACCGCAGGTGAGAAATCAAGGGCAGAGCAGGAGAGGCGTGTTGCTCCTCTCTCCCCAAGCACGAGCCGGCTCGGACACGGAGCACTCCCAGCCCCAGGACCCCGACGAGCCCCGGCAGGACCCCTGGGTGCCCGGTGCTCTGAGCCGGCGGAGCTGCCCCCCCCCGGAAGCAAACCCTTCCTACCTTCTGCTGCCGTGCTGGGGCCGTCAGGCCGAGTCGTCCCTGTGCTCTTTTTCCTGCGATGCTTCTTCCTGTTTGCATGTGGTGACGGAGGCGGCTCCAGCTTCGGGCTGGCAGCACTGGAAATATTTGGGCTGGAGCTGAGAGAATCGGCCGTACCGTTAGCTGGGGACAAAGATAGAGAAAGTAACGTACAGCAAGACAGTGACAGTCTGCTCTCTCTAGAGACAGCCCCGTACCCCGGAGACAGCCCCGCTGCTCTGCCTGGCTCAAAACGCACAGCCCCACGAGCCAGGAGGGCACCCGCGCTCAGCCCCATTGCACGGGCAGCTCCAGCACCGGCTCCAGCTCAGGCTCCTTAGGCAGGGCCAGGCTGGACATGCTCTGCCCTGGGATTCACCGGGATGATCGCACAAGGACGGCGCTGGCACCCACGCGGCCAGGACAAGCGCAGCGGCATCACTGGGGGCAGCCTGGCATGCCAACCCCGCAGCGCTCGTCCCTGCGCGCACTGCTCAGCCGCAGCGTCCTCACAGGGCGATGCTGCGCTTGGGGAAGGGACATTCCCAGGAGGTGCTCCCGGGGCCACCAGGTGCAGATCCAGGTCCCGGGACCTGCGGTACCCCCGCGGAAGGCTCGGTCCCCCACGGCACCGCTCTGCCAGACGAGGTGACTGGGGTTGCCACACTTAGGAACCTAAGCATGATGGTCTCAATAGGCTTCCGATACGGAGCTGAAGAAGCTGCATCCCCAGCAGCAACGCACCAAATTTATCCTCAATCATACTGTTCCTTACAATTAATAGCAGAATTAGAAACAATCAGGGAGCTGCCTAATTACTGTCAATTAGAGCGCGCTAATCAAGCTCCGATCACACACACACACGCTGCCGCTGCACTCACCATTAAATGTCAAATTTCATTAGAGACCAGCAACAAAATCAAAAGCCTGACATTCAATTTCAGCAGCACACACAGCGCAGGCTTCCAATCAGCATAAAAATGCAGACTCCGGGGAAGGCAACGAGGCGCAGGAGCCCTCGCTGCACTGTTAACCCTCTCCGAAATACACTCCTGCCTCTCCAGTGTCCACCCACCCACAGGGCACGTACGGCAGCTCCGCTCCCGGTCTGCCTCTGGCCCCGGAAGCTCACCGTCCTCTCCGCAACAACCCAACCTCTGCCATCAAGCCCCAACCTCCAGCTCCTGTGTTTGGTGGCACCTGAAATTAAGAAAGCAATCATGGCGTCTAACAAGGGCAGCACCCCCCAGCAGTGGGGGCTGCCTGTGATTGCCGAGCCCTTCTCCCGCTCCAGCCCAGCCTCTGCTCTCCCTTCCCGGCCCAGCTCAGCCCGATGGACTCTCTCGGGCTCGGGCTGTCCCTGCGCGGCGAGACGCCCACCCAGCGGCGGGACGGGGAGGGCTCCAGCCCGCGGCCAGGAGCTGCCCCGTGCAGGGGCCTGGTGCGCACCAGCGTGCCCGTCGCAAGGCTGGCAGAGGACATGGCATCCGAGCTCTTCCATCTCTGGTTTCTACTGCATTTGACACAGACTAGCAGGGTGTTCCTGCTGCTATTTATCCACAGGGAAATAGTTCACCCTTGACAATTAAGAGAGATAAATCTAATAAATTCAGACTCCATTTTTATAAATACAAATTACTGATACCGTTCAGCAGGGCTACGCTTAGAGCAGGTGTGAGGCACCTTCATCTCCCAGCCTAGATGTCGCAGGGGACCTGAACTTTCTCGTCAGAGGCTACACGTGGTGCATCCAGCCTACCTCTGCTGCCCACCTGCTCACCGGACGCCCCGGGCCAAACCACGCACCACCCTGCCCCCCTGCAGGCCCAGCGCGAGGGTTCGTGTCCTTCTGCAGCTCCCGGCAACGTGCCCGCAGGCTGCAGTGAGCCCGACACCTCCCGCTCCGCAGAGCAGCGATCACCCACGTCCCTGCTCTTCTCATCCCTCAGGAGCTAAAGCTGGGGACTTCCAGGGCCCCCAGTGGGATGGGGATGGGACTGCGCTGGGGTGGGGGCACAAGGTGAAACATGGTGCCTCTACAAGACCAGGTATGGCTTGCTCTGCCTCGTTTTCTCCAGCAGGACAGGAGTGAGCTCCTCTGACCCACCTGAGGGCCTCCAGGTTCCCTACGGGAACGCTTCCGCAGGCTCCCGTAGGACCTGCTGCCTCCTCCCTCCAAAGCAGCTGGCCTCAGGGCAGCCCGGGGCCCCGTGGTGGGGCCGCAGAGGTCCTCCCTCCCAGGAAGGGCCAACACAAGACGGGCTGGAGCACGTTTGTGTGATCTGTACAGCCCGTCCCACGCCCCTGTGGAGAGCAGAGGAGGCAGCCCGTCCCTAGGAGCCCCGCGGGCAGCCTGCACCCGCTGCACCCGCTGCAGGTCTGCTCTGAGCTGGGCGACACTCCCCAGCTGGCCCCGCTGCTCAGCGTGGCACCCTCGGCGCAGCGCCCGGCCCCGGGCTGCGCAGCCACAGCGGCTCAGCCGCGGAGTGGGCGCGGGTGCGAGGGACGCCGGCTGCGGCGGAGGGGTGGCTCACGGCGCCGCGCGGGACGCACTGCTTGCCCCCCAGAAGCCCTCTCCCTCCTGGCACGGTGAACCCGCTTCTCCCGCCGGCCGTGCAGGTCTGCAGCCCAGAGAGCCGCCAGCCTGGCGCGTGCGCAGCCCGTGCCGCTCCAGCAACGGGGACGGGAACCCAGGGACCTGCTCTCACCCCCTTGGGCCAGGGGTTTGGGCTCCGCCTGCCTCAGCCCCTTCTCGACAGCCCCGCGCGGTTCTGCGATGGGAGACAGGTACGAAATCGCCGCTGTCCCCACCAGCGCAGCGGTGACAGTGCCATGAGCTGAGAGCTGGGTGACGGACCGTCCGGCTGCTCCAGGAGGCCCTGGGACGGCCGGGCTGGTGGCCCCTCACACCACACGGACCCTTCGGCACAGCTGGCACAGTGACGCGTCCTGGAGCACGGACAGAGGGCAGGGCAGGGCAGGACTGACCCAGCACGGCGCAGCGGGACCCGGGCAGAGCGCACGAGCAGCCATCAGCGCTCGAGACACACAACTAGCACCGAGTCGACATCTCACCCCTCCGCGTCACCGGGAGAAGCAGCAGCATCTCAGCTCCTGCTCGTCTCCATGTTACTTTGCATGGAAAAGGTAGATGGCTTCGGGCGGCCGCGGGTGCAGCAGGTGCCTCCCGTGGACAGGGAGCAGAGGCCGCTCGTCCTTGACACTGCGGCCAGGGCAGGCAGAGCGCAGACCCCAGCGGGGCTGCCGGCAGCAGGACGAGACCTGCCACCACGGTCCCTGGGGCGGGAGGCCATCCAGGCAGGCAGCGGCCGTCGCGAAGGGCTGTGATGCAAAATTCACCTGTGCAAAGGCAACGCGCGTGCCCACCGCAGCGCTGCCCGTCTGCTCGCCTGCACGAGCGCCCACGGACCTCGCCGCTGCGTGCAGGGGGGCATGGGAGGCTCCTGCCGCCCCCGGCGGGGGGGACACCCCTCTCCCCGTGCCGGGGACCGGCCCCGCAGCATCCCAGAAGATGCGTCTGTGTCCGAAGCGGCGCAGAGCGGCCGCCCCCCTCGCCCCCCGCTTCCTCCGGTGCTGGAGCGGAGGCTGCCCGGCTGCAGCCCGTGTCCGAGGCGAGGGGCGGGGGGGCTGCCGGCACATTAATGCTCAGAGCTGCGCCCTTCCGCTCCCGTCGCCTGCGCTGCCCCATCAGCAGTAACAGTCTGATTAATTCGCTTCCAGCAGGGAGCTGATGGGGCCAATGATGGAGCCGCTGCATCAGGCGCGCTGAAATTGATAGTTTTTCACAGTTACAAATGAGGAGCCTCCTCAGCTGCAAATGGCGCCCGCACAGTCGGACTCCGGTAATGATCATAAAGAGGCTCTCTTTAAACTGCGAAAGCCCCTGGGACCGAGCGGGGGGGCGGCTGCCGCGCTAATGAGAACTACAAGGGGCGAGCAGGCATGGAAATGGCTCCTCCACTCTTGATGTGCATTTAACTGCTTTTTTAGTGCGGCGGCAGAGCCAGGAACGAAGGAGTGATGAATGCAGCACAAAAGCATTTATTTTCCAATTCGGCAAAGTGGCTACGTTGGGAAATGTATGAATTATTTTAATTCACTCAACTGTCCTGAAACATCACAGAGAGCGAGTGAGCGTGGGGGGAGGGGGCGGGCCGCGCTCAGTGTGTGCTCCAGAGACGGGAATTACTCCTATTCGTTCAACTGCCCCAAAATCTGGGAGCTGGGGGTACCAAGGAGGAGCAGAGGTGGAGGAAAGCAATGGTTACTGCTCGCACGGTGAGCTGAGAGTGGGGCTGGCGGAGGAGCGAGGTCAGAACACGCCGGCTGCGGCTGTGGAGCAGCGTCCCTTGGCTGGAGGGAGATTGCTGTACCTGGCAGGAGAGCTTCTCCCCCCAGGCCAGACACTGCCGGCTGACCCCCACGAAGGGGACAGTCCCAACACGGCCCCAGGGGCTGTGTCCGACACCCGTGAGCAAACTCTGGGCTGGCAGCCACAGGGCAGAGCTCAGCGCTGCCCCGTCACCAAAAGAACCCCCCCCACCGTGGCAGCCGGGGGAGTGGGGTGGGAAGCGCTACTTACCGGGGTTGGGGCAGCTGCCAGGGATGGCCACGGCCTCGTTCCACTGGTCCGCGCTGGAGACGGAGTAGGAGCGCTGGTGCATGCCGTCTGGCTTGGAGCTGAAGCCCACCAGGTTGATGCCGCTGATGGAGCGCTCCGAGTGCAGGGAGGTGCTGCTGGTTGAGTGGGGAGCACCTACAAGAGAGACGGGAATTCGGCACGGAACGACTGCCGCTCCGCAGCACGGCGGAAGCAGGAAAAGCTGTCCCTTAGCTGATGCGATGTGCCCCTGGCTGGCCCCGCAGCAGGACAGGCTCTCTCCTCTCCCGGGGTGCCGGCGCATCACCCCGCAAAGGCGCTGAGAAGAGAGCAGTGCCCAGCAGGCCCCGCTTCGCGAGGGACACCCCAGCGCGGCACCCCCGCCGCACAGCTGGGCGTCCTGGCACACAGCCTCCCCCAGCCACGTTTTGCAGCTGGAGTTCACGGTCTGCTCACCATCTTCACTACAGCCTCAGGCACCCAGACAAGCACAAACCCACCCCGGAGCCAGCGTGCCCATCACCCCTCCTTCCCTTCGCTCCTTCTGCAAGGAAGTCCCTAGCAAGAAATACAACCGTGCTGGAGGCACTGGGAGGGAATGGAAAATCACATGGAAGACACCAAAGGGACAAGTGGGGGAGCAGATGTCCGTAAGGTGGGGATCGGGTGGAAAAGCCTCTTCCCCCTAGCTGGAAACTCCTTGAGCTGAGCCCAGACCTTGAACCCCCCAGGAAAGGAGTGGTTTGGGACTAGAGGCCATCACAGAAGACAAGATCACTCAGAGATTCAAAATGGGTCAAGTGTTTCTGGATTACAAGAACATCCAAAATTTCCAGAATAGCAAACAGAGCAGCTCTGACAGGGAGCAAAAATCTTGCTCTTGAAGGCTGCAGGCAATCTGTTAGGGAGGACGACGCTGCCCTCGAGGGATTACCCTCCACCTGCCCACTGCAAGCACTTTCCTGTGCCTTCCTTTAGGGCATTCAGCTCCAGCCACCACAGAGCAAGTGCTCTGGGAGCTCGGGGGCGAGCAAGGGTCCCTCTCCCTGCTCCGAAGCGACCTTTCCTCTTTCCGTGCCTGGAGGCGCAGGTGCCGAGCTGGGACTCCTGCACCGGCCCTTCTGGCCAGGGAAGAGCGCAGGGCTGAGCTGCGCGCCCGCAGCCGGACCCGTCTGCTCGCCCCAGCCCCATCGGAGCCGACCACCCCGCAGGCTGCCAGGGAAACCCAGCAACTCGTTTCACAGACTGGTCCCTTCAGGGACTGGACCCTTTCCCAGAAGGCCGGCGAGCAGACGGACACTTGCCGGTCCCCAGCTGGGTGTGCTGCAGCTGAGACAGCTCACCCGAGTGTCCCTCGCTGCGCAAAACCAGCCCCATTCCGCTCACACAGAATCCCAGCACGGCTGAGGCTGGAAGGGACCTCTGGAGGTCATCGTGTCCAACCCCTGCTCGAGCAGGGCCACCCAGAGCCCGTTGCCCTGGACTGTGGTTGGATGGATTTTGAGTATCTCTACGGGGGAAGACTGCACAATCCTGCTGGGCAACCTACTCCAGTGCTCAGCCACCCTCCACAAAGAGCAGAACCCTGTAAAATCCCATGTGGAGCCCTGGATTTTGTACATCAAGTTATGTTTCTGTCCCTGCCGTTCCCATGAAAAACATAAGAATTGTGATTTGAATGTCGCTGGTGCCTGAGCGCTGCCTGAGGCTGTGCAGAACCTGAAACAACGGCTCAACCCTACAAAAGGCGACCAGATGTGTGTGCTGGACGCTGGACGGAGGGGTGACGTGGGCCACCAGCCCCGCACCGGGCGCGCCTGCCGTCCACAAGCCCCCTTCAGCCATCGATGGCACGGCGGGTGCCTCCCACCCTCCTCTTCCGTCACCCATCCTGGACCAAAACCCCCTTTTCCCCGCTGCGCTGCGCAGGGACCACCTGGAAGCCTTGCCTGCGGGTCCTGCCCGCCCCAGCAGCGCCGGCACAGAGCTCGCAGTGCCGCGGCGCCCTGCAGCCCCGAGCTGCTGGAGACCCTGCCGCGGGGCAGGAGCGGCAGAGCTGCCGGCGCGGCTGCCTCCATCCCGGCTGCTGCACGCTCCCCCTCCCTCCCCTTGTTCAGCGCCACAGAAACACGTGTAAAACCATGACACTGACTTTGCCTCTAATTAGCCCTTAATTTACAAGACACACTCGGAAGGGTAATTAGCTGGCGCTCCGCTCCTGACTGCCGCATCCATCTCCTCTCGCCTCCTCGTGGGAGGGAGCCTGCTGCTGCTGGAGCAGGGACAACGCTGCTCTCCTGGGACTGGGAAGAGCTGGGTCCTGGGAACTGCAATGCTGGGCTTGGATGGATGGGACGGGATGGGATGGAATGGGACGGGATGGGATGGGATGGGACAGGATTGGTTGGGATGGGATGGGATGGGATGGCATGGCATGGGATGGGATGGCATGGCATGGCATGGCATGGCATGGCATGGCATGGGACGGACTGACTCCAGAGCTCAGGCAGTGGCCCCAAGCCGGGCTGCGCACCCAGCACGTGTCCATCGCCACGGCCGTGGAGCAGAGGGAGTGAACAGCAGGAGTGCAGCGCCCCCGGGAGAAGCTCCTCCAGCAGAGGGGAACGTCCTGCAGAGCCCCAGGAGCCCAGATTTGCCCCCTGCACCTCCATCCCAGGCACGTGCCCTTCCATCGCTCCTCCGAGGAGCGGCGCGGGCTGCTGCAAACGCCCAAGTGCCCCAGCCCCGACCAGGGGCTGGGACGTGCTGCTCTGCCGGGGCCAGGGCACCCTTCAAACCTGCCCCCAGCGACGGCCCTCCTGCGGCACCGCCAGGCCGGGCAGCGGGAGGGAGCGCTGGCAGCAGGACAGGGCTGCTGTGCTCAGACTGGCAGCGCCGCACCCCCGGCGCCTCGAGAGCCCCGCTCGGCTCGCTGCCGGCCACGCGAGCACACCACGCCGCCAGGGCAGGCGGCCACCGCTGCAGCCTGACCCGCGCCGGGCCGGCGGGAGCCACGCGCCTGCAGGAAACACGCTCGGCAGAGCTGCCCAGGTGCGCTCAGAGCCCGGACCACCCGACCCGCACACGGGCCCGGGACCAACCTCCCAAATCCCACCCTGCCTTCCCTCAGCGCGTGCCGTAAAAAAGCGGCACCAACTTGAAAACTTCCTTGTGAAATGAAACGGCACTGCAGGAACAGCTTCCGTCAGCCTCGGCAGCCTCTCCGGAGCTCCCTGCACTTCACACCAGCTGCCTGGAGTCCCCCGGCTGCAGAGATCTGGCTTGTCCCAGGGACTTGCAAGGCGGTGACAACAAGGCTAGAGCCCTCAGCAATTGCGTCCCTTTGGCAGTGACACCACTGGCAGTTGCTGGACACGTTCCCTTTGAATTAGGCAAGCAAAGTGAAAGGTGAAGAAAAGGCTGCATGTAGAATACTACCTGCCTCCCTGAGCCAAAGCCTCCAGGAACTGAACTCTGCCTGGCCCTGCCCACAGCCCCTCCAGACAAGCTCTCCCAACCGTTATTTCCTCTAAACCCAAAAAGGAAGAGATTCGTGCAGACACGTTATGTGACCTCACCAGCAGGCAAGGCTTCGTGATGCCTTTTTGAGTGAAGCCCAGCAGATGACATGGCAGTAAAAGGAAAATGACCTAAAACCAGAACATCACGTTTCTACGCGTGGCGCGTGGCAGCCTGGCTGCCTCAGTAACACACCTGCATCAAAGCAAACTGGAATTCTTCCCTAAGGTGCAGATGCGGATGAGGCTTTGAGCAACCAGATCTAGCGGGAGGCGTCCCTGCCCATGGCAGCGGGGTTGGAACTAAGTGTCTTTAAGGTCCCTCCCAACCCAAACCATTCTGTGATTCTGTGCACAGGAAACTGGGTAAGGGCAAGTTAGCAAAAAAGGGGTACCATCAGTTGGGAAGGAGATCATTTGCAGAGTCACCTGAGGATCTTTGGACAAATATAGCATTTTCAACAGAAATTTGGCAAAATAATACATGGGTTCTAGTGAAATTTCCTGGTGACATTAAGCTGGAAGCACTGCCAGTACTCTGGCGATGAAGATGTCACGCAGGACTAGCTGATTTTGAAAAGTTAGCTAACAAAACCGCAACAAAATTTATTTAGTACACAATACGAAGACGTGTACTCCAGAACAAATAGGCCTGATTCAGAAAATGCTGGGAAAATACATACTGTTTCCCATGGGATTTGGATCGCACCCCAGTGACAAGAATAGGCCGGGGCTCTTAACTGGGAACACCACAGGAGGAGGAATTCCGCCAGTTTTGCCTCTTCACAGCATCACGGAACCACACCAGCACCGAGGCTGGACCCTCGGATGTGATCCCCGCTGCGCAAGACGAGGTACGGCTCGCGTAACCGGGAAACACGCACGCTTTCTGCCCCAAGCTGGTATGATACACAGATCCCCTCGCACAACATACCACCTTGAAACAAACTCATTCAATGTGGAATGGGTTCAGAAAACAAAGGTGACCTTCCATTCCTACAAATCCTATCAGCCCACCCGCCCGCATCCCGACCCGCGGCAGCCTGCCAGTAACAGCAACACGAGCGTGTGGACGTGCCAAGTCACCTGTGTTTTTCATGGGAGTAACAAACACAGCAATACTTACACCCTCGGCAAGTTCACTGAAGAAAGGACTATTCCTTCTCGTCCCTGAGCACGCAGTAACCTGACCAGCACTGAAGAACCCAATCTGCAACACATCCACCTCCTGCCACCAGCATCTGACACCCACTTCCGCGCAAGCTCCCATGAAGCCAGGCGTCTCCTGACGCGCATGTCCCGGGTGCGCGGTGTCTGCAGGCTGGCCGGGACACGGGGCACGGGACACGGAAGAGGGACCGCTTCAGCGGCACAGAGGGGTACGCTCTGTGCACCAACAAAGGACAGACACCAGCGATTACGGTCCTGGGCTGATCTCTTTGCTGCGGTTGACGCTGTCAACCCAGGAATACTGCTGTTTCAACCCGAGGACGGGGACAGGTTCCGAAGGCTCATCCTCCTTGCGCCAATGTGCGCAGCAGACTGCAACACAAAAGTGTCCTCACGCTCTCAGACCTTGCGGTGACCCAGAGGAAGAGCTGTCTCCAGCTGGATTTATTCAACATTAAAATGTGGCCAACAGGAGAATGGTCAGGTGGCAGCTAAACTCTGCTCTGCCTGTGCTTCGCCCCACCACCCACACCACTGCCGTCAGGACGGCTGGGTTGGACACGATTACCAGGCGTCGTGCATGGCAAAGCGAGCTGGGAGCAGAGGAAAGACGTTGAGAAGTTTGCAGCTCCTGATGGCGCAGATTTCTGAACCAGTTGCTGCTGTCTGGAGTGAGCTTTGCTCTCGGTTCCTTTGCTGGAGCTGGGTCACCGTTTCCACTTGAGCAGCAGACGGGGCTTCGTCTTGCGGATAGAGCTTGGCCTCAGTTCTTCCGGCTTCCATCGTTTCTCGGCTGAATCAATCCAACGTGCTCTTTGTCCATCCATGGACCACCCCTAGCACAGGCTGAGGCAGCGGTGGCTGGTGTTTTTGGAGAAGACAGGGGGCCTGGCTGGGTACCTCATCTCAGCTGAGACCGCCTGTATGTTCTTCTGCCTCCCAGAAACATGACGGGGCAGATCCGTGACCATCCGCACCCCGTAACTTCCCTGAGGCCGCGCGGAGCCAAGGGCATGGACCACTGCCTGCAGTTATGTTTTCGTGAGGGGCGCTGACTGCCCGGCCCCACGTCAGCGCTGCTCTCATGGAGCTGCTACCAGGACCTCACACTGTGGAAGAAACCGGGTTCATTCGGAGTAACAGGATATGTTGAATTTTAAAGAGGCACAGGCTGGCCAGCGGTTTGGGAATTCCCCCTTGTTCTATGGCCAATAGCCACTGCAGATTAATGCTATTCACTGTCTGCCAAACCATGTCCCAAAGAGTCACCAGCTACCGCTATCCATGAACCAAAACTTCAAGGTACTTCTTGCCGACCGATCATCATTTATTCCAAATACAAATCAGAATTACCGCGAGTCACCTTAGTGTACCCTCCCACGAGTACTGCCTTGGTGCCTGCAGCCAGAGCACGTCCCACAGCCTCCCCAAAAGCTGTGCATGTGGGGCACCGCGGCTGCTCCGGACCCCCACCTCCAGCTGGTGGGAAACTCCTCAGCTCCGAGAAACCAACTGGTTCTGGAGGGAGGTGGGAGCCAATGAGCCTGGTTAAGCCGACGGCCTGTGAAATCCCTGCTGGTAAAGACATAATTCACCGCTCTCCATCAATGGGGGTCAGCTGCCATGTAGGCAGGAATGCAGCTGTCCTGGGAGCACCCTGCGGCCGCCTTTCCCAGCGCTGCCCCCCCTCTCGGAGCAGGTCCAGAGTCAGAGGAGTCTCTGTCAGGTCAGGTTTCTGAACCAAGCACTCCATGCTGTTTTGCTGGACACACTTGGTTCCTGCCTCTTCAACAATTCCTACCAGTAACGAGGCCAAAAAACGTAGGGTAGCTCTTACCAAGCAGAAGCACCAGGATGGAGACACGTCATTTGAAAGACATCAACTCCAAGCTCTCCCTGGGAGACGGCAGCAATGCCGAGCACCTATACAGCCCCACAAGCACGGTGGGGCATGTTCTGGGATGACAGATGTCCTTCCCAGCTCTGGGAACAGCAAATGTCTCTGCGAAATCCCTGATCCAAACGGCAGGCGACGGAGGTTTCCCAGCCCTGGTTCTGCGCGAGGCCGTCGGGATCTGCCAGCTTGCACACAGTGGGAACCGCTGCCTTTCACTGGGCCACGCAGATGCTCCGACGCAGGGGAATCTCCCTCCTTTCTTAGCACTGAATCAGGAAAGCACATTTTTGGACATATGCACGTGGCAAGTGACTACGTAACACCCCAGCTCCTCCCAAAGCTAAGCCGGGGTGGGAACAACCTGCCGGGAGAGGCAGCTCTGCCTAGTCCAGGCATCTCCTGGGGGACCTGAAAAGCCAAGCTGGCTGCAGCGGGACGGGAAGGGGTGGCCGTGACACGATTACCATTTATACTCTCATCTCCCAGCCACGAGGCAGGGGCACGTGAGACAAGCCAAGGCACCTCGCGGCGACTCGCCAGACTCGTCGCTGGCTCAGAGGGTGCCCGACTCCACACAGCGTTAGCAGGACCCCAGCGAAGTGGAGAAGCCTGCGAACAGGGACTGCAGTGATGGCTGCCCCCAAAATCCTCAGGCACCAAGAGCATGCTGACGGCCCGGGAATGGCAGGCAGCCGCAGCTACTCCGACCCTCTCCAGCGGGAGCAGGGCCCGCGGCAGCACTCCTCTGCCCACCGCCGCTGAGGGAGGGCGGCCGGAGCCCTGTGGGCAGCAGCAGGCGACACCGCTTGGACAGGCAGCCAGAGGCAGCCAGAAGGAGCCCTGATTGTCTTGATCTTTTCTGCATAGCGCCAAATTACACCATAGGTCTTCCACTAATTTACTCCTGTCTGAACTACAACATACCTTTTAGAAAATCTTCTAATCTTGATTAGAATATTGTCAGTGACAGAGAAATCACAGCAACTCTTGATAAGTAGCTCCAGTGGTTAATTACCCTCAGTGTTAAAATTTGCACCTTATTTCTGCTAGTCTGAATTGTCTTGCTTCAGCCTCCCGTCATTGGATCTGGATGTATTTTTATCTGATAAAGAGCTCTCTATAACCAAATTTTTGTTCCTGTAGAGGTATTTACAGATAGCATTCAAACAATCTCTTAACCTTTTCTTTGATAAACTAAACAAATGGAGCTCCTTGAATCTTTTACTACCGTGCACATTTTGCAAGCTTTTAGTCGTATTTACAGCTCTTCTCTGAGCCCTCTCCGATCTATCGGTTTCACTCTCACACTGTGGAGACATGAAATCCATGAACTTCAGCTCTCTGGAAGTCCTCTCCACCCCCACACCAATGGTCACCATCAACACTTCAGAAAGACCTTGACCACATCTTCTACAGCTCCTGAATCAAATAATTCAGACTCGCTGATTCAAATATGCCTAAATCTCCTACCTGCTGTTTAATATGCTGCCTAATTGCAGTTGGAATATGAAGAATTTATCATTCTGTGATAAGATACATCATCTTGCCTCTTCCCAGACACCGTACAGAGGTGTTCACTGAACGCTTCTCACCATTCTACTATTTCCATGCAGTAATGAACAAATGCTGGTCTTAGGATTCTTTAGTTCCTAATAAACTTGGGGAAAACCTTATCCCTGTCTTTAACGCCGGTTATCTTTTCTGCCTCTGCTTGTGCAGCCACGGTGATGTAGGCTCCCAAAACTAGCCAAGAGTGGGGAAGGTGAGCTGGGAAATGAGCTTCAGATACTAAATCCATCACTTTTATTTGTGTGTTATGTAGAGTCTCCATGGAACAGGCAAAAGCTGAAGATTAGCAGCTCGGTAAGACGCAAGAACAGAGACTATTCTCACGATTCACAGGTTACGCATACTGTGACACGCTGATCAAGATGCCGTGGACAAGGCAGCACTTCAGCCGACGCTCACGCGCACAGGGCACAACAGGAGCGCGAAGTCACCACACGGCAGTGAAAGGGACCCCACTGCGTCTCCACGCTGCACCGCTGAGGCCAGGCCAGGAGAAAGCACCAGCGGGGACAGAGGAGCCGGCTGGAGCTCAACGCTTGGCTCTGCGTTGGAGGAGGAACCAAGACGCAGGATTTGCCTTTTTTTTCAAGGAAAGCGGCTATTGGAGAGAAGGAAGGACAGGCCTCCCTCTCGGAGACAGGCAGCAGAGGTGACAGACTCGGGCAGACGCCTGCTGACCACGAAGGGCTCAGACGTGGCCGGGGGTGTCCGTCGTCCCCTTGGCTGAGGCCTGGAGAAGGACTGTGCGTAGCTCCACCCGGCAGCTGTGGCCCGCTGGTGTTCTCATCTCACCGGTGACTTGGTTCGTAATCAACAGCATAATTTGCTAAATAGATTTATCTAGTGGGAGGTGTCCTTGCTCGTGGCAGGGGGGTTGGAACTAGATGATCTCTAAGGTCCCTTCCAACCTGAACCATTCTACGACCCTATGATTTAACCCCTTCCCTCAGTTTGACTGGTGCCACCCGTGGGCCGGGGAGGCACAAGGTGCGCGACTTCTCCGCCACGAACCCAGATAAAACGGTGAAACGAACCCTTTGTGCAGCTGTAACCAGAGCAAGTCTGGGAACGTCAGGAGCTGGAATGCATCCCACAAAGCCAAAAGGGTCACTTTGAGGGCTGCTCATAATTAATCACTCACGGTGGATGTTAGTCTGGGGAGCTCTGGCAAAGGGCTAAATGGCAGCGAGAGCCTCCATCCGTGGTTCCAGTTGGCCACTGTGGCAGGACCACACTGGTGTTAGCGACCATCTACCTACTGCAGCTTTCAGCTTCTGCTCAGCACTTATCAGTTACTTTACTACGCTGCTTTTTATACACATACAGACACACAGATGTACAAATACACCAGCACAATACAGCCTGCTCCCCTCCACTTCCTTTTGTTCCTGCGCATTCTTTGCTATCTGGCCACAGAGAGAATGAATAGTTTACGTCTCCTCTTAACCCAGATTAATACATTTTTAAGCAGTGCAATCTTTCTTTTGATTTTAACTTTTTGGTATCCAGTAAAATGTTCTCTAAAAACGCCTAATTATGCTTCACATTTTTTTTCTGTTTAAGTTCCTTCTCCCAAATGATCTGGCTCGTAATTGCTTTCAGCTTTGTGAAATTGGCTTGGATATATATTTTTGTGTGCAAGTGTCTGCATGTGTGTTTAATACTCTTTATTTCTAACTTGAATTTTACTCTGCCTGAACACCAGTACAATGAAGTCAAGGTTATTTTCACCTAAGCCACTACTAAATTTTAGTTTTGTGACTCATTCTTCCTGTCTGCTCAGGCGAGGGTAACTATGGCATCCTCCATGGAAGCTGCATTGCTCTCTCCAACCAGTAGGATTCGGAAAGCTGGGAGCCTTAGTGTCACTCAGCTCCGTCCTCCAGTGAGTATCACCACCATAATGTGATTTACTCTCCACCATGTTGCAGTGAAACACTTCAGAAACTGTTTGAGACACGCAGACCAAAGCACTGGGAATGGGAAGGGGTGGGGTGGATGAAGGAAAAATGGTCATTGTTTGGGATCCCTCTCCCGGTCTGTTAACGTGACTAGCGGTGTCGCTTTTAGAAACCTGAAATCGTAATCTGCAGAACATGTACAAGTAATACTGTTTAAAAAATAAACCAGCAAAGATGCTGTGCATCCGAGAAGTCCAAAGAGATCACTCAGACGACGGTGGGGACAGATGGCAATGACAGGTTGCAGCGACACAAATCACCATTTGCATTTCGAGTCAGAAGCAGGAAGCCGAGTGTGACACAAAATCGCAGGAAGGAAGGAAGCAGACCCAGAACTTCCCGGGTTTGCTGCAGAAGTGTGGACCTGGACAAGTATTGCAGTGAGTGATGACAAACCATGTTTGCACACAGCTCACGAATGCTCGCAGCTGAAAAGGCCATTCAGCTTACGCTGGAATTGTATTATATTTTCTTACACAACTTCCGTTTCTTCAGCTATTCACTCCTGACATGTTTCACACACCCCTGCTTGCTTTGCCCACGGAGGCTGCCTGGCACACAGCAACACAACCTGGTGTGCACAACTCCGAGAGAGACCACGGGTCACCTCCACATTCTGCACCAGTCCCTGGGAGGGGATGGAGCAAGCTCTGCTCCGCTGCCCCTGCCTGGAGCAGCCAAATACACCCCGGGGCTCTGGGCAGGTCCTCAACAACAGCAAGATTCAGTCGCATGGAAAGCTCTTTGGAGCAAGCCCCTGAGAGGATGACCGCAGCCCCCGCCAGCGAGCAGGGTATTCCTGCTCTGGGACGCCTCGCGGTCCAGCAACAGAGTGAAGACGCAGCCACGGCCCGTGCCCGTGCGCAGAGCGGCCGAGGGGGGGTCAGGAAGGGGGTCTCAAGACAGGAGCGGCAGCCTGCACTCAAGAAGGGATGAGCTGGCAGCAAAGCCAGGTGACAGCAGAAAGCGTACGAGTTTGGAGCCTGTAAAACGCTGATCCCTGCCCCTCTCCTTCTGCAGCACAAGCCTGGTCTGAATGGAAGAGAAAGCGCCGTTTTCTGGAAAAGGTCCTCAGTCCACCCCAGGAGAGCACCAGCCACCCTGTCGTCCCAGGCTTCCCTGGCAACGTGGGACAAGTTATTTATACTGAGGTTTTCACAGGTGGCTACTAATTACACCCTCCATTTTTCCAGGTGCCCTGTGCAAGACACCCAGAGCCAGATGTTCAGGAATGCAGGATGCTTATAACTACCACTGCAGCCGAGGGGTCTGGCTTGCTGCCCCGCGCGCCGGAGCTGCGTCCATCTGGCCTCCCGCGGCACCTCCACCGTCCCTGGGCAGGGCTCTGGTCGTCACAGCGCCTCGTCTGCCTTGCTCTTCTCTCCTCTCTGCTCTTCCTCTCCTCCTCACTTTCTCTGAGGCCTTTTTCCCTGTTCTGCCCTGCAATGCACAGCTCCTTTAGTGTTCTAGCAAGTAATAAGTGTATCAAGTCCCAGTAATTATCTCTAATTAGGGTTAGTGATTATACTGTTGGGTTGGAGAAAAATCAATCTCTGGTTTCCCATCGGGGAGGGCAGAGAGAGCCAGGGTGGGGAGGGGCGGACGCGCCGGCAGCTCCTTCCCGTGCTCCGACTCCTGCCGCGAGCTTCTCCCTGCCCACACGGCTAATGGCGCCGCTCGCCTGGAGGGCCGGGGGCTGCGCGCGGGGGAGACGGGCAGGAGCGACGGGGGCACAGGCTCACTCCTCCGCTGGGCAGGACAAGGGGCAGAGCAGCCTCCCCCGGGGCTGCACAGCAAAGCCCAGCGCGGCCGGACACTTGTGCCGCAGCGGTGGCCGCTCCGCAGAGGAGGGCTGCACCTGCGGGTCCTCCTCACGGGGACACGGGGGGCACAGCCGGTGCCCTCTGCCTGCAGGCACGGTGCCGCCTGGGGGGCCGGAGCTGCGGAGGCTGAGCTCCGCGGAAGGGCAGCCTGGAGCAGAGACCTGAGAAGGTCCCACATCTCCCTGGGCACAGGGTTCGCCGGGCCATGGTGGCCCACCTGCGCAACGCTCTGCAGCCTGAGTGGCGCCCGAGGTCACAGGTACGAGTCGCACCCAGCGCACTCACCCTGCGTCCTCCCGGCGGACACGACTGCTGACCACGGGTGACGCCACGGCTGCGGGCCAAAGGGCCGAGGGCAGAAGGGTTGGATACGCCGGAAGGCAGCTGCGGATGAGGGCGCAAACCGGAGGAAGAGCAGTCTGTGGCACCCCAGAGAAGCCGCCTTTTGAGAAAACTCACAGTCAAGCGTCCATGATGCCCAGCCATGCGTCTCTAGCAAGCCCAGTGCTCGCACCTCCCGAGCAGCAACGCTCGCGGTGGCGACACACGAAGCAGAGGGACGGGAGAGCAGCTCTCTGAAATGATGGGCAAAGGCCTCCGGCAACTGGCAGCTCAAAATGGAGAACAGCAGCCAGATTTCTGGCAATGGCAGCCCGCGAGGAGAAGAGCAGCTCCGAAGCAAGAAGGTGCTGCCCTTCTCCCCATGCTTGTACAGAGCCCCGGCCACTGGGCAGGGGCTGAAACCTCGTTTTCATGGGTGGGCAACCGCTTCTACAGCTCCCAGGAATGGTGGGAGCAGGCAGCTCTGCTCCCGGGCGTGATTCCCGGCTCACCAGCTCCATAGGGGAGCCACGCTTTGACAAGGGGAGCACGAGGCCCTTCTGGAAATCAGTGGTAGATGAAGCTACTTAATACGCTCAAGACAGTTGGGTCATCAACTCTCTGAGAACGGTAGCATCTCTGCAAACATCTGCAGAGTCACCAGTAAAGCTGGAAAATGATACAACAGTAATAGTTTTTCTGTCTGACGGAATAGGCTACCAGTATTTTCACATAATAGCTCAAGTGCAGGTAAAACGGTCGTTGGATGTAATGAAGACAGGCTCTGGAGGAATGTGAACTGTCAGGCTACAGACCGAACCCAGACCATGGGCTTTCGTAGGGGATTTCATCCGAGTTGCTCCTTGCCGCTCTGCCCCACGTCTCTCCTCCCTTGGCTGGTGCCAACACAACCCAATTTGCACAACGCAGTAAGAACTTTGCATATTCCTGCAGAGTCCAGGATAGCTCAGCTGAGCCGCGCAGTGTGCCTTCCCACGTCAGCGCCAGACGAGCAGCTCCAGCTGCTGTGCCACAGCACGCCCCAGCGCAGACCTGCCGCGCCGGCACACACCTTCGCCACTCCAGATGAACCTCCAACACCCCAGCGTATGTGACTGCATCCCTCGTAGGGAGCATTTCCGTCCTCCCACGAGGGCAGACTCATTCTGGAAAAATCACTCAGCTGCCTACCTAGAGGCCAGAGTGAGTCAGCCGGCCCTCCAAAGGGAGACAAAACCATGGTAAAAACCACGGATGCAGTACGCTGCAGTGCCGTAAATGCTGCTGCCACCATGACAGGGCACGTCCTGGTAACACCTGTGACAGCGGCCTGGCTCTGCAATTTAAGAAGCACGACACAGTGCTGTACCTTGTCCTGAGATCCCTGGGGAGGACACGGGAGCGCGCTGCAGTGGCAGGGCTGGAGTGCCCCTCTGGGAGGCAGGAAGGTTCTGCATAGCCATTCCTGTTCTACAGATGGAAAAACCAGGAGACCACGAGAAGCTGTTTGCCGGTCCCTCTGCGAGTCCCTAACCAAGCCAAGAGCCAACCCGAGTGTCCCGACTGCCGCAGCCCTGCGCAGCCCTGCAGCCTGGGAGCTGGTGAGGCGGCAGCGGGACGGCCAGCCTTCGGAGGCACGGCTGCAAGCACCTCGCTCCTGGGTCTGGTGTCTACCAGCACGTCCACAGAGACTGCGTGGACTTGCTGAAAGCTGGGGATGAGCCACAGTTCACGGACTCTCTGAAACATACAGAAAACGAATGCTTTTACGGCGTACGGAATATTGTAAACCACCAAAGATGCTACAGGTAACTGAGCCCCTTAAGCAGGGAGAGGCGGCTCATCCCGAAATCAGCAGTTTCCCACTCCAAGGCTGCGCAGGAACAGCCACCAGGGACTAACCCACACCGCAGGCAAACTCCTCCAAACCAAGGGGTCAAGCCTGCGTTAGCCACCTGCCCACCCTGCCACAGGAGTCACTGGGAGGGACCCTGAGCTCAGAACAAGCCCACGTGAGTGATTTCTGGGGACAGGGTGGACTCGGACCAAGCGGACGGTGCCGTCGGCAGCGGTGGCCCCACAGCGCAGCCTCCCCGTGGCCTCGGCACTGGAGTTCAGCTCCGGCCAGGCCAGCGCCTTCGGTTCACGTGCCTGAGCAGTCTCTGAGCGCTCAGACTGGATACCTGCTGGACAAAACTAAACCAGGGCACCTGCTGCAGTGCTGCACCTGACACGCTCCAACCACTGCAGGACATCCAGTTCCCCAGAGCAGGCTGGAACGGGACTGCAGTGCGCTCCCTGCAGCCTTGGCAATGGGTCCAGGGCAGCTGCCACGTCCCCTCCCACCACTGCTTCGAAGATCCCATCCCCTTGGTCTACAGTGGAGACAAAGCTCCGCACGGCACGGTGGTACCCACAAACGCAAGCGCCACCTCGTCCAGGCACAGAGGCGATCCCGGCGCCGGGTGGTGCTCGCACGCCTCCTGCCCACGCGAAGGACGGTGGGCTGGAGGGGAACTGGCAGACCAGGGGCCAGCACCCACCTGAGGATGACGGGCATGAGGAGGAGGAGTGAGGCGGTCTCTTCTCTTCGAGACCTCTGAGAGATTTCTTGCAGGATCACGGTGCCCAAAAGCACAACGTGGAAGGCAGCAGGGAAAGCAGGGGCAGCCCAAGGTTAAGGAGCTGAATATTTCCTTTGGGGCATCGGGTTCTAATCCATACACTGCTGCAAATTTCCCAGAACTACTGTTCAAGTCACTTATACCAACACTTGTCAAAAACAGCCACTAATAACATGTTCCTCCTGTTCTGAGTGCCCAGGTGGAGACTCTGAGGACTGATAAACAGGAGCTCACTGCTCACAGCTACACTTTAAAGGGCTAAAAAAAGGCTAAGTTCTTGGGAAAGAAAAAGCAATTCTTGTGCTCTAAACTGGGGACAAGTAGTTAGCAGATGCTTTTGACAATTCTGGCTTTATCTTCTCTTTGCCTCAGTTTTCCTTCTATAGAAAGAAATAGTAACAGCTGAGAGAAGAGTAACAATGCTTGGAAACACGAAATTCATCACAACTTTAGCACGTGCCTCGCAAATATAACCTCAAGCTGATCCAGCGCATCTTGGTCCTTCATGCTTCGCCCACGACAAGAGCTGGGCACCACGGTTTGCTGGAACCGTCCCGCCTCGTGTCATCCCTTCAAGCTCCCGACACCCTCCTCCTCTCCCTCGGGAAGTCCTGACAACTGCCAGCTTCTACTCAGTGCAAAGCGCTGACGGCAACGGCTCCAACCTCACGTCTGGCTTCATCCTCCTACTGCAGGCAGCCAGATAAACATTCACAAGATGTTACCGTATGAATGTTATAGTGAATTTATAATATTTATAATATACGTATGAATTTGCAGTATTTTATACATGATTCATGATGCAAAGTATTAATTACAGATAAATTTTACTAAATCTCTGATCTCTGCTTCATCTCCAGACTACAAACAACCCTTTGACATATTATTGGGAAGGATAGAGGTCCCACACCGACAAACACCGCAGACAGACCCTCACCCTCTTCCTTCCAGCTCTGGCGTCCCCACGTCCAAGTTCTTGGCACTCAGATGGACAACATGTTGAAGTTTTCCAGTCGGACTCAACAGAAAGCGAAGCGAGCCAGCCGAAACTGTGGCCAGCAGCGAGCAGCACCCGGCCCCGCTCGGAGGAGCAGCCCCTGCCTCGCTCCTGCCAGGAAGCAGCAGTGGAGCTGCCTGCCACGACCGTGGCTGCGGCACCCGGGCAAACCAAGCTGGAAACCTCCATTTAAACCCAGCAGTTCTGCTGTGCCCTGAGGAACTGGGCAGGAGCTGGCCACCAGTTCCAGCGCCTCTGTCAAGGGTGACAAGAGAAACCCGAGCACCCCTGGCTGTTGAACTGACCCCACACAAGGTGCCAGGGAAGGGCTGTCTGCATCCCCAGGCTGAGTAAAGCAGCAAGGGCCACCAGAACATGAGGCAGAAGCTGCCCACTCCCCTCAGGACGGAGACCCCGTGGTGGCCCGTGGAGAGGGGGGGAAGCAGCGTACCCACATCTGGTACGGACACAGCGGCAGAGGGGCTGCGCCAGCCCTGCTCCTGGGGACGAGCGGAGCCGCTGGCTGATGTGGCGGGACTGGAAAGACCCTTCTGGCTTCCCTTCTGCTAAGTCGTTCACAGGCACCAAAATAAAGAGAGCGGTGTTACGGGATTCCTGCCTCAGAGTAGGAAATCCTGGGACGATGAGAGGCAGCCGTGGCGTTTAAGAGCAGGTCCTGCACACCGTGCAGGAACACACCCAGGACCACGAGCAACCACGGGGCAGCACGCGCGTTCTGAAGACCCCGCACCTTGACCAGCGATGTGTGTGGGCACACGTGCACTCTGGGGATGTTCCCGGTGTTCCCGGCAACCCCCCACGCAGGGTGAGACGTGCCGCCCCCGCACCCAGGGGCTACGCGTGGGGTGGGGAAGGCAACTTTGTCCCAGAGGCGAGAGCTGAGCTCTTCCTCCTCGGCACCCAAATACCCATTCCTTTGCAGGCGATTAATGACCCTTTCCTGACCTGAAAGAATACATCGTGCGGCCACAGCAAGGAGAAAGGCGCGAGGTGATCCCACCAGCCTCCCGTCTGCCATGACCTGTGCCACCCTGCTCTCTGCTGCCTCTTCTTCCCTCAATGTCATTGTCCCCCATGGCGAGCAGCGGTATGCCAGGGAAACAGGTTTTCCCTTTTCTTTGTTAATTCTTCCCTCATTACATTTGAAATTCCACAATCAGTGTGCACTGTAATTGTCGAATTTGATGCTAATGATTAATGAATTAAACATGGATCCATCAATTAGTCCTCGGAGAATAATTCTGCATAAAGCAGCGGATAATGTAATTACAGTAACAAAGATAATGAGATGTTAACATCGACGGAGCCCGACGTGACATGATCACAGCAGGCTCAGCAACCCCGGCCTGGGGGAGCCAATCCCTCACTCTGCAGAGGCAGAGCATCGGGGGGCAGCGCGCACGCACCGGGGCTGGCGGGGGGGCCCCGCCGACGCCACGCGCCCCCAGCGCCAGCGGCGAGGTACTCTCCTCCCGCCCGCCTCGCACAAACCCCTTCCCGGGCCGTCTGCTCCGGACGCGACCACGGAGCGTGCTGGCCGGCGTCTGCACCAACCCAGCCAAAGTCCCGCGGCTGCCGGCAAACCCAGCAGCACCCCCAGCCCAGGCCGGGCTCCCCGGCGCATCGCTGAGCGGCCCAGACCCGTGCAGGCTCCCCATCGCCCCAGCTGGCACCAGAGCCAGGGCAGAGGCAACGCTGCCCACGTGCAGCGCGTCGAAGGCTCTGCTGCATGTGCCTGCGGAGCCCGGCCGGCCGCGGCGGCTGCGGCGCTGTCAGTGCGGGCGCTCACAACGCAGCCGGGGCACAGCTGGACCCGCGTCCCGCCGGAGCTAACACGAGCGCCAGCCAGCACCGCGCACCCCGGCGGTGCCCCCACCGCCACAGACACACGTCAGAAAATGCTTTCCCTCAGCTGCGGAAGCAGCCCTGCAGCAGGAGGAGGAGGAGGAGGAGGAGGAGGGCTCACACGCTGCCTGCCCTGGACCACGTGTCACACCACGCGGACCGTTCCTCGGGGCGAAGGTCACCAAGCAGCATCAGCCCCTTCCAGCTCTTCCCCCACGAAAAAGACCCGGGTGCCTGAGCTCACACCCCGACGCTGCGACCCACTCGCTCAGGCTGCTCGGCCTCCCCTGCACCGGGGACGCCGGTGCCATCTTTGCTCTCCCGCCCCGCTTGGCAGCAAAGCCCACGGGAGGCTCCTGCTCCTCAGGGAGCCCGAGAGCCCCACAGGGAGCCAGCGCAGAGGCAGGCAGAGCTTTCTCCTTTAACCTCCCCCCAACACCATGACAGCTCCGGCTCTCCCGGGTTGTTTCCTCTAGCCCCATCTCCCAGCCAGGAGCCCCGCTGCCAGCGCAGCGCTGGCCACAGCGTCTCGCCGGGGACCGCTGCGTTGGCTCAGTGTGTCAGGCGGAGGCAGAGCATCTGCACGGCTTCTGCCTGCGACACCAGCCAGCCTTCTGCTGTCAGAAACCCTGCCTCCGTGTAGCTGCTCGCGACCACGACAGCCGCAGCAACCTCTGCTGATTTTTCCTTACACTTCAACTCTCATTTGAGGGCAGGTTTTCCAGCGTTCAGCTGCTTGGCTTCCTTTCGCATTGCCCAGCTGCAATGCAGTGTCAAGGAACGAGCTCGTGTGCTCTGTGCGTGTCAGGACGTGCCCAGGCATCGCATACCACATTTTCAGGCATATTTTCATGCCCTTTTGCCCCGTGTGACTGCTTTGGAGTCGGTCCCTATGAACCTTTGCAAAGCAAGAACTCAGGGCTGCAGCTGTGCTGAGACCAGTCTCTCACGCTGACACTGTCTCCATAGTCTTCTTGTGCTACCATCTGTCCTTTCCCAGTGAAAAATTCCCTTTCATCCAGCCTGCACTTTGGATAAGAGCTGCCCTCACTCTCCAAACCAGAAACACGCACCGAATGAGGTACAGGTGGGCAAGGAAGCAGAAAGGGTGAGTTTGCTGAACTACAGCAAAGTACATCTGGTGATCCCTGAAGAAGAGTGGAAGAGAAAAGTGATATTCCGGTGGGAAGAGGACCCGTGGGGATCTGAAGGAGACACCTGAACCAGCACTGCCACACGTGCAGTGAATACACACTGCCAGGCTCCACGCTCACAGCCAAGTTTTACCCGGAATACAGCATCGGTGAGCTCCCGCACGTCCCTCTCCTGCCCGCCCCAGCCCAAACGCCGGGCGGGTTTGCCTGGCCCAGGAGCCACCGCGAGGTGCTGCCGGAGCTCTGGCTGCCGAGCTGCCCACGTCACCCTGCCAAGCCCCGTGCCCAGAGCTGGCCCGGGGCACCGCTGGGCACCGCCTGCTCCCGCTGCGGGCGACGGACGCTGCCTGTGCTCGGCGTGCCCAGCATCTGGCCCGGTGCTGGTCCAGTCCAGGAACCAAAAATACACAGGTGTTCCCACCACCGCACCGTAACCAGCACGATCTCACCTGACCAAGGGTTTACACGGCTGAGCAGTAACTGCCAAGAACTCTTGCTCCAAAGGCCAGTACGCCCTTGTGCTCTTCCTTTCAGACTTCAAGAGTCTCCACAGCTCCCACTCTTGTGGCCAACTACTGGCAGTTTCAAAAAAGTCCTTCAGCAAGTATCAGCGTCCTTTTAGGACACGCCTGACTCCAGATGCAGGGATGCTCTGACTAACCCAGGTGCTTTTTGGGGTCTTATTTCTAGTCGTGGAAAATCAGAAAACAGACAAGCACAGGAAGATCCTTCAAAGTCTGAGGGAGTCTTGGACACGCGCAGGGCAAGTGAACGTGCCTGTTTCTATCCAGCCTGGTTTGCAGCATGAGCAGTGGCTCCTCCCGGCCCCCAGCGCTGCGGCAGTATTAGGTCTGGGGAACGAGAGCTCCAGCCCCATCCGTGCTCTCCTCTGCTCATGCTGCCCACACCAGCTGCCCGCAGCGCTGAGAGGGAGCAAAAGTGAGAGGGGATGGAGTCGCTGCTGGGAGAGGCCGGCAGGAACGGCTGGGAGCGGGAAGAAGCGAGCAGAGGAGGAGAGCACAGGCAGAAGAGAGGACGTCAGGAATAAAGGAGCCACATCCACCAGCTCTTGGACAAAATCCCTTCTTCCTGCATCCCAGCAAGCCCCAAAGGCGCAGGAAACAGCTGAGCATCTTCCCAGCCAGCGGCACCTCCCACCTCCTGCGGCAGGAGGCTCACCCGGACAGGGGGCTCGCTCCGACAGCATTGGTGCTCAGCCGCCCAGTCCTGCACCGGGTCGGGGTACAAACCTGCCGATGAGACAACGAGCCCAAGTTGTGCTCCTCGGGGAAGGACGGGTCTGTTAGCTGTGTTACAAAAGTGGAATAAAGAGAAAAACAAGACCTTCATTATGAAGTTAAGGAACCAAAAGTTGGAAAACGCCATGAGGGAGCCCGTCGGGACAATGTTAGCGCGAGCAGCGTGCATACACACCAATGCAGCCCACGGGGTGGCGTGTTCCACAGACAGCCAGCACCGGCCCAGCAGGGCACCCAGGGGACAGGGCACCCAGGGGACAGGGCACCCCTGGGACAGGGCACCAGCACACAGCCAGGGAGGAAGGGAGAGGGGCTGGTGGGATGGGGACATGGAGGAGTCCTCCACAGCCCGGGGGAGGCTGGGTCTCTGCCATGTGCCTCTGGCACGCTGCTGCCATCCCAAGTCTCTGCAGCCCCGCGTGCCCTACGGTCCCCTCCAGCCTCTGCAGCGCTGGCGCAGGTGCCTGACAGCCAGCTGCAGCACCAGGGCCGCACCGACGCCAGAAGTGTCCCGAAAAGCTCTCCAGCTGGCACCGGAGACGCATGAGTGATTTGGACGAGTAGCCGGCGCTGAGGTGGGGAGCATGGGAAACCCCACCCATGCCCTGGTGATGGCCGACAGCGCCGATCCTTCCCAGGAGGCAGCACAGGCCTGGTGGCAGCGTCACATCCCACACCGTCCTCCTGCCCCAGCGGCTGGGAGCGAGGAGGGTGCTGCCAGCAACGGGGACGGAGAGCCCATGGCTGCCCCCACCACGGCTTGGCCAGGACCGTGCAGGAACAGCCCCGGCTGTGGCACGGGCACAGGGGAAGGACAGGGGTGCTTGGCAGCGCTGGCAGCACCGGCAGAGCCGTGCAGGACAGCGCTGTGGCCGGGCTCCTACTGCTGGACCCCACTGGCACCAGCAAGCGTGGGTGTCCTTTGGCGTCAGGAGCATTTGGAAGGTGCCAACCAGTGCCCACCAGAGAGGATTTCTGCCCAGACAGACCCCAGGGAATGCCCATTTTACACAGCTCCTTTAGACCATGGCAGGAGCTGGTCATCCGCTTTGGGGGTCCCTCCTCACGTGTCGGGGTGCCGCCGGCCAGAAATGCCAGTGCTTCCCGCTCCGTTCTGCCTTGTTACCCCCATGCAGTGCATCCCGGGTTCTCCATCAGCAGCACCACTTCATGTCCGCACCCCGCTCTGGCTCCAGAAGCCGGGATCCAGCATCCACGTGACCCCCTCCACCAGAGAGCGAACCGATCCAAGTGCTGGAGCCGACACGGAAGCTGACAACCAGCCTCGCCTCTGCCGTGGCGGGTTCCCCGCGTAACCTCGAGCCATCCGTGGCGCGTCCCCTCCTGCCCAGTCCCGCGGCGCTCTCGTTTCACGCCAGGGCAGCACTGGGGGTTACTGCGGAACCGGGACCTTTGCTACTCACTGTTTTTACACTGAGCACCACTTCACAAACCGCAAGAAGCATTTACTCTTTCTATCTATATCCACGTATTGCTCCCACCCTGAACACATCCTTGGCCTTCATACACATCTGTCGCAACATTCTCATCCAAGCGATGACGCTCTGCTCAGGCGCGCTCACGACAGGGAGTTCCCCCTGGCCCCCAGCCTTCCAGGAACCCAGCGCTGTGTGTCCCTTCTTCCCCACGTGTCTCCTAGGATAAGGCCACTCATTTTCCTGCGGGAGAATGCTTGGTCCAAAGAAGCGTGACCACGGCTGCGGAAGATGGAGCACGTACACGCAACACCCTCCTGCCCCAGGCAAATGGGGATGGCTCAAAGAGACAAACCATGTCACTGCTGTCCCCGACCACACCTGTGCCACGACAAGATTCTTTTTATAGCGGGACACTGGAGCCCTCAGGGCCCTCGCTTAAAAACCTGTGTCAGCGTGGGGTACAGCAGCGTGCGCTGGGGTGGACCCCTCTCCTGGGGCACGCCGGGCCCCCACCCCTGCCGGCCACGGGGCCGCGCTGTCAGCAGGCAGCAGCCCAGGGGCTGCCCCACCACGGGAGGGTCACCTGCAGCAGCGTCCTGGCCACCCGCCCAGCCCCGAGAGAGGTCCCTCTGGAGCTGCGCAGCCCACCAACAGCATCCCCCGGTCCCCAGACCCCGTGGCACAGCTAGGCTTTTGCCTACGCACGGTGACTCTCTCCCTCCCAAAGCTGCCCCCAATCCTCGGTGCTGCCCAGGAGGGTCCTCGCCGTAACCAGACCTGCGCCAGGACGCCCAACAGCCAGCGTGGTGGGACCGTAACGCCAGAGAGCCAGGGGCTTAATGGCAGTCTGCAACAAGTCTCCAAAGGAAACCTCTGGGACAAGAAGGCAGCAGGGAAGCGCCACAGAAATACCCGTGCATACGAGAGGTACTTCTGGCAGGCACATCCAAAACCTTCTCGGATGGAGTCCCCTCGGCTGGCACTTCCCAGGCACCTTCGGGTCTTCCAGGACACAAGTGGGCAGAGGGCGAGCGCGACAGGCAAACAGCGAACCCCGCGTCCAGACGCGGAGGGAGAGCACTCCCGAGTCCACGGAGGTCCAGGCTGGGGCTTCGCTCCACTTGGCCGGCCGGGCCCTGCATGCGGCACTGCCCGCCACTGACAGGGCAGGCACCGACCCCCGGGCGCTGAGGCGGCCGCACCGCAGCGCTTCCCGACGCCAAACAGCTCGGCTGAGGGCTCAGCTGTGAATGTGGCACTAATGCTGGTTATTTGCACTTAGTTATCTCTAAATCCGTTAGCAGACCCTGCGCTTCACCTCAACTACTCTCCCACCTCCAGACAGTCTCCTTACCAGTACAATTTCACACAAGAATAAAACTTAGAAGGACTTTACAGTTGGAAAGAGAAGAAAAAACAGCACAGAAAAGCAGAGACCATTCTGCCAGGAGCACTTGACAGCCCAGGAGGAGATTAAGTGCTCCAGAACTTCCAGTAACCAACTTCCAAAACTTAAATCCCAATATATTTTTCAAGGGATAAAGAGAAAAAAAGTTTCTAATTGAGGACAAAATTTCTGCTGCTAGGCAATCTTTGCACCAACTCTCTGAAGATTTACAGCTCTTGAAGAGAAATTTTTAATACTGACAAACGGGATACAGAATCCCAGCACGGCTGAGGCTGGAAGGGACCTCCGGAGGTTGTCTCCTCCAACCCCCAGCTCAAGCCAGCTGCCCCAGCCTGTGTCGGGGTGGTTTCTGATCGTGCCTGAGGAGGTAGACTGCCCAGCCTGCCTGGGCACGTACAACATCACCCCTCCGTACACGCTGCACCAGAAGTAAGCCTCAGGTGGACATAAGGCAGCTGCAAAGTCTGACAACGTTCTGTGCCTCTGAAAACAGAGTTTGCAATGGGAACACACGCAACCCAAACCAAAACCAGCTCTGGCTACAGTAACGTTGCCGTCTTTAGTGGTTTAAATACCAGAGTACAAATCATCCATTGAGCTCAGAGTCCTGCGGGCTTCACAGATGCAAGCTCCTTCCCCATTCCTACTTAATTTAGCTCGTTGCACTGTCTGTACCTGCTTTGAAGGTTATTTTGAATCATCACCAGAGTGCTGCATACGTGTATTTTATCCACATACAGGCGGCGTGAAATATTTTGTCTTTTTTTCCTCATCTTCCCCTTTATCTACATCTTCTTTTCTTGCCCCGGGTAAGGACTGTGCACCTAGTGGACATTAATTAGCACGCTCACCTTGGCAGAGCTCAGGTCACGAGAAAACCATGGACCACTTGCTCTGAACTCTAAACAGGCCGTTTGGTTTTACCCAGACGCTCCTGCTGTACAACGGCAAATCCTTTGGGTCTTCAAAGCTCACGAGCTTTGAGCAACCTGGTCTAGTGGGAGGTGTCCCTGCCCACAGCAGGGGGTTGCAACCAGGTATCTGTAAGGTCCCTTCCAACTCTAACCCTTCCATGACTCCACGTCCTCTGAAGATTAACTCGTGCACTGGCAGAGACCTGCCAACTCTGAGGTGCTCCCTCGCCAGCTGCCCGAAGCGCGGATCAGATGGGAGATGCCCAGTGGACCCCAGTAGTGGTCCCATCCCCAGCCCCAAAGGCAGTAAAGTCCCTGCCAATGTGATGCAGGGGATTCTTTACCGGCTCCCAATCCCGTACTCTGCATTACACAGGGATTTGAGCAAGTCACCTCAGAGGTTTTTTTATCATGTCAGTGCACTTACCGTGGCAACTGCACCGTCAGCCGCAATCAGTCTTGGAGGCATCAGAGTGAGTTGAAAAAATTCCTCAGAAAACATCTTACCATTTGCGTACCAGGAGAAAGAAGAAAAACCTTTCTGACCAATGCAGGCAACTACCCAAAGCCAAGACACATAAAATCTGATTAAGGTTGCTGTCTTAATGCGGAGCCCCGTGACGACGCATGCGCTCTGGGTAGCAGAGTGCTGTTCTGCTCAGGGGCCCAGAGGAAAAACAGCGAACAGGGATCTCAAATTCACAGATTTCTACATGGAAAAGACCATCGCATCCATCCGGTTCGATCCCCGACGCACACGCACGCAGCGACACATGCACATGAGCCGGATTAAAGCATATCTTGTAGAAAGATAACTAATCTCATTTTAAAGGCTTCAAGCAGTGCTAAATCCACCAGCTCTCCAGATAAACTGTTCCAACGTTTAATTACCCTCCCTGCTGGGAAACTACATCTCCTCTCAAGTTTAAATTGCTCCAACTTCAGCCTCTGTGCACTGCGTCTCCTCAAGCGCTGTCACCCAGACTGAACGGCCTCGCGCAGCGCGCACGTCCAGGCGCCGGTGCCCCCAGCAGCAGCCATCAGCAATCGCGTCACATCCGACCTGCTCCCTGCGCCCAGCAGCACCGAGATGGCTGCTGAAAGCCGGACACAGCGTTACGTGGCATCTGGTTTGATGTTACCACAAGCTTCTCGGCGGTTTGTCTCTGAATTCTTCCTGCAGCTCCGATAACCCTCTCTAGGCGGGAGCTCCGACGGAGCACCCCAGAAGCGGACGCCTGGGACAAGGCAGGAATTGTTACCGTGCTTGGGCGTGCTGCGGGGGCACAGCGGTGGCGAAGAAGTGACAGTGGACAGTGCAGAGCTGTGGCAGGAAACAGGCAGAGCTGCACGTCCTTGGTCAAAACCGACAGTGACGCAATCATTCACGGGCAGTTTACCTGGTCCGCAGACAGTTCTCACTACAGAAACGGCAGTTTGGGTGCAGAAGGGTTTATTATTTCACACTCGGCACCATGCAAACACAGCGATGTCAGCAGCCCCATTCCCGAGGCTGAGGGTGACACCGAGGGCCCCAGCCAGCTCCTGGCACAGACTCCAGCGGCACCTCACGAGTCCTCAGCGCCGGGAGCTGCGACACACGGGCCGACAGCACCCTGACGGCAGGACGCAACCGCGGGGCGGAGCAGGACCGAACAGAAATGAGGACAGAATCGCAGAATCATAGAATAGTTTGGGTTGGAAGGGACCTTTGAAGACCAACTAGTCCAGCCCGTCCAACCTGGCCTTGAACCTCCAGGCATGGGGCAGCCACAGCTTCTCTGGGCAACCCCAGCCAGGGGCTCCCCACCCTCACAGCCAGGAATTTCTGCCCAAGACCTCATCTAGATCTCCCCTCTTTTAGTTTAAAGCCATTCCCCTCTGTCTTATCGTAACAGGCCCTGCTAAAAAGGCCCTCCCCATCTTTCTTGTAGGCCACCTTTAGGTACCGGAACGCAGCTCGAAGGTGTCCCCGGAGCCTTCTCTTCTCCCGGCTGAACCCCCCCAGCTCTCCCAGCCTGTCCTCCCAGCAGAGGGGCTCCAGCCCCGCCGGCATCTCCGGGGCCTCCTCCGGCCCCGCTCCAGCAGCTCCGTGTCCTCCTGCTGTTGGGACCCCCGGAGCTGGACCCGGGATTCCAGGCGGGGTCTCCCCCGAGCGGAGCAGAGGGGCAGAATCCCCCCCCGGCCCTGCTGCCCCCGCTGTGGGGATGCAGCCCAAGGGCCGGGGGGGTTCTGGGCTGCCAGCGCACGGTGCCGGCTCCTGGCCACCTTCTCCCGCGCCAGCGCCCCCAAGTCCCTCTGGGCAGGGCTGCTCCCCATCCCTCCGTCCCCCAGCCTGTATTGATACCAGGGGTTGCCCCAACCCAGCTGTAGGACACTGCATTTGACCTTGTGGAACCTCATGAGGTTCACACGGGCCCACTTCTCCAGCCTGTTCAGGTCCCTCCGGATGGCATCCGGTCCCTCAGGCATGTCAGCCGCACCACTCAGCTTGGTGTCGTCTGTCAGCTTGCTGAGGGTGTGCCCAGTCCCACTGTCCATGCTCTTGATGAAGATACTAAACATGCTGGTACCAATATGGACCCCTGAGGGACACGGCTTGTCACCAGTCTTCATCTGGACATTGAGCAGTTGCCCATTCCCCTCTGGATGCGACCATCCAGCCAATTCCTCAGCAATTGGATGTGGTCACCCAAGTTCACTCTCGGTGGCACAGCGTGCAGTGCCAGATAATGAAGGATTTCTGTTCTCGGCAGCGTTATCAGCACTGCCCCGTTACCCCAAAGAGTGGAGAGGTGCCTGTTCCTGCTGTACGAGACCACGGCCAACAGCTGCCTGGGAAGAACGCTATGGAAACTGTCCCTCCTGGCCAACGATACCAACCTCAAGGACAAAGCAGAGGCACATCAATGCCCCAGGGAACTTGGGCAGGAATGCTCTAAGGG
>VZSF01007991.1:83919-93919 GCA_013398295.1 Chionis minor | reverse complement strand
AGCACCAGGTGGAAAGAAACCAGATTTTTGCTTGGAGCAACGCAGTAATGAAATGAAACGCTGAAGAAGTGCAGTAAGGAAAGCAAGTGACATCAATCTAGATCACCCCCTGAGGAAGAAATGGTGTAAAAAGGAGAGAAACCTAGTGTGTAACAGCATCATCTGAGCGCGGTTAAACAACACCCCAGAAATTACTCTGCCTCTGCAGCCGATTGTAATAATGGCCTATGATATCTCCGATGGAAACGCGACAAACCCACACACACGTGTGTGCCCACACGCAGAGCAGGCAGCAGCCATTCCCCCCCACTTCGGCTCTATGAAGACCAAACCATGGGATTACAAAGTCAGGGAACTGCAGAGCCAGGCAGTGTGGCACAGGGATCAGAGACTGAAAGAAGAAAACCCGCTCCCAAGGCTCCCACAATTGAGGAGAGGCGATGCAACGACTGGCTTTCCGGAGTAAGGCCAGGAGGGTCAAAAGGCTCCGTGGGTCAGGAGCCGACGACCCGGCATCACCAGCCCACGGGTAAGACGCAGGGTTGGCAAAGAGGAGAAGACTCCGTGGCTTGGGGTGCTCCAGCACCTGTGTGTCACGGAGACGGGGGACAATCCAAGGCCCCAGGAGCAGCCAGGAGGGCCAGGAGCACAACGCCCTGCTGTTCTCCCTTAGCCCCACAGAGCCCCCGCGCCCCCTGAACCGCCCGAGCTCTGCCCCACGCTCCCCAGCCTGTCCGTCTGTCCTGCCGCAGCACGGCCCCACCGCTGAGGGTGCTGCGGCCTCAGTGTCACAGGTGTGTCTGTCCCTGGCTCACTGTCTCAGCAGCAAACTGTGCTCAAGAGGGAATGGGGAAGAAGTCATTAGCCCCACAGTGGGGAGGCGACAGAGATGGATGGGGGAGGCAGCTGTGCGCCTGAGCCACGCAGTGAAGAGGATCAGAGATGCATGGAGTGACAGCTCAGCTCGGCAGGCTCTGCACAGGCACCTCATCTCCATTACCCAATACCTAGCAGCCAGGAAAATTATTCCACACCCAAATGGCACCATCAGCCGTGGCTGCGAGGAGATCTCCGCCTGCTCCTCGCCCCGGATGCAGGGAGGCAGCAACCCCGGCTTTAATGGAGTGAGCAAGGGAACAGAAAAAAGAAAGATGCATTTACTCAGCACAATTCTGTGCAGAGCCTGTTCCTATCAGTTCTCCCCACCCAACCCAGCACTGCAGGAACAACCTTCAGGAGAGGGAAGAGGTCTCCTCCAGACCGTGGTACAAACCAGCTCTGCTTAATTCGCCCGCGCTGCCAGGGCTGGCGCTGAGCCTCCTGCGCAGGGCAGACCTGCGGGCAGAGACCGGGGCCTCCAGCTGCTGCCAAACCCTCCCCGGGCACCTCTCTGCGACCGCGGCACCTGCAAGGGGACCTGCAGCAGCAGCCCGAGCATGACGGAGGACGCTGCTCTGTCCCACCCTGCTCCCCTCCCAAGCCAGCGCAGTACTTACATGCAGGCTGGGATGGTAGGTGAGGACTCCGTTGTCACACAGCGTCACGTACTTCTTCTTCCACTCCTTGTTGAGAGACTTGCCGCTGCGTTTGAGGAGAATGCCCTAAAAGAGAAGCATCAAGAGACTCAGACCTCGTTTGGCCCAGGCACCTCCCGCTCAGCTACAGCACAGCCACTTGTAGGAGACGGGTCTTTGGAGAGACACAATGTCGAGAAAACATCTTCCAGGTTAGCCTTCCCAACAGCATTTTCCTGGGACTGGTAGGAAAAAGGCTGCAGCCCTTTCCTCACCCGCCCCAGCACGTCTCCACAGACAGCCCACCCCCCTGTCCTCAGAGACGAGGGTCTCCACATGCCAGTACTGACGCCCAGATCCTCTGAGGGACCCATCACCCACCCTGCTGTCCCAGGTCACCCTCCGGGCAACTTTTCTTGTCCGGTTCTGGGCTCCCTGGTCCCAGAAGGACAGAGGGCTACTGGAGAGGGGACAGCAAAGGGCTACAAAGAGGATTAGGGAGCCGGAACATCTTTCTTAGGAGGAAAGGCTGAGGGAGTTGGGGCTCTTTAGCCTGGAGAAGAGCAGGCTGAGGGGGGGTCTC
Source organism: Chionis minor (assembly GCA_013398295.1). NCBI lineage: Eukaryota > Metazoa > Chordata > Aves > Charadriiformes > Chionidae > Chionis > Chionis minor. Next base: position 91,822 of record VZSF01007991.1, on the reverse strand, counting down.
ATCAATGCTTACAAATACTTAATGGGAGGGTGCTGGGATTTTGGGACCAGTCTTTTTCCAGTGATGCCCAGTGACAGGACAGGAGGGAACGGGCACAAACTGGAACCAAGGAAGTTCCATCTGAACACGAGGAGGAACTTCTTTCCTTTGAGGGTGGCAGAGCCCTGGCACAGGCTGCCCAGAGAGGTGGCGCAATCTCTGACTCTGCAGACATTCCCAACCCGCCTGGACACCATCCTGTGCCCCCTGCTGTAGGTGGCCCTGCTCTGGCAGGGGGTTGGACTAGAGGACCTCCAGAGGTCCCTGCCAGCCCCGGTGGTTCTGTGATTCAGTGAAGAACAGTGCCAACACAAGCCAGAAGCCAACCTTGCCACCAACTGGCACTGCTTGCTGTGTTACCACAGCGCTCCCAGACCTTCCATCACCAAAAGCACAGCCAGGGGGATGGTCAAGGCAAGGACAATTTGGGACAGGCAGGGCCAAATCAATGGACGAACACTCCAAGAGACAGGTCTCAAGGAATTCACATTCTCTTGCCTGCTTCCAATTCTTTCTTAGAGATGTCAAACAAACGGAGCCAGGGACACATTCCAGGATGTCTCAGAGAAGGTCCTGGGCAGTTGAGGGGTCAGTTCACCCCCTTTCCCCATCAGAATTTTATGTGAGACTCATCCTGTGGTCTCCAGGCATAGCACACTCCTAGGGCCTGAAAAGGATCACGCTCAGGTGTCCTGAAGCTCCTCTTCCCACCAGCCCAACCCAGAACTCACTTCCATCGATCTGAACCAATGCCCAGAGCTTGGACCCTCCGGACCCTCTCCCCACCCAGCTCTGCCTCCCCAGGAAATCTGCTTCTGGCAGCAATTCATCCCGCACCAGGTACGACCAGAGGTGGAGGAAGAAGAAAGCCGGGGCAAGACGCCCAGCACGAGGGCTGTGAAGCAGGGACTGGGGAGAGAACATCAAGTATTCTGCTGGCAGGGAGGAAAAGGCAGCGCAGGGGGACAAAAGTACCAATGAATAACCGAGTCTGGGAAAACGCTGGATCTACCAACTGTTGTGCCCGGGCGCTTCGAGAGCCCCGTCTGGAGAGACACCCAGACTGGCTGTTCCCAACGTGGCAAAAATCTGGGCCCCAGGCCAGCACCTCCTCAAAAACTTGGACAGAAAGTCTCTGTCCTGCCAGCCTCGGCATATTTGGGGGCCCCGTCCCACTGCCTAGAGACTGCGGCTGCTGCGCCTCATGATGGAAAAACACAACAAAAAGTTGTAGGGTTTGGCCCACACTGGGGTAACAACGCTGCCAGACACGACCGTGAAATCGGCAATAAATGACGCAGAAAAGGCAGAAGTGCTCCTTGACCGCTTACGTTCAGTGCTTGGGAAGCGAACAGTGTGAAAAGGAAACGCCTCCTACTCGTGCGAGGGAGAGAAAGCTGAAACGGGGCGGCAAAAGCTCAGCCGTGCTGGTGGCAGGATCTGATCCGCTGCCACCGAGAGCTCCGAGAGAATTAGCTGAAGATCGCACTCGGCAGCGGTTAAAAGGTGCTGATTTTAACATGCCTCGGAACATGGCAGCAGCCCGAAAGCTCGTGCTTTGCCAAGATCTGCGAGGGGAAAAGCAATCACCCCTGTAATTAACGGCCACTTAGCCGGACGCTTGCACTGGGCACAGCCGTGGAGAAGCCACCGCAAGAAGTGATGAGCGAAGGGTGAGAGGACCGCAGCGTAACCAACGCCAGTCAGAGCAGAACAGTCATCGGGGAAGTTTGATCCCGCTTTTGGTGAAATGGCAATACCTGACGACAAGGGCAGCTGTGGGACACTGCACTGTTAGTTTTCTGTCAGGATTTTAACTGAGCAGCACACACCACTGGAAACCAACTGTACAAAACCCATAAAGCCGCTAATGTACGGAGTAAAAACTGGTCAAGTGAAAGGTCTCAAAGCATAATCATAAATGAGAACATGTGTAATCATAAATGGCAAATCCACGTCCAACAGAAGTACCTGCATAGAGGCCCAGCCGATCTGCATTTGATTCACACTATTTAATCAATGTCTTCCCCAAACGAGCTCAAAGACAACGCAAAACTGGAAGGTAACACAGAAGCTGCACAGGGTAAACCACGGCAGCGACTGGTGGTTAACGCAAACTGCCTCATATCCCTCGGCACACCCGGCTCCTGGGAACAGCGCGGATTTGAGCGCGGCTGGGCACGGTCCTGCTCCTGGGGGCGCTGGGGGCGGCCCCGAGCTCCCGGCGCTGGGTCGGGGCAGTAACTCACCCTGGCAGCGGGTCGGCGGGTCGGACAAGGCCAACAGTACCAGCTCCAGGTGCGGTGTCACCGGAGCACGGCAGAGCGGCAGCAGCGTCTGGAGGTCACCTCGCCACCTCCCTCCCCAGGGGAGGCTCATGTGTACCCACGTCACTCCAGCGTCTTCACAAACACCCCCCGTGATGGAGCCCGCGCTCCGCCCCGCCAGCAACAGGACCCCCACGCTCCCCACAGCTCCACGCCGAACGGGCAGTGCAGCGCTTGTCCCATGGCGGCGATGGCTCAGGGCGGGACGGGCTCCCAGCGCTCTCGCAAGACTGCGGCCGCATCTCCGTGCACTCTTCTCTCCGCTGGGCTCGCGGTCCCAAAGCTCTTCCACTTTGTGCTTCCGAATGTGCTTCTGAGACCATTAACCCGCTCGGCCGGAGAGTCCCTGGCTATGCCAGCGCTCCAAGGGCAGCGTCCCGACCGGGACATGGCACCCACCCTAGGCTGTACCGTGCCGGAGGCGAGTGCTTCTGGGGCCCGGTGAGCCATGGTCTCGCAGGCAGCGAGCGGCGCCCGCGTTCTCCCAGCACAGGACGCGGCGGCTCTGCCCTCATTCCCACCTGCGCACAACCGGCCTCTTGGCAGCACCGCCGGCCCCACGCTGGGTGGAAGTGACCGCTCCTGCTCTCGGATGAAGACAGTCCAACATCACACCAGCTAGTCTAGGTAAATGGTGGACTCTCCAGTTGAGAACATTTGTTTCCTGTCTTTCAAACAAATCTGCTCCAGACCAGGCTGAAGTGACAAATTTGGCTCAAAGTCACTGGGTGAAATTCGCTGGCTTCTGGGCATCATGATCCCTTCCGGCCTCAACCCTGGCTCAGCTCCACGGTCTGACCTGCAACACCTGCGTCGCAAGAACAACTCCGGCGGCCGCTCCTCTCCGTGGTGTGTCTTCGACTCGATACACCTTGGTGCTGCAAAAATACCTACTTCAACGCTTCCAGGTGCTGCATCTTCTATCCAGCCCCAAAAACGTGCTGTCTGCAGAGAAGGTTCAGCTGCAGTTAGTTCAGCTACAAATCTGGAACTTCGCAAATTAAAACACAAGCACAACCAGACCTGGAAGCGGGGAATCAAGCACTGGCATCCCATTTTTTTCAAGCCAGAAGGCACAAGAGTCCAAAACTGGGAGCAACTACGCTGTCTAAGTAAACATTGAATAAAATGGCGGGGAGGGAAAGGGGCCCTTAAGGCCAAATATTTGCAAGAAACAGCTGAATTGAGGGACAGAGCTGAGTTAGACTGGATTTTCACTGCTGTATTGGAGATGAAGAGGCAGGGGACAGAATGCGAGCGGATTCCAGGTTGCAATGGTGCTGCTGTGCTGACTGCATCGAGGTTACAACTCCGTAGCCCAACTTCTTCTCTGATGGCCGAATGTGGAGGTTTGGCCCAGCAGCATCCAGAGAGCTCTGGTTTTCATGGAGGAAAGCTCCTCTGGCAGCTCAGACAGAACTGGGAAGTGGCAGGGAGGACACAGCAGGAAGAACGGGCTGGAGGCAGGAGTGTCCCCACAGCTGGACTCATCCCCTCCATGCACGTCCTCGGTGAGCTCCTGCGCCCCTGCCCGGGCTCCTCAGGTCTGCCCACATCTCAAGCTCCCTCTGCTTCTCGTGGAAAGATTTATAAGAAACAACTCTTCCACAAGTTTCTTCTCGAGTGTGGAAGTCCTACACGAAGGAAAGAAGCTGCCAGAGAGGAAAGGCAAGAGAGCCCAATCCTCCTCTCCCACTTTTCCTTTCTTTCCCGGCATTTTGTCGGCCGGCGCGAGTGCCTCGGCGTTGTGTTTGGATTGTGGTGGTGCACAGTAAAAGCAGCAGCAGCAATATGCAGCGTAATGAAGCAGGGAGCGGCGATGGCCCCCAAAGGACTCGTTTACTCCACAAATCTCCCTTCCACTCACTTTTTGCTAAGAATTTTAACACCAAACTTAATTGTAAAGTCGCGTATTGATTGGAAAATGCAAATGGCAATTTAAATGTAATCTAAGCTCCCAGCATGATCCCAGCTCCCAAGGAGGAGGAGTCGCCCGCCTTGGGCCCTACTGGAGTGCATGGCCCAAACCGAGCCGGGGCAGGGACCCCTGGGCTGCCTGTGCGTTCAGCAGAGCCTTCCCACAAAGAATCTGGTACGTGTGCAATTAGGAGCTCACTCCTAGTAACGAACAGCTGGGGAAGCTTAGTCTCCCGGCCTAATTAACCCACTTCTCAGAGACAAGCGTCCAGCTACGAAGACGCTCTTCCGTCCTTGCAAGACCACCCAGACCCACGTACCGCCAAAAGGACGGTGCAGCAAAGGGCTGCCCAGTCCCCGGTGCAGAGCAGCCCCCGCAGAGGCACCTCCGCAGCCTGCAGGGAAAGAGCTCTGTCCTGGGCACAGAGAGGCCCCAGCATCCGTGGGCTCGCCTGCGCCACCGCGCACTTCCGTCTTCTCCAGGTGTGCGTGGGGCGCAAGGCAGACAGCGCAGGTCACCCAGAGGTGCTGCCCTCAGTCGCGCTGGAGAAGGTGGTGACAGGTGACAGCCAGCCACCACACCTCGTGGCAGCACGTGTCCCTTCACACAAAGTCTCCACCCGACGGGTCTCCTTTCTGCAATGCCCGACTCAGGCTCCCTCCTGGTGGCCAGCCTTCCCGGGCACCGGAGCTGGCTCTGTGCAGAAACCCAAAGCACCCAACACCAGCAGGGCTGCCAGCAGTCCCGAGAGGTTGCCCTCTTCCCGCGGAGTCTGGGAAGAGATCGTGCACCGGTCACAGCAGCCACAGCCACAGCTGTCACGGACGGAGTCTGAAGGGCAACTGCCCCTGCGGCTGCCCCCCATCACCCGCTGACTTCAGCTCTCTCCAGGTAATTTCCGCATGCACCAGTCTTGCTCTTCCAAGCAGCGGAATCAAACCGCTCCGAGGTTACGTACTGGTGGCTGCCGCACCCCAAACACAGCTTGTGTCACCATCATCCCGGCAGAGCACGTGCTGGGGGACGCAAAGCAGTCTGAACCTGAACCTGAACCTGGCCAAGCACCCAGGCAGAAGATCCCGCGTGTTTGCCACTCTACAGCCCCCAAAATGACCGGCTTCTCTGCTCTTCTACGGCTGGGCAGGACCACCAGCCCATGTCAGAGTGTAACTAGCTAAAGGCCCTACTCCTTCACTGCCCTCCAGAGACAACAAGCGATGAGATCTCCATGGTCTTCCAGAAAGGACAGGTTCGTATCAGGGAGCAGAGCTCTCATCACCTATCCCAAATCTCTGGGATATGGAGCTACAGCTCCTGAGAGTCCTTGCTCCTTTTCACGATGGCGGTACCAGGTCATGGCTCCTCCTGGAGGGACGACCCGGCAAAGGGCCACGGCAGGGATGGTGCCCAGCTGCCGCACTCTGACGTTACTCTGCACCCACCGCGCTGTGCCGTTACACCAACCCCGTCCCCCATAACCGCGTGTGGATATTGGCCTGTTTCCTCCTCTAGGAACAAAGCCCCGCGCCTTCCTAAGATGCTGTAGCACAAGTGTTTAATTCAAGCAGCGGGAGGGCAGCAATGTCAGAGTGCCGTGGCATCTCGAGAGACAGGTCGCAGCAGCGCTCTGCGGCCCGAGAGTGGCCCCGGGGCCAGCAGTGCCGGTACGGTGCAGCACAGAGCCCAGCAGGGAGAGCCATTCGCCTGAACTTGTGCCTACCTTCCGACAGGACACCGCTTCCCCGGTGTCAGCACGTGTCCTGTACAAAGACCACCGGGGTCTGCTCTGGGAAAGCACCTCTGGCAGCTTTGGCTACGGGAGCTGCCAGTCCTGAGCCCGGGCAGGGACTCGGATCCCACAAGGTAACGGTTTGCTCCGGGCTCCCCCAGCGAGCGGCTGCTCTGCAAACTGGTCACTTCACTTACGTCCTGAACCAGGCAAGTATTTTGGCACCTACTTCTTCTTGCAAGGCACAGGAACGATGCGCAAGCTTTGTTTTGCAGACAGAGCCCTTTGCCTGTCTCAGTTCTGTACCTGCTCAGCACGGCAGCAGCACTGCTCTGCCTACAGCAAGGAGCGACTCAGTAATTACACTGAAACACTGCGATCTCCAGCAGACCGGGCAGGGCCAGAGCCGGTCCGCAACAGAGACACGGGAGCAGGTCAAGAAAGCAGCGCGTCCTGCGGAGTGAAGGGAATCCTGGGGAAAGCAACCCGAAGGTGCAGAAACCACAGGCCATGGAAACACTGCCGTGACCAGCCCCACCACCATCAGCAACGTGGCTTTGGGGAGTCAAGTCAGGTCTAGCTGAAGGCTCCAGCCGCTCTGTGCCCAGCCTCCTCCTCCTCCTCCTCCTCCTCCCCGCAGCGCTGCCCACTGCTCCCCAGGGCCGCGCTGGGCCAACTCGCAGTCGGAGCGCACTGGTGCCGCCACTGCAAACCAGTTACCGCAACCGCCGCGCTGACTGGCAGCCAAAAGGCAGCACGCGTGGCACGAGGCAGGGCCTGGACTGCGCGCCACCACCAGTGCTGGAGGCGACGTCCACTGTCCCCAGCACATGGCCGCCACCGGGGGTGTGCAGAGGCAGCCAGCTCTGGTGGGAAGTGTGGGGCCAGCCCTCCTGCAGCAGAAGCGGTGGAAGAAACAGCTAAAGGACCCTGGATCCCCGCTCCAACCGGGACATTGAGAAAAGGACCTGTGCCGCAGAGAGAAGGCGCGTGACGTGGCACACAGCTGATTCGGCCCGTCCTGCCGGGGCTGTGCAAAGCTTGGGCACTCGGGAAGCAGAGCCCCCAGGCGTGAGACCCCCCAGCCCCTGCCCTGGCATTGCCTCCTCCAGCACGGCGCCCCCCGGCCCCAGAGCCCACCTTCATGGGGCTGCCCTGCCACACGCAGCCTCCCCCAGCGCTGCCCGGCCGCGCTCCCCGTCAGCAGCACCGACAACAGCCCTTCGCAAGCCTGTCCCAGTCTCGCTACGGGGCCTGGACGAGGCAGGGAGCTTTGGGAGCTCCAGCAGCAAGCAGGGTCTCTCTCTTTCAACCCACCACCCCATTCCTCAGTCAGCCCGGCCTCACCAAGCCCTTCCCAGGATCTCTCTCCCCAGCCAGCACTCAGCACGGAACGGGACCAGGGAGACGGTACCAGGTCGGGACGCAGACTCTGCCCTCCCGCCCCACTGCCCGATGCTCCCAGCGCGCCCAGACGTACCCAGCTCCTGTGCACAGCAGCTCACTCCGGCAGTGTGGAGGCAGAGCAGCCGTGGGGGGAGGAAGGGATTCACACCAGGGCACGGGGTGCGAGGCAGAGGCACAGCCAGGTGCTGCAAAGCGGCGTACGGATGAGCCTTGCCAGCAGCGCAAGGAAATCCCGGTGGAAACACCATCCAGCCACCCATACCGCTTGGCTCGCTCTGACATTGCCTGTTGCTGCTTTCTAGGCAATGGACAGGGGGCACGCAACGCTCAGCATCGCTTCCAGGCAGCTCGAGCTTCCCTGGAGCCAGGAGCCAAAGGCACCGCTGCTGCGGAAAGTGGCTGCCTCCCTCGGACTCCCGAGGGCTCGTGGCACCAGCTCTGCGCTACCGTGGAGAGGAGAGGAGAGGAGAGGAGAGGAGAGGA
>VZSF01007991.1:40031-83885 GCA_013398295.1 Chionis minor | reverse complement strand
AGAGGAGAGGAGAGGAGAGGAGAGGAGAGGAGAGGAGAGGAGCTGCAGCGGGGGGCTGCAGCAGGGGGGCCGGGAGCGGGCGCAGGGCACGGATGCCCTCTGCTGGAACTGCTCCACCGGCTGGAGCAGCCCCCGCTCCGCGTCCAGCACAGGGCACAGGGGCCGAGGCAGCACCCCCAGCGCGGCGCTCCCTGGGCCCGGGGAAGGGGCACAGCCCCCGGGACTGGGCCGAGGGGCACCCGGCTCCTCCGCGCCCGCCCACGCCTCGTGCCGAGCGAAGGGACCCCAGTCCAGCCTGCAAAGCCTCGGGGCACCTCCCCGGGGAGCTGCTCTCGCATGGGGGCGAAGGGAGGGGGATCGAACCTGCTTCATGGGAATGGCCCGCCCGCTGCCGATACTGTCCGCTTTACACTCCGGCACCTTCTTCTCCCGCTCCGGGTCCGCGCCCTTTCGAGACTGGAAGAAAAGAGACACAGGTCCATTAGAGACGAGGGCACGGGAGACGGAAACGCACGGCCCCACCATCCCCAGCGGGCTGCCAGACCAGACCAGACCACTCTCCCCCAGGCCAGGTCTCCCAGCGCATGGAGCAGCCAGCGTCTCGCCCGTCCCCTCTAGGGACACTCCAGCCCCAGCCTCCCCGCCGCCTGTCCCCTGGCAAGCTGTCCTCTCCCCCCACAACTGCAGGCAGAGCTGTCCTCCTAGCAGAACGGGGCTACCTCTGACCCACCTCCCGCGGGGGCACACAGGACATGGCGACAGACAGAAATGGCATGGGATGCAGGTGGAGCATGGATGGAAGCAGGAGAGGCTAAGGCAGTGAAGGAACTCACACCTCTACTAATCCAACAGATTTATTCTGTTAACACACTTGCACCATACAAAGTAGCACAGGTCACCGGGCAGAGATACCAGCCCCTTACAAAAGAGCATGGACAATAAATATCTATCACACGTCTAGAGAGTTGAGAGCAAAACCCGCCAGCCCCCGAGGGCGGCTGCGGTGAGAGCAAACTCCAATAAATACAATATGAAATATACAGTCTGTTGAGCAGAACTCATTCAAAGTGCTTAGGACAGAGGAAAATATCAAGTCATACACGGCATGGAGCACAATCAATACATTCAGAATCACAACAATGGCAGAAGGGCAGCGGCAGCGTCTCTCTGGAGCGTCCTACACACCCCCTCAGTCCGGGAGCGCCCCATGTGCTTTGGATCAGAAAGGGACACGAGCCCCACGCGCCTGGGACACCGATTCACTTGCTTTTGGGCCCAGAACAAAACAAAGAGATTGAAAGAGAAGAAAACTAAAGAGACATAGATGGCTGCTCTGCTGCGAGGAGGAAGAGGAGGAGGAGCAGGAGTCCATGCAGGCTGCAGGAGGTGCAGGAGGGAGGAAGGAGCTGGGTGCTAGCGGCAGGCGCTAACAGCAGCTCCCGCAGGCAGCAGCAAAGCGTCTTTTGGCCCATCCAGCTCCACTCGCTGCTGTCGCCCGGTCCCGGTGGGTCGGCAGGTCTTCCCATCCCAGGAGGGTCGTCCGCCTGGCATCCCCGAGCATGGAAAGTGCCTAGACAGCATCCAGCAGGCCCAGAAATGTCCCAGCTTAAAGTGCAGGCGCAGGCCGTCTCAGCGCTTCCTAGACTTTACATTGGGGGGATTTAAAAGGCTCCTGCGTGTCTCCGAGGGGGGGACCCATGCTGGCTGGAGGGCGGGCGAGCCTCTAATCTTAGATCAATCCCAGTGCCCATCCCTTATCCGGCCCTGGAGAGGCAATGAAAAGTGAGAGAATTTGTACAGAGGTGCCGTGTGTAACCACCTGGATCTTCTAATTTGGAAGGAGTTGGAAAGGCCTTTTTGTTGATGAAAAGTTGGAAACAGTGGCACATATCTGCAAATATCGAAAGAATAAAGAGTTTGGCAAGTTATACTCAGAACACGGACACGAGTCTGTCAGCGATGGGCGCCAGCGGACAGGCCGGGAGCGGGCGCCGGCGGCAGCAGCTCTCGGGGCTCGGGCTCCAGCTAGCGGGGCCGGGGCAGAGTCTGTCTCCACCTGGCGGTCTCCGGCACGCAGACCCCCGCCTCTGCGGCGGAGTGGGGAGCAGGAGGGGAGCAGGAGGGGAGCGAGAGCAGGAGAGAAGGAGAGGAGGAGGAGGAGGAGGAGGACTGGACACGGAGGAGCTGGGCGCAGCTCAGGACTGGGGCTGCAGCTGCTCCCGGAGCCGAGCGGAGCACGGCCCTGCATGGAGCTCGGAGAGGCCCGTGCCCACCTGGGGGACCCCGCGGGGACGGGGGCTGCTGGCTACACCTACGCTGCCTGCCCGGGAAAAGCTAGCGGCAGGAAAACGGCCTTCCCTGCCCCCCCGGCCCTGCCCAGCCCTGTCCCGCTGCGGGAGGGGGTGTCGGGAGCTGCCGCTGCTGCCACGACCAAACGGGTGAAGACGCCAGTGTGAGCCATGTGTGTGCACCAGCACAAGAGCAAGCGAGTGAGCGTGAGCCCCGCACCGCGGCGAGGGAGCGCGAGCCCGGATAGCGCGGGGGAGCCCCACAGCGAGAGTGAGCAAGCTTGAGCCCGGAATGAGCGAGCAAGTGAGCGCCCTAGACGGATGATGACGTCCACAGCAAATAAGCGTAAGCCCTGCAGCAAGCCACCCTCCTGCGCCCCCATGAGCGCGAGCCCACACCAAGTGAGCCCAGCGCAGGGCTCCAGGAGGAGTGAGAGAGCGTGAACATGAGCTGACGGCGAGTCCGGACCCCGTCGGCGCAGGGGCGAGCAGAAGGATGGGTGGCAGTGCATGAGCGCCCGCGTGCACCGGTGCACAGCAGCAAGCATGAGCAAGAGGAACGGCGGGGAGGGAGCAGAAGCATCCATCAGCGCTGGGGTGCGACAGTGAGCATGACCACCGACAACGGGAGACCCACAGGGCGTCTTCAGGGAGGCGTGAGCACACAGAGGAGGGGAGGGCTACTAAGGACACAACCATGCGTCGGGAGCAGTGGATCCGCTGCCGAGGGCGGTGTGTGCTGGGAGGAGGCGGCTGGCGGGCAGAGCCCACCTGCCAGGCAGCACAGGCAGCGGGGGCGAGCACGGGCGCGGGGCGGGGAACACGTGCACGGAGAGCACTGGGAGGAACATGAGATGGAATCGGTGGGGAGCGCACGGAGCATTCGGGACACCAGAGCAGATGCTTCCAGGATGTCAGAGTCTGGGGAGATGGGTACGCTCCCAGCACAAGGAGTCGGGGAATCTGGGATGCCAATAGTGCAGTGAGAGGGACGGGGCATGGGACACTGTGAATTTGGTCTGGGTCCAGAGCAATGGCGGCTGTTCACACAGGGTGACACGGTGCGACACGTACAAGGACTTTGTGGTGGCCACTTCCACAGACAGCAGACAGGGGTGTACTGAGCAATGGTGGCTGGAAAGCACATTTAGATGGGGAGGAGGAGAGAGGCCTGAGCCCAGCACATTTACGGGGCGCCGGGGGAGAGGAACACACTGACACGGGGAACAGAGGCTATCTACGCTAGACGTGGGGACCAGGAGCACGTGTGTGCTGACAGCGCAGGGAAACTCACGGGCTGCGCCGGCAGCGGGGGCGGGTGTGTGGGCAGGACCGTGTGCGCCGCGTGGGCGGCGTGTGCGTGGTGCGAGCGCGTGCCCAGAAGCAGGCTGCAGCCCCGCCAGCAGAGACACCAGCTGCAAACGCGCCCTGCACCACCGGGGCCCGCGGCTTCGCTGGCTCCCTAACGCCTCCCCTCCCTCCAGCGCCCACAGCAGCCCCCAGCGCGCTGCTCAAGTCACGCAGCCGCGGGTCTGGGTGCTGGAGCAAGTGGGGCCCACTGCCATGCGCTGGGCTCCGCACAGCACAGCTGGCACAGCACAGCTGGCACCAAACAGGGGCGCCAGGGGCTTTGTGCCACGCTCAGGGGACGGGGCCCCACGGAGAGGAACAGCAGAGGTCACCGGTGCTGCGCAGGCACAAAGTGCAGCTCTCCCCAGTGAAGACCAGGGAGCTCCGCTCACGCACACACACCCTACACACTACACACACACACACGAGCGTACCCCATGCACACTCCTACGTGTGCAAGGAATAGCTTGCTCTCAGGCGCTCGCCCACGCACACACGCCCCACCAGAAGCAGCTCTCAGCACCACGGTCCCTCTGCAGGCAGACGGCTCCCTCCCTCCCCGCTGCGCAGGGTCACCTCTGCGGGGAGAGCCCCCACGCAGCGCCCTGCGTCCCTCGCCCCCGTCCCTTGCTGGCAGCTCAGCAAGGCTCCCCTAGAGACTAATGCACGAAAGCCTGCGGGGCGAGACTGCTGCAGACCCGCTCCCTTCCCCTCTCCTCGCCTGACCCTCGCAAGACTCATCCCAAAGCTGCTCCGAGCCCAGGGTCGCTTACCGTGAATATGTTGGAGCGCCGCTTGGACTGCTTGCGGATGGGGGTGGGTGTGTTGGAGGCAGCGATGGTCTCGATCCGCAGCTCCCGCTGGCTGATGCTAGGTGTGGAGGGCACAGAGGAGGAGTAGTCACTGAAGGCTCCCCCACCATTGGTGGCCTAGGGCAGAACGAGACAGGACGGTCACGGAGAGCCAGGCAGCTGCCCGGGAAATGACTGCAGGAACACCGTCCGCCCAAGCGGCCTTGTGCACTGGGGACGAGGAAGGGCAGCGCGGGACTGGGACAGGGCAGACGTCCTACGCCACACACTGCTCTTGCCCCACGGGGGATGCTGGGAAAGCCCTTCCCCTTCTTTCTGCTCTAGTTTTTCCACTGGTAAAACGTTCTGAGCTCAACGGTGACGAGCAGCGCATGGGCAGAGAGACGTGGCTGCGGCGGTCGGCCGGCGCGCGGGGGAGCCGCTCCGGTCTGGAGCGAAGGTGCGGAGCTGAGCCACACCGGCCCTGCAGCAGCCAGCTCTCGTCTCAGAGGGGCACAGCTGGGGACACCTCAGCGTGCTCCCTCTCCACAGCGGGACCGCTGCAGCCACCCCCCGGCCAGCCTGCTGGGAGAACCCTCCTCTCTGCAGATGCCGCGAGACATAAAGCTGCGAGGCAGCCCAGATCCTGCCTGGCTCCAGGCCCCACTTGTTCCCTTCCCTGTCTCACGGTGACAGCTACGATACCAATGGGGACGTGTGTCCCCCCGACACAGGCCCTGGCCTTTCTGGTGGCCTGAAGCACAAGGTGCCACAAGCCAAGCTGAGTCTGTGAAGCGCATCTCTGCTGCTGGCCTGGAGGTTCACCCACGCAGAGCCCAAGGGCGGCACATGCCTCTCGTGCCGGTGGAGCACCGTGGCCGCGGCTGCAGCGGCCCCTGTCAGGGAACACACGGGACAACACGCTGCGCCTTCACGGAAAACTTGTTCAAAGCCAGGGAGAGGGGAAGACCCAACAGTGCGGTTTGCGCAACCAGCTCAGCAGCGCTTTTCTTTCAGACAAGTAGCTGCTCGCTCCCATTCCGCTCACGCAGGCTCTGATGGCAACGACCTGGAAATGAGCTTACAAGAGGTCACAAGGAGCAACACCTGCACAAAAGCATTTCGTATCTGCAGCCCGGGACGCCTTACTATGACAAGGCACGTGGCAGCCTGAGCTCTCTCTGGCAGTTCTGCTGATCTCTGAGCAGTACTTCAAAAATACATTGAAAAAGCTGCTCCTAGAAGGCTAGGAGAGCTCCAGCACCCCTCGCGGGGAGCAGCCTGCCTCCTCCCGGCTCACGTGCCTGCGGAGCAGCAGAATTCAACGTCCCCAGGACCTCCTGCACCCCCCCCGTTGCTGAGAGCAGAAGGTGCAAGCATGTGCGGGATGAGGATCTGCCAGAGGTGCTCAGCGAGAAAAAACCCATGTGCAGATGCTGTGCCTGCAGTATCTCAGCTTTATTCTGAGAAAAGCAGTTGAGAAACGTCAGAAGCACAAAAGAGGCTGTGCAGGCAGACCAGCGACTGCCACCCACAGCCCAGTCTCCACAAAGGGTGCAGCCTTCACTCAGGCCATGGATCAGCAAAGCTCTCGTCTTTGATGAGAGAAATGGGAGCAGATGCACAGGAGAGACTTTCTCTGAAGAGAGGAAAGAGCCATCCAAGAACCAGCCCAACTTCTCCCTCTCTGAGGCAGAGAAGGGACTCCTGGCTGAGTGCAGCTAGGTGTGCCGCAGGGAAACCCCACTCTGGAGGGGCTCCAAGATGGACCTTCACAGCTGCATTTGGGGAACCGGCAGCTGCTGCTGGGAAGTTACAGTGCTCCGACTTGTCCGGGCCACCCCAGGCTCCGAGGAGCTTCGCAACAGCCTACCTGCAGCATGCAGTCGGAGCAAAACACCCTTCCACAGCAGGGAGGTGAAGCCCATGGGGAGGAACGCTGCCCTAACAACACGTCCTTGCAGGCCACCGCCTCCCAGTGGGCCTGGAAGACCCCAACCCCCTGCTGGGGGCAGGGCAGCCCCGAGAGACAGGTCCCCTGCAGCACACCCAGCACCCCGACCGCCCAGCGAGGAGAGGGAGCCTCGTGCCTGCCTGGCGCACGCGGGGCTCGCACCGGGGAGCTGGAGGCCACAGGGCTGCGCTGTGGCTTTCGGCAAAGCCTTGCTGTGAGCAGCTGCCCCGCTGCCAGCACGGGACTCAGACTGTCCCCAGCCCGTCCGGAGACAGGGTGCTTCTGCCACCCTGGAATGCAGAACGAGTGGGGACCTGGTCTGCTCGCACTTCTCCGAGTGCAGAAGGGGCCAGGCGCTCCGTCGGGAGAGGTGAATGTCGCCAGGGAGCTTCTCCAAAGTCTCCCTGGCTGATGAACCCTGCGCCCAACGAGGGAGTTCTGCTGTCGTGTCCCAGGGGAGGAGGCACCACCAGGGACACGGAGAAGCAGAGCCATGTGCCACCCTGCCAGTGACTTCTGAACCACTAACACAGCCAGCTCCTGCAAACCATGGGCTCCACACGGCATGAAGACGTGTTCTGCGCATGCTGTGGGGACGGCTCAGATGCGGAAAGCTAGGGCTACTGAGTTGAAGAGGATTTGCTGAGGCAGCTCAAATTTAGGATCAGGCACAACCATGCCTGTACAATCAGTATTTAATTGATGCATAATGTGTGAGCCACGTCAAAAAAAGAAAAATATTCAAAGTGTGAGGGAAGGGATAGCTGCTGCTGCAACTGAGAGAACCTGCTGCCCAGAGGGTGAGCCAGGCAAGGCTGCCCGAAGTCCAGAACCCCCGGAGGTGGCCTCCTGGCTACGCTCGGGATGTCTCAGTGCCCTGTCAGCACGCTTACGAAGCTACGGCTGAGGGAAGGATTCAGTTCAGAAGAGGCTCTAGTTTGACCTCCTGCCATGCAGCTGGGACGAACCCTACGGATGCCAGGTGATGAATGCTGAAGTTCCTAGGAAGGAATCTTGCTGGACTGTGGTTTATATTTTACATATTCCCTGTAACCTTGTTTGTAATTTTTGCCTGGCCAGAATAACTTTCCTTAGCCTGTAAGTTTGCCTCGTGTTGGAGACAAGTCAAGGTTACAGTCTTTCTTGAGCAAGAAAGGACACAAGCATTTGAGCCTGCTGGTGTGCCACAGACATCCCAACCTCTGGAAAGGTACCGGTGCCGAAGGACGTCTCGCACCAAGCTGGAAAGGCTAGTGTGAGGGCTGGTGCCACCCCGTGAGCTTAGGGGCAGAGGAGAAACGCCCTCAAGGCAGACAACGGCGCAGCCTCTGGCTACATGGGCAATCCCGAGCCACCACACCGCTCAACGGAAGCACACTGCTCCAAGACTCCAGCAGGGATCCAGGGGACCCAGAGCAAATTGCAGCGATGTGGGAAAACCCTGACAAAACGACAGGTCTGGGCAAATACCTCATTTTTGCTCCTGGCAGCTACTTTGCTGATCCATCTGAACATCCACCTGTCGTCACTATCGAAACCTAAGAACATAGCATAAGCGCAAAACTTCGTAAAGAGCCCTTCCCGCGAGTGTCTAACGGGTGGGTATCGTGAGCTTCAAAGAGTTTCGAGAGCGCCACAGGGTGCCTCAGCAGGGAAGAGCTCAGCTGAAGTTAAGATGTAATAACTCTCGGCATAAAAGATACGATGCAGAACACGGAGTGAAATTTGGGAAAGGCTCTGAACAGAAGAGTGCAAATTTGGGAAGGGCTCCAAACAGAAAAGTGCAAATGAGAAGCAGCCACTGACCCCGCGTCCGCGCAGGACCGGGGAAGAAGCCAGAGGAGAGCAGAGCCCGTGAAAGGGAGGGCATCGGGAGCCGAGCCGGCTACGGGACAGGGCCTTCCAAGCGGAAACGCAACCACCCGCTGCGTCCGCTGCCGAGACACACGCGCTGACTGAACTGCTGAAACGTGCTGCGACAGGCAGGGCAGCGCTCGCTATCAAGCACGAGTGAGCTGCAGTTTGTGTCTCATTTCACTTGCAAACTTTAGGTTTCCGGTGCTCTCATCTGCTCTCTTAGCAAAGACTCGGCAAACACACTTCTCCGTGTCACCGAAGAGCCCGTGCAGGCGTGCAGGACCGTAGCCTGAGGCCACCAGAGTGAAGCCGTGACATGGGGTGGCCCCGCGCCAGGAGGGCAGACGAGCAGGGCCGGGCACGGCCGGGCACACAGGCAGCGCCGGCAGCGGCTCCCCCGGCCCAGGGGACGAGGCAGTTCCCTCCTCCGGCCGCCAGGCTCGGCGTGGGCTGCCGGCGTTACCTCCTGCCAGCTGCTGGGAACGAGTTCCCTGGCAGAGAGACAAACTTCATCCCACAGCAAACAGGCAACGGTGACTCATCCCACAGCCTGGGGTACTCCTAAAGGCGTCTCTGAGCCCCCGAAGAAAGATGGAGAAAGGGGTAGCAATGGCAAGGAAATCAGGTGGAATAACTCCGGAGTACGGCAAGCACCCACTGGCCCGAGAACCTCCCACCCACCCCTGCAGGCAAGGGACAGGCGCTGCCAGGAGGGAGCAGGGTGGAAGCCAAGGCCAAGCCGAGGAACAGGGCTCCAAACCCACCCAACCTGCTCGCCCAGTGATGGGT
This sequence comes from Chionis minor, assembly GCA_013398295.1. Taxonomy (NCBI): domain Eukaryota; kingdom Metazoa; phylum Chordata; class Aves; order Charadriiformes; family Chionidae; genus Chionis; species Chionis minor. The sequence continues at coordinate 74,856 of VZSF01007991.1, read as the reverse complement.
GCGGGCAGGACACGGGAGAGGAGAGCCCCAACCAGCAGGCAAGAAAGAGCCTTCCTTGGGGGCTGCAGGGCCCTGGGGATCCAAAGCGTCTACTCAAACGGGCGCAGATCTGCACCCCAGAAGCTGGTGAGAACGCCCAAGGGACAGACCTGATGTCCCCAAGGGAGCACGCAGGACTCCCGGGGCTGGCCCTGGCTCCTGCCACGCCGGAGAACCAGGGAGACGCTGAACATGGCACTCGGGGTCACAGACCTGAGAGTGTGTCTGGTGCTCCCCCGAGTGCCGGCAGAAAACCCTGACCACAGCTGGCCTGTTCCTACCGCTCCCTTCCTCTGCCTCGATGGAAGCAGCGTCCTCTGGGCCACCAGGCCCCGCTGCGGAATAAAAGCAAAAAGCCCCTCAAACTCCCAAAGACAGAAATGAAACCGGCGCCTTTGGCTGGTTCAAGAACTGTTTCATAAAGAGGATCATCCACTGTGCAAGGACACGAAAACACCTCGCACAGCGTCGCCGTGGCAGGGCCCTGCCAACCGGGGAACCTGGCACAACCACAAGGGTTTGGAAACCAGCCACCACCTCACACCCGGAGAAGAAAGTCCTCCATGACAAAATCACCAGGGTCCTCTGGGGTCTCTCCTCTACCCGTAACTGCAACGGACTGGCCAGATTGTCAGGAGACCAGACAAGCAATGGCCGTTTCCAAAAAAGTTTGTCTCAACTAGGAGCATCAAACTACTTCCAGAAAAGACGTCACCACAACTAGGACAAAAGGCAGCGCTGGCTTCCTGCCAAAAGCAACCCTTCCCGGGGACGGCTTGTTCCCTTTCCCAGAAGATAAATGCCTTCTTCACTGACGGCTCCCGAAGACAGAGCTGCCCCTTCCCACACGGGGCAGGAGAGCAGGCACCGAGCAGAACATCCTCCTGATCTCAGATGGAACCACCACCTCTCCGGGCACAGAGCTATGAAGGGAAGCAGACCTCAACCGTAGCTACTGGCAGAAGGGGAGAGGAACGATCCAGGGGGAAGGGAATGCTGCTGCTAAAAGCCCTCAGCAAGGCAGCCGGCTAAGGGGAACAAAATGCTGCCTGGGATGCCATAACTGCCGGGAAGGGACAGAGCAACACTGCCACCACACAAGGCCAGCAGCCGCAGGCAGCACCTCGGCACCCAAAACCAGCCCCTGGGAGGACAGAGCAGGGTACGGGCTCCCAGGGCTCCTCCTGGCCAAGCTCCCACAGCGCAAACGCCAGTCCCGCTGTTCCCGTGAGCGGCGCCGAGAAGAAGGAGAGATCCTTCCGAGCCGGGGTGTGTATCTCGGGGTATCTGTGCTGCCAGGCAAACAAAAGCTCCCAACTCTATTCTTTGTCTGGCTTCTTTCCACCTCATCTCCATGTTAAATCCTCTGTTCCCAAACCCTTCCTTGAGATCCTTTTCCCTGTGCCAATTTTGCTCTCCTACTTGTGACGGCAAGTAAGAATCCTTGGTGAGTGCCCCATGCCCTCAGGTAGGAAACGACTCTGCAAAGACCCTGTCACTCTCTTGTCCATCCTTCCTGACAGCAGACGGTCTGTCCACCCCCTCCCAGACCTGCCCCACTGGGCAGCTCAGTGCCAGGAGCACAGGACACCTCCCAGCAGCGAGGCCACCATCACTGCGCCCCCGCAAGCGGCTCCAGCGCTTCTGCAGTCCAGAGGCGGAGAGCGGCGCCCGGCAGGACGCCGGAGGTGTCTGCACCCAGCTCTCCGCTGCGCTAGGGACAGCTGGGCCCTCTGGTGTGTCACCACCGCCACGGAGCACTCCCGAGCAGTGACTCTGGGCTCTTCCGCATCCCTGCCACCGTGCTCCCTCTTGGATGTGTGTCCTCCCGCGCAGGCAGCCAGCCCATACGCACCGGAGCGTGTGGGCTGCCCTGCCCAGGTCCATGCTAGAAGCATCGGGAATCAGTGAACCTGTGTTTCTCAAAGCCAGTTGGATTTTCTGAGAGGATTTCTCAGAGGAGAGCAGGAAGCAATTCCAGAACCTCATTCCTGAGCCCAAGCGAGAACAGGGAAATACTTCAGAGCGTTCTGTGATCGCTCATCAGTTCCATTACTTCATACTCTATTTCAGGAGGAGTGTTTTTTGCGATGGAAGAGAGATGTGCAACCACCATGGCAAGGATTACTGCGGCACGTCACTGGGAACCACAACAGTTTGTGGTTGAGCCACAGAGACCCAGGGAACAGAAATTCACTTTGATCCTCTGGGTGGGTCCGGTTCCGCTGCGCGCAGGGGGGACCCGGCGTTAGACAGGCACGGGGCATGTGCGGGGCAGGGAGGTTGGAGGGAGGAAGCTCCGGAAGGAGATGGCCTGGCCTTACTGCCGACACTGCTCTATCCCAGGCAACCAATAAATAGTTCTTGCTTAGAAAAGGCCCGCAGTCAGCTGCAATTTCCTGCTAGCTGCATGCTGCATCACTTCCCTTCAGCAGCTCTGGTTTCCCACCAGAACCACCCGGGTCCCTCCGGCAAAGCCCCAGGAGCACAGCGCGGTACCGAGAGTAAAGGTCCTGTGGGAGCCACGGAGCCACGCTGACCTCCACACAGACATCGCCTGCAAACTGGGCGGAAAGGTACTCTGCAGGAAGGAAAGGAAAGCAGGGAGGTTTCAGAGCAAAAACCTCTCACAAAGCTCACGACGTGCAGTTAGAAACCTCTTCCGATGCCCAAACGTTCCTTTCCCACGGCCAGGCTTAAACCCACCCCTCTTGTTCTAGCACCTGCTTTTCTTAGAGAGTTTTCTTTTCACAGCTGTGCATTTTAGAGGTCAGGGTTGGTCCACTTCAGCCTTCACGCTCCTAAGCTAAACAAGCCAAGTGCGTAACTTCCTCTTGCGTGAGGGTCTCTTCCCTCCCGCTCGCTTTTTGCTGTTCCTACACCAGTTCCAACACATCCTTACGTGAGCGACGGGAATCTGACGGAGGAGTCTGGTATCCCCACACCCCTCGCACAGGGAACATGCTTTTCTCTTTACTACAAGCACGTTGCCCAGCACAACAAGTGCCATTAGTACGTATTTGTTAGGGCACGGAAGAAAATATGAAACGAGTGTTCAGCTCCTCCCTGAGGAACGCTGCCCTTGGCCATCTTCCACCACGCTCCCCCTCTCAGTACGGACCGCCTCTCCTTCCCAACCAGTCTTTGACCATTTACAATTTGTCTGCCAATAAAATCTTCAGACTACCAGATACACTCAAATCTGCGTTTTCCCTGGACTTTGCTCTCCACCTTGGGTGCCTCCTACCAAACTTCTCAAAAAGCACCCACATCCTGGCAGGGCATGGCATGGCTGTGCCCGCTCTGCCAGCAGCAGTGCTCACCCCACGGGCACCCCAGCCTCGCTGGACACAAACAGGCTCTGGCCAGAAAACGACGCAGCCTCATGGGGCAGCTCTGGCTGCCGGGGGCTCAGCCTGCTCGCTTCACACAGGGATTTCACCCAGACCTGCCGTGTCCAGAGCATCGGGTGCACCAGGCAGCTGGCACAGGTCTCTGCAGAAATCTGCACACACCTACTCGCAGCCCGGCTTTAGAAGCCCACACGGCCAGGCAGAAACCTCATGTGGGTATTTAAAAACGGTGTAAGGGGCCAAGCAGCGGCTGCAGACAGCGCTCAGGTTTGTCCAGGAACAATCTCCCGGCAGTGGTCTACCAGGGGAGGGTCCCCCAGCGCTGAGGCTCAGAGACACCCCAGGTTCAAAGCCAATCCTGACGAAGTGTCAGTCTGGCAGAATTTGTTTTGCTAAACTTGCTTTTTTCTTCAGCTTTACATGCTTCTCTGAGTTCTAAGCTACTCTCCTCCTCAAAAACCATTTCAAGCGCTGCTCACTGCTGAGGCAGCCGAGGGGTCTCAGCTGCTCCAGCTACGCCGTCTCCCCTCTGCCATAATAACACAGCTGCTGCACTCGCTGTTCCTCACTCTGACAGCCCCGTGCCAGACAGGCACGATTTCCTGAAGTCCTTGCTGCAGATCCCAGGATTTCATACCACACTTCAGAGCTGAGCCCGTTGGCTTGACTGTCCCTGGGGAACAGCAGAGCCCAGCATCTCCCCTGCCTCACCAGAGCCAGCTCAGCCCATGCGAGGGTGCTGGGTGCAGGTTTTGGTGCAGCAAAGCCCTAACGCCGTTGGGCAGCTGCCCAAAGCATCTCCTTCCCCAGCCGCTCGCCGTGGCAGCCTGCTCTGGTTGGGACCTGCCTCTCCTGTGTCCGTTCTGCTTCTCCGGAGTCACAGAAAAATGTCTCCAGCTTCACCACCCTCCCGGCACGGAGCCCTCGGCAGTCCCCGCCAGGCTAATGGTGCCCCAGCAGAACAGCACAGAGCCCTTCCTCTGCAGGGGCCAGGAGAACCTCCTCCTCCTCCTCCTCCGCGCCACTCCTTCAATTCTCCCCTCCACAGATACATCCCCTAAGAAGCCCGCCTGCGTATGCGTGGAAAACCATCACCTTCCCGTTTCCAGGGGGAGCGGGGCCGTGGGCAGCTGTGTCCACCCCGACGTGCCCGCCCGGCCAGGGCAGCCGGAGCGAGGCGCCTCTCACGGATCTCCTGCTGTGCCCAGGGGCTCCCCTGCATGCTGCTCCGGCTCTGCCGCCGGCACCCGCAGACGCACGCCAGTCTTTGGAGACTGAGCCAGACCCAACGGTTCCGACACGAAGCTTGACCTCAGGGTAAGCATCGAGCTGTTCTGGGCTATGGACAGAAGCTCCGGGGTGAAAACCGCTCCGCTCTTTCCAAAAGCTACGGCAGGGCTGTAGTGTGAGTCTAAGGGCAACTGAAACGCGCTGTGCAGTGAGAGACCTGAGGGGCTGTGGAGCAGCATGTGGGGTCCCGGCTTTCCCTGTCCATGTTTCCCACCTGGTTGATGTGAACAGAAGGAATGGAGGCCGCAGAGACAGACGAATGGCTGGGTGAATTGGGCAGGGACTTGCAGGGACCGATGGAAAGCTGCTGTTTCTTCCGAAGAGCCACCACCTTCTGAGCCACTGGAAGAAGGGAGAAAGGGACAGGGTCAGAGTCAGAAAGCAACTTTCTCCACCCGCGGAGCGCTTTGGTGAGACGCAAACCCTTCCTCTGGCTGAGGCCAAGATCTGGGGCTCAAACTGGGCCACCCTGTATTAACAGGGACGATTTCTGCAGAACACTCAGCCTCAGTCCCCGTGTCCCGCCACTGCCACGCAACCCAGCTGGAAGGGACAACGTTTGCCCACGGCTGCTCCAGCGGACAGCAGGGCAGGCTTCCCACGCTGGTCATGCTCAGTCCCCAAAGGCCACCCGCTCTCTTGGGTCTCACACAGAGCAGCGACTTGATGGGGACATCAGTGAGCCACCCAGGGCCCTGGGCTGCCGCAGAATTCCTGGGCAGCCAGAGTCACTTCTCGGTCACCCCCTCACAGCAGCTGCAGGAGCCAGTTACCAAACTGAATAGCCTGGGCAATGCCACCCCCACCAGCCTGGGCCCTTGCGAGTGACCCTCACGGTCTCCAGATATTTGAAAAACTAATGTGAGGGAGAACTCCTGCAGTTCCTGTGACCTCAGTGCCAGATGCAAAGGGTCCAAAATTGTATTTCAACCTCCCCAGTCTCCTACCTTTGCTGGAAATAAACATCTTGACCAAAAAGCATGACAGCAAACAAGCTGGGCTGTTGGGGAACTCAACATCGCCCTTCCTCATGTTCTCTTGCACACCGGCCGGGTACCGCCACCTTCACAGGAGGAGGAACCTTTCACACGAACACGACTGAAGGCATTGGGAACCTCACAGGTCCAACCCAGCATGCCTCGTATCATGCACCCTCGCAATAAAGGAGCTGCCGTACTCTCTTTCCCGAAGACAGGAGATGCCGCTCCACACGTGGTGTGACTGAACCCATTTGGAAAAGTCAGATGCTGACGGCAGCTGCAAAATCCTGCCACCTCAGGGCTGCAGCGCCATGTCCCGTACAGAGACAGACGAAGGTCTGTTGGGTCACCGCTGCTACCTGCTTGTCGGATAAAGCTGAAAGCCCGTCCAGACTCCCAAGCTAAATATTAGTCCCAGGGGGCAGGAACCCACCCTACACCCACCAAACAGGTCACATTAACCCGCTGTTTTTCCCGCTCTCCCCTTCTCCATCCTCTCCTCTGGCCAGCTTCATCCACTGTTCACTGCTTCACTTCTCTCCTTCAAACCCTGGCCAGGCACATGGTGAGCCAGGCACCCCTGAACCCCGTGGGCAATTCGAGGGACTGGCCGTGCGACAGGGATGGGACATGTTCTCTGCTGACCCTCCCAGGACCCCGCAGGCTCTGGCACACAACAGCTTTACCCTAGGCAGGTCAAAACACAGCCCGGCTGACGCACCACGTGGTGTTCGGCTGTCACGGAGAAGACAGCCTGGGAAGAGCCGTGGATTTGGGCAGGTCTGACACCGGGGGAATTCAAACCCGCATCAGAGGAGCAGTTAGGGAAGGAAGAACTCGGGAACAGCGGCACAGAACAACACAGGTGAGACCTACCCCACCACACAAGCCTGCGAGGCTCCTCCTCTGTGCTGCTAAAGCGATCGTGGGAACTGGCCAGACCCCAGCCCAGCCAGGTTCCCGGCTCCGCGGAAGCGCTGCCTTCAGGAGCGCAGTGCCTGACAGCCTCCCCCAGCGGCACCAGCCACATCCCCACCCACTCCGAGAGCCAGCTCACCAGCGCGAAGCAAAACCCCCACAACGCAACACACAGTGCCTAGAAGCATTTTCAGGACACCAGGACAGGCAAAAAGCCACTTCACCCAACGACGACATCTGAGCACCCTCAGCAGAAGCCAGACAGTTCCAGAAACTTCACGCAGAGCGGAGTCCAAACTAGATCATGGCAGGAGAGGGGAAGTCCTGCATGGCCACAGAGAAAGCCTTTTCCCCTTCCAGGGCAGAGCACTTCATGCCATCCAGGACAGCTTCCCAGAGCTTCACTGGAGAAGGCACATTCAAAGAAGGAGGTTTCTCAACATCCAGGATACAAGCAGGTCCAAATTTAAAGGAAGACACGAGGTAGGAGTGGTCTCTTGAAACACAGATGCTGAGAAGGCCACCAGCAGGAAAGAGAGAGGAGGCCAGAAAAGCTTCAGAAAAGCTCCTCAGCCATTGCTGTCCTGGGCAAAGAGCCTGGCAGAGGCTCTGCCTTGTCACTCACCCACTAGTGGTAACAAAGGAATTAACCATGAGGCCAGCAAGACCACACCAGTGGCGATAAAATCTAATCAACCCTTAACTGAGGCACCTTGAGGCAGTCTTCATGTTTCTCCATGCCAGGCAGAGGTTCTTCCACTTCTTGAACATCAGCCAGACTTTTGCAAGGACGGTGTCTGTCATCCCTCAAGCCAGCCTCTGGGATCATCTCCTTATCACAACTGCTCTGGCTGCTACATGCAGCGCTGCGACGCGCAACCCATGAGCCCTGCCCCGGCCACCGAACCTCCGTGCAAACGTGCTGCTCGGCACTTGTTTGCCAGATGTCACATGTGCTGCTCCTGTGCGCATTAGCACTTGAGCATCGCACGGCATTTTAAAGCATACCACAGCTCCCTGTCCTAGAGAGACTTCTCCAGAATATCTACAAGCACCGCCAGGAATGCTCAGCTCTGGCAGGAACATCTGAACAGAAAGAACGTGCTTGTGAAGGTCCCCGCTGATGCACCAAGGACCCTACAGGAAACACCTCGGGGTGGGGTGGCACCTGCTGGAGTTGCAGAGCCTTGCACGCTCCCCTGTGCACAACCTCTCAGCCTCTCCATCGAAGTTCTCCCGCCAAACCGCTCCTCAGAAGCATCACTCGCTGCCCTGGAAGACGTGGTGATGCTGCAGCTCACCCCGACGGCCAGGAACAAACCAACTCACACCCGAGCGGAAGGAGGGACACCCACTGCCCAGCTGCCCCACTCGGGATGCAGAAATCCAAATAACCCCAGGCAAGAGCGCCAGCACCACCCTTGGGCTTTCAAGCCGCAGTCCAAGTCCGCAGCCCCACGTCTGAGGGGGAACAATGGAAAGCAGCAACGCCGCCAGCACGGCAGCAGCAGGTTCTGCTGAGCCACGAGAGCAGGCTGCCTCGCGCTGCCGGCTGCCCTCTCCGGTGCTCAGGGCCAGCGGGAGGAGAGGAACCCTCACCTGGACTTGCCCCAGAGGTGAAGCCAGAGAAGCCACCCACAGCACGGGCCAGCAGGGCTGCTGTCCCTCCTGGGCCCTTCCAGGGTCGGTCTGGATCCCTCTTCCTCTCCAGGAACACCACCGAGATAATCACAACGTGCTCCCTAACCTTTGCTTGGCATAGAAATAGTCTTACAAGGAAGCCCCAGAGCTGAGGCGCCCCCACGCCGATGGCTTCTTGCTATCGCCGTGGCACCCTCTAAACTCCAGATTTCTGCATACAGGAGCTCTGCGAAGGCAATTTTGAGAAGAAAGCTCTTTAACCGTACCCTCTCCAGAGCCAAGACGTCAGGAGGCAGGTTCAGGACCAGCCTCCCACCTCGCCGCGAGAGAGGGGACTGCACCGACCCAGCTGCCAGGGCGGGCTCGCCCGCGGTGAAGCTCTGGAACAGCAGTGGGTGCCTGCTGGGCACCGGGCGCTGCAGCACGGCCCAGCCTCTGCTGCTCCTGCTTGTCCCAGCATCACCTCCTCGTGGCACTCGGAGCCACAGGCACTGTCCCGTCTTTTCAGGAAAACTGTGGTAACACCTGGTGCTGGAAGCGACTGGGAAAGGATGAGAGAAGCGCCGTTCCCACACAGCGAACTGCATTTCCAGGGGGGCTTCTGCCAGGCCACGCGTGAGGAAGCAGCACAGAGAAAGCTGTCCCTTTTCCGCAGGCCACGCACTCTTCTCACGGTGGCCTTCAGAAGCCTGACTGCCCGGACACAGCCCCCGCCACTCCTGAAGATCCAACGCGATCACAGTGGCGCACGCTGCACGTAGACGGTCGAGATCCCTGCACAACACAGCCACAGCCTGCTCCACACCAAACACCCACGGGCTGCTCCGGGCGCGGAGGAAGGGCGTCCCAAGCAGGAAGGAGGGCACCACAGCCGCTGGAGCCACCCAGTCCTCGGAGAACCTCTGAACAGTTGGCGAACGCGGAGATCTGGGGTTCTCCTTCTTGGAGCTTCCCGCATGCTGAGCAGCACCCCGTGCAGACCGCGGGGTGTCGGCGGAGGCAGCAGCTCGGGAAGGAAGCGCGGCAGCCTCGGCCTTCAGCTGAGCACCGAGAGGCAGGGTGGGCGCTGCCGTGCCAGACCAGCACAACGCTAATTGCTGTCCATAAAGCCCAGCGGTCGCTCACTGTTAGACAGGAGAGCGGCACGGAAGGGCTCTCTGGGAACAGAGGTGCAAGCAAACCTCTGCAGTGAAAGCAAAGGCCACCGCGCAGAGAAGCCTTCCTGTTTCTGCTGTGAAAAACTGACATCTTCCCTTGCCTGCACGGGACGGGTCTACCACCATCCGCACTGGAGAAATCATATAAAGACGAGGTCTGGCTGGTAACAGGTCTCCACGCAGGGCGTGCTCCTCACGCAGTCCGTGACTGCCAGCACTCCGCCAGATCCCAAAACAGACGCATCAGGACCCAACGGTGCTCACCGGGAAAAGCCGCTCACCCACTCCGAAAACTCCAATCAAGTCATCTTCATCTGAAACTGGGTGCTGGGAGTGCTGGCACAGTTCTCCGTCTGAAGGCACAGAGCACCATCAGCCATTGCTGGTGACACCAAGCTGGGAGGGGTGGCTGACACCCCGGAAGGCCGAGCTGCCGTTCAGCGTGACCTGGACAGGCTGGAGAGTTGGGCAGAGAGAAACTATGAAATTCAACAAAAGCAAGTGCAGGGTCCTTCACCTGGAGAGGAATAACCCCAGGCACCAGGACAGGCTGGGGGTGACCTGCTGGGAACCAGCTCTGCAGAGAGGGAGCTGGGAGTCCTGGTGGCCAACAGGATGCCCATGAGCCAGCAATGTGCCCTGGTGGCCAAGAAGGCCAGTGGCATCCTGGGGGGCATCAAGCAGAGCGTGGCCAGCAGGTGGAGGGGGGTCATCCTGCCCCTCTGCTCTGCCCTGGGGAGACCACAGCTGGAGTCCTGTGTCCAGGGCTGGGCTCCCCAGTTCCAGAGGGACAGGGAACTGCTGGAGAGGGGACAGCAAAGGGCTACGGAGATGCTCAGGGGCTGGAACATCTTTCTTGGGAGGAAAGGCTGAGGGAGTTGGGTCTTTTTAGTCTGGAGAAGAGCAGACTGGGGGCGGTCTCATCAGTGCTTACAAGGGAGGTGCCAGGAGGAGGGGGCCAGGCTTTTTTCAGTGGTGCCCAGGGACAGGACAAGAGGGAACGGGCACAAACTTGAACCAAGGAAGTTCTGTCTGAACACGAGGAGGAACTTCTTTCCTTTGAGGGTGGCAGAGCCCTGGCACAGGCTGCCCAGAGAGGTGGTGGAGTCTCCGGCTCTGCAGACATTCCCATCCCGCCTGGACGCCATCCTGTGCCCCCTGCTGTAGGTGGCCCTGCTCTGGCAGGGGGCTGGACCAGGTGATCTCCAGAGGTCCCTGCCAGCCCCTAACAGTCTGTCACTCTGTGACTCTCAGATGCCCGTGACGTTTGGGGTAACTGCTGGGCTCAGCTCTCCTCGGCCCCTCGCCAGCGCCTCCTGCCCCGTTCTCCCCCTCCTCACGGCCGTGCTCTGCAGCGCCTGCGTGGTCCTGCGGGCGAGAGCACCGCGCATCTGGGGTTCACTCCAGATCTCCTTTGGGATGGCAGGTCCCTCTACTCCATCTGCAGCTCCCAGTGACCACACTGCTTTCTCCAGAGCTCGGAGCAGCGCACCCGGCAAGGGCACTGATACTGGCAAAACGGCAGCGCAGGCGTGCGGCACTGCGTGGCACGCAGAGGCAGCCTGCAGGGAATACGGCACAGGGCACCGCAGCAGTGCAGGCAGCTCCTGTGAGCACAGACCCACAGGCCAGAAGGATCTCTCTGTTTTCCGGGCTGACCTTCGGGTACTGCCAGCCGTTAAACTTCACCCAGCCCACGCTGCACCCAGCACCTCTTCCACAACAGGACTTGGTCTGGATTTGGAGAAGGTACGAGAGATGCAGAATACAGCACTTCCCAACGCAGTTTCTTCCAACAGTAAATGAAAAGAGGGCTATTAATAAGAAAAGGAAGGATTCTTTAAAGTTTGAATTTGACTAGCTTTGGTGCCTAGCGTTAACTCTCTGCTAGCCCACAGAGTCTGAGTAGCTGTGATTTTCTCCCCATGTAGATCGGCACACGAATACTCTTATACTGTCATCAAGTCACCTCTCAGCCTTCTTTTTGATTTATTCAATGGATAATTGCTTTCTTTTGGTGTCTCACCATCAGGTATTTTTTCCAACCTTTCATTAATTTTTGTACCTTTTTTTCCCCCCAATCTTCTCAGTGTCTCTGTGTCCTTTGGAAGCACAGACACCTGAGCTCGACAACACTCCAGCAACGGCCCGGTCCGCCTGCTGCCCTGTACGACGGGAAAAGCGCGCCCGGACGTCCGCTGCCCTGCCTGCATGCCCAGGGACAGCCCAGCCCTCCCGGCAGGGCGGCCCACGCTCCTGGCTCCACACAGAGCCTCGGCACTCGCCCCCACTGACATGGCTTCTGTAGGAACAGTCACTCTCTGGTCACCACGCTCCTGGAGCCTCCTGCATTTCCTCAGCCCCACTGCTGCTCACGTGGGCAGACCTGCTCCCTCGCCCCATCCCTGTGCACACGTGCAGACCGTGAACAACCCGGACTCGAGGAATCGCGGCGCTCCGAGGGCGCTGGCTCCCGCGCCTCCAGGCAGCAGCTCGAGCTCTGCCTCCCAGCTTGCGGCCGCGCGGGCACTGGAACCCCAGTCCCAGTCTCGCACAGGAGCTCCGTCTCCCACATCACACTGCTTAAAGTTGTGTCATCTGTGCTCCCAGGGTCAACAAAAAGTCAATCCTAGAGCACAGCTCATCCCACCTCGAGACAAAAAAGGATGAGAAGCAGCCAAACAAACAGCAGCACCTAATCCTGCAGTGCCTTCCCAGCCCCTTCCAAGCCCGCCGGCTGCTATTCCTCACGGCACCATCCTTCAGAGAGGGACACAACAGAATCAATTTGAAGGAATAAGCTGAACAAATCTGGTGACGCAGTGCCAAAGCTTTCCAGAAGCCAGGATCAGTGACGCACACAGCTCTCTCCAGGCTTGCTCCGCAAACTGCTGAGTTGATTTAGCAGATCCTCCCCTTCAGGTCTGCTGCAGTGCTCACTGTCCTCAACTCATCCCAGCCGTTCCTTCCCAACATTCCTGCATTACTCCCATGGCAGGAGGGTTGGAACTAGATGATCTTTAAGGTCCCTTCCAACCTAAACCATTCTGTGACTCGACTCACAAGGAGGAGGAAGGAGGGCAGACTTACAAGCAACCTGCCCGACAGGGTTGCCCCAGTTTCCCCAGGAATACTGAAGTGCTGCAGAGGCTGCTCCATGTGGAGGGGCTCCCGGCCAGCAGCCAGGTGGGACAGCTGGAGAGGTCGCTCTCTGGGCTGACTTCTCAGACCATCTCAGAGACGGACCAGCAGCAGGAGAGGGCGACACCTCTACGTCCTTCTGCGGAAGTAAGGCAGCACGGTGACCGCAACCCTCAGCCCCGCAGCAGGGGATCACTGGGAGGTCTCAGACTTATGTAGGGCAAGGGGGATCACCAGCTCCAGCTCACCGGATGAAGGAGACACTCGCAGCCGGTGACAGGCTCGGTTCTGTGCATTGCCCTCAGCCTCAGGTCTTACTGGGCTGCAATGAACCAGGCTGGATTTTTGCCTTCAGGCAGTCCTGCTGCACTAGTATTTCCAAATTTTCTTCCACGTGCCTGTTCCACTCGCAAACACTAACAGCACAGCTCTCCTCACTTCCAAAAGCACCTCTGTCCTGCCCAGCCACCCCGCTCTGCAGACGCTTCCTCCCGCACTGGACACGGATCCCCAGTGGCACTCCCTCCAGCAGACAAGGCAGAGAAAGGGGACAGGGGAATTTGCAGTCCCATTGCAGGGCAGGATCCCAGTTTAAGCAGACTGCAAACTCCTAGGATGCGGTCTAGGTTCCCTCTCCCACCTGCGGCACCCCTGCCACGCAGACTCCTCTCCAGGCCTAAGCAGCAATGCTCTCCCACCCACACGCTGCTCCCACCAGGAACAGTTGCCCCATCTGGCCGCAGAGCTGCTGTTCCCCCATCTCTAACACCCAAAGGTTCTGCTGGGCTTTGCTCCACGAAAGCAACCAAACCCCTCTCGGCAGCCTCACAAGTCCTCTGCAGGCTCACACAGCCGCTGCGCTGCGCAGGCACACCACGGGGACGCAGCCGTCCCCCGCAGCCTCTCTGGAACAAGGGGCCACCCGGGGGCAGCCCCTGCAAGAAAGGGAGGAGCAAGGTGCTGCCTGGCCCCACTCTGTGGTCCCTCGTGCACGTCCACATGCAGTTCACCTGCGTGCCACACACACGGGAATCACTCCGCACACAGCACGTCCTACTCCTTGGAGCCAGCGCACATGCATAAAGCAGCGGCACTGCGCACAAATGTGTGCTGAACTCCCTTGGCCTCATGGCAGTGAGCCAATGGTCTGGGCAGCGTAAGCCCCTCTCTGGGCCAGCACCGCTGCCCCGTCTCGCCCGGACACCCTCCACCAGCTGCGGTTACCATCCTGGAAGACTCTCTCCACGTTCAGTCCGTAGGTGGCACAGGTCTCGTAGTACGTGCAGCGCTTCAAATCATTGGAAAGCTTCCGCGCCCGAGAATCGTCAATGACCCGGGGGTTCGTGGCACTGATGGCATCTGGAAACCAAAGGGAGAGGGAGTTAAAAAGCAAGTGCCCGTGTCCCATCTATCCACAGGTCCCAGGGCACAGTCCCTCCCTCCCTGCATTGAGATACCCACCTCCACAGTACACCCCCGGTCCTATAAAGGCCTTAGGTTACAGTGCCATGTTTGTAGAAAAATGGATTTCTTAAAGGAACGTTTTTAAATGAGCCGTTTTTTAAATGAACCTTATCCAACTCTCCTAACCATCCAGCCACCGACGTTTCTGAGACACAGGGCAGAAACCAGTGGGAGGTGCGGCTGGCAAGGCAAGGCAAGGCAGCCTGGATGTTAGGAACAGGACACACCACCACAATTTCACACAACCACATGGTGAACAGTGCAGCTGTTGGAGACAACGGGACACTCAGTGACGGCAGACAGAGTGCTGGGGGCAAAGGAGTGAACAGCCTGACCCTGGGTCCAACTACAGCCTCATCCGCATGAGGATGCACGGTGTTTGCATGCGCTAGAAATGACTAACGTTGCCATCTGTCAACTGCTCATGGCTGCTGGAACGAGCGACTGCACTCATCTGCAAGTCCACCTCAGCTGCAGAGCAAAATGGATTTGCCAGTCTCGATCATTTTAGGTCTCGCGGCCATACCCTACAGATTAAAGAACCAAAAGGGAGAAATCATTCTCAGTTAATTGGGAAAGACAGATCTGCCAGGATGTCCTCACAGCGAGGCCTTGGTGGACAACGCTATAAAACAGGCCTAATTTCTATCCCAGATGGCTGCTAAGTGCTCGCATGTTTTGGAAAAACTACCTTCCCAAGAGGAATCCGGTTCCTTGAAGACACGCCAGGGACAAGCAGGGGCTGGAAATGAACCCTCTCAGGAGGGGCCGAAGGGGTACCGGGACTCGCGTTGTAAGATGCCCCCCTCAACCCCGCAGCGACAGTTGCTTGGTGCAACTGTACCAAGGCTGTGACCTCCCCCGTCTCTGGGACAAGGACCACCATCCCCTGTGCCGTATCACTTGTCCCACTCCTGAGCCTCCACAGCACATGCCTGCAACCCCAGCCCAGTCCTCAACCTCGATCACTCACTCCTAACACTAACTCCACAATCCTGAAATATCAGAAGTTCGACAACTTTGTTCTACACTTAATCTGGGGCCCAGATCAGACACCCCTGTGACTCCCCTCCCGCTGCCACTGCTCCTCTTCCCAGCCTCAGGGCTTCCTCCTCGCCAGGAAGGGGTGGCACCGCTCAGGAACAGGGTCCGGCCAAGACCCTCTTCCCTCGCATCCTCTGTCCCTGCTCCCGCTCCCTGCCGTCACCCTTACATCCAGACGGCTTCTGCAGCCCCAGGCTCCCTCCTGCCTGTGCTTTGCCATCTGTGGGCTGGAAGGACGCTCCCTTTGGAAGAGCGGAGCTCAGACACCCGTGGCAATACCCTCATTCCGCCCCTCCCTGCCTGCCGGGCACCCGCAGCACGGCTTCTGGAGGCCAGGAGGCTTCTGGAGGGCAGGCGGCCCCCGACGCACACTGTGCCCCGCGGGACCCCCGCTCACGGGCTGCCCTCTCTCCCGCAGCCCCTCTCCGCCAGCAGCTCCTGCCCAGGCATGGCTGCGGTGCCCAGCTGGGGCTCCAGGCACTGCGCCTCCTGCCTCCACTGGCAGCCTCAGCTGCGGTTCCGCAACACCCCCTTGTGCCCCGTCCCAGCCCCAGCTGGCTCCAGGCCCCAGCCCCGAAGGGGAGAGGGGGGCGAGAGCAGTTCCGGGCTGCTGCTGCTCCGCACCACATCCAGGTGTGCCGGCAGCACCGCAGGGCAGACAGTGCTCCACAGCTCAGGCCTCTTCTCGGGGCGCTGAAAGCAGGTTGCATCTCCCCAAAACCTGGCCTGCTGCGGCTCGTCCCGGAGGACCAAGGGCGACGCGCCAGCAGAAACCCCCCACACCCGTGCCCTGACCCCCGCCTGCTCCCCGCCGCCGCAGGCAGCACGAGGCAGGCAGGCGGCGCCAGGAGGCCTGGGCGTTTCCAAGAGGAAAGCGGCTGTGTGAAGCAAGGCAGCTCTCTGCAGGAACGCTGAGAAGGTCTGAAGGAATTACTCGGCTGCTCCAGCGCCCCGGACGAGGGGCCTCAGCCTCCCTCAGTCCCGCGCACGGCTTACAGACCACACTGCCCCGGTGCACACGTAGGGCTGGCACCCCACGCGCTCCTGCCAGCGGGGACGTGTCACCAGTGCTCCTGAGCAGGGCAGGGAGGACGCGGGGAGGGAGCCCGGCCGCCCCGCTCTCACCCTGTGTGCCCACCAGCACCATCGGCACCTCCGCTGTGTTCCGGTAGCTGCAGAGCCGCAGGTAGTAGTTGTAGACTGTCTGGAAGCTGATCTCGTCCTCCAGGCTGAAGACAAACACCACGGCATCGACCCAGGCAGCGAACTGAGGGAGAGACACCGGAGTCAGAGCCCAGACAGGCGTCCCAGAGCCCCGTGCCCACAGCCACCAGCGAGGGCAGCCGCAGGGCCGGCACGCGGGGCGCTGCAGCCGAGCACACGCCCCAGGCGCTGCGGCACGAGCACCCCAGCAGCGCGGGGAGGCCGGGGGTCAACAGTCACCAGAGGGGTGGCCCCTCCTCAGTCCTCACAGTCCTCATGTTCTGCCACCACCCGGCTCCCAAGAGGCAGCCGGGCAGGTCCCTCCCCAGGAGCCCTCCCATCCCTCCAGCAGGACGGGGCGGGAAGGCACCGCAGGAGGCACGCGTCTCCTACCTGGAGTTCAGGGGGGCCCCCTTCATCTCGAATCAGCAGCAAGTAACTCTGACCATCCACTACGATCTCCTTCTTAAATCGGCCGCCTTGGGAAGAGAGCAAAGCAGCAGGTCAAGTGAGGGGGCAGCAAGCTGGGAAACCCTAACGAAGGCCGGGGAGGCTGCGGAGCCTGCGGCAGCGGCAGGGGAGGCGCAGAGACAGGGGTCACCTTCAGAGCCGGGGAGAGGAACAGGACCCAGACCGCCCCCCCGGCACTCTGGACGCCAGACCTTACCCTCGGGAGACTCCTCCTGCACGTAGGTACCGGTCAGGTAGCGGTGCACGAGGGCCGACTTGCCGCTGGACAGGTTCCCCACGATGCCCTGGAAGAGAGGGGAGCGTCACCCACCGCCCACGTGCCCAGCAGCCTCCCTCGACACAAGGGCCCCCCCGAGACGCGAGACCACCAGTAACTGGGTGCATGCCGACGACGGGCAGGGACGGTGCTCTTCTGCCTCCTCCTGACGCCCCAGGCTTGCTGAGAGGTGGCCTCGGCCAGGAGCCAGAAGAGCCATTCCCAACGCGCTTCCTACACACCTCCAACCCCCGCCGGGTGAAGAAGGCGGACAAGCTCCCACCAGCCGTTCACCGTGCAGAGCCCAGGACGCTGCCCCAGCCGAGCCAGGGCCATAGCTCACCGGGGCAAAATGAGCTCCCCATCCCTTTCCACACAGCTTCCCAAAAAGCACCTAACCTACCTCTGGCTTTGGATAATCTGACCTGACCATGGATCTTCTTGTACGTAACCGACTCCTGCTTTAGAGCACTCTACACCTCCTCCCGCGTCTAAACCACGCTCCCAGTGCTCCCACAAAGACATCCTTGGGTGGGTGTCCGCACACCAACGCGGCCATTCGGAGCCCCTGCCCTGTGAAACCCACAGCCCGAGGGGTTCTCCACCACTGAGGGTTCACTCTGCCCCCCCAAATGCATGACTGAAACAGGCTTGTTGTTGCTGCCCAGCCTACCATGCACCCAGATGCTTCTGCGGGCATCCTTCTCTGTCCCCACGGTTAGTTAGCGCGGATTGTGGGGACTTGCTGTTTTACTGGGATTTGAAATGTCTGGTACATCCACCAGACAGGAGCCACCGGAGACATCCCCGTGCAGACCTCACAGCGGGGCTGCTGTGGTTCTGGAAAATCCAACATCCCCTGCGCGTCCACAGCTGCTTCACAGGAAATGCAGAATTGCCCGGCGACGCTGGAGCGTCTGGCAGGGCCCTGCTGACCTTGCGCCCTTCCCACGCCCACCACGAGATTCACTGGGCACACGCGGAGCATCTGCATTTGCTTGTCGGAGCCTTCCCCCTGCCCGCTGTCACGCGAGAACCTCACCCCAGGCTCCAGCAAGCCCATCTCCTGCAACACCACACGGCGCTGCCGGCCGACGCGGGGGAGAGCCTGCGCCGCCGAGCGGGGACCGGCTCCTTCCCGAGCTCCGTGCCCCCACCCCACCCACAGCCGCCCGAGCTCCGCCGAGCACCGGGAGCGAAGCCTGCGGTGTGCTCAGCCCAGGCCCAGCCCCGCAGGGGACATGTTGCCCCAGAAGACCCGAGTCCTGCGTGCGGGGGCCAGCGGTGGCTCTCCCCGCCCGGCCGCCGCCACAGGCTGTGCCCACTCCTGCTCTCCTTGGGATGGGTGTCCCAGGTGTCCCCAGTGCAGCCCACCCATGCCAGGGGATGGGACCGAGAGCCACGCTGTTGGGTGACAGCCTCCAGAGCCCACGACACGCTCCAGGAATGCTTCCTCATGACGCCCAAGCTCGGACCAGGGGGATTTCAGCTCAAGCCACTGGCTCTTCCCTGCTTGCCGAGATCCACTCCCCACCTCGGCACTCGGGGACCGTGGGCAGGTCTCACAGACACAACCTGTGGTGACACCCCGGTGGCGGACTGTGGCACTGGCGGACATTCCACGCTGCCAGAAGTGGCCCGGCTGCCGTAGCCCAGCGCCCGGCTCCACGCTCCTGCCAGCAGGGACCGTGCCCCCGCGCCCACGCCTGACCCCGCACCCGCCCTGCATTGCGCGCCGGACTGTGCCGCAGACACGGTCTGAGCCACCGCAGAGCAAAAGCAAAGCCAAAGAGGCCGCCCGGCCCGGCGCTCGTTCCCAGTGCTATTCTCAAAGCCGCTCGGCTGCCGGAGCAGGTCTGGGGTACAGCCGCACACCGTCCCCCAGCGCCGGAAGCAGCAGGGGGCGAGGAGAGGGGGGTGCCTGGCAACATCAGAGCCGCCCCTGCCACCACGGAGAAGTTTATGGCCGACCTTTTCCAGGCCAAGGGATGAGCCGGGTGAGCGAGTCACCACCAGGCAGGTTCTCCAGCTTTCAGCCCAGTGTTCCGGCTGCCGCGGGTCCTGCCCCGGGTTACCCGCACGCTCCTGGCGAGAGGCAAAGGCGCAGCGGGTGCTCAGCGGGTGGCAGGTCGTGCTGCAGGAGCACAGGAAACCGCCCGGTTTGCGGCACCCCGGGTGCCCGCGCCGCACAGAGCCAGCGAGTGGCAGGACCAGGTGCCAGGAGTGGAAGCGCCGATGAACACGCTCCCACGGGCATGCCCGGGCCGAAGGCATGGCTGCCAGGGCTGTCACCCGCAACTGCAATTACAGATCATACACAGCGCGTTTGGACAGATGAGAACACGTACCAGGCTGCAAACCTCACGGTAACGCACGCGTGCTTCTGGAGCCAAGCGATCTGCGAGACGGGAGGGCTGCGCCATCGCCGGAGCCCGCGTTATGAACGAAGGCATCACCCCCCCCCACCGCTGCCGCCCGCCGATGGCAGCAGGAGCACTCTGGGAGATAAAGAGGGGGAGACAGAGAAGCAACTGGAGACCAACCACCGTGCAGAGCCGGGGCGCAGCTCTGTGCCCAGCCTGGCCGCAGCTCCAGGCCCTGGGGGAACCTTTGCAAACAGAGTGGCTCCCCGAGGCCGCCTGGCAGCCAGGGCGCCACGCAACCTCAGAGATTAAACAACAATATTAGCTCTCTAGAACTTGGACAGAGGCCGCATTTACACTTTGTTTGACTCCAACCAAAATCCTGACCGACGCCTTGCTGAAATCCACTTCTGCTTTGCCCTGTCCTCCTCTGCTGCTATAAAGAAGCTCAAACAGAGCTGGCCGTCTTGAGGAACAAAGCCCCAGGGGCAGCACACCGAAGGAAAACCTGGTGTGCAGGCACCACCCAAACCTCTCCACCACTCTCCACCACTACCCAAACCTCTCCACCACCACCCAAACCCCTCCACCACCACCCAAACCTCTCCATTGACACGCAAACCTCTCCACCACGCTCCACCACCATGCAATCCTCTCCACCACCACGCAAACCTCTCCACCACCATGCAGACCTCTCTTAGCAAGACATGCTGGGGGAGCGAGGGAACGCAGCCTGCCCCCGCGCTGGGCAGTGAACAGCCAATATTGCCCAGTACCGGGTCTGGGGCACGATTCCCCCCAGCAGGCACCATTTGAGCCGTGCCCACAGGGAAGGCAGGAATCGCTGCCGCCTGCAGCAGACGGAGGAAGCTTCAGGATAAAATCGAGGTGGGACAAACTGCTGAACGTAACTTAAATACATCAGGCTGATAAAAACCTTATAGAAAGTACACCGACCCCTTGTGGGGCAAACGGGAACGTGAGCAGGGAAGAAAGCGGCAAGACCCTTACCTCCTGCAGGAGAAGCAAAGGAACAGTTCGTTCCCACAGGAGGAGGGGGGGTACGGGCTGTGGTCAACGCCTTATGCACCATAAAACAGAAGCCTCCAACGAGTCCATGCTTCTCCATGCTCATGGAATTATGAACCTTGGTTCATAGGCTCAGGGCAGGTCTCCCCTGGGGACAAGGACTGGCAGATCAGAGACGGAGCGGGTGCTCTGTGCAAGCCTCTCCCCCAAAACCAGCACGCTCCGCCGTGTATCGGAAGACCCTGCGCCCGCCCTGCACTAGGGTGTCTTTTGGTTGCAGACACGTTTTTGCTGGGGGCGCGTGGTGCCTCGGGGAAGCGTCACACAGGCAGGACCGAGGACAGGGTGGCTCTGCCACGGCGGCCGCTTCTGCAGCGCTGCAGCCACGACGGCTGCCGAGCCTCCTGCCGGCTGGGACCCTGCTCCACCTGCAGAACCCCCTGCACGGAGCCTGCCCCTGCGGACGGGGCCGGGGGCTGAGGCAGGAGCCACGGGGAGAGCTGCTTGAAAACGGGAAGGGAGCAAAGCCTGGGAACGCTTCCTGCCCAGTCTCGCCCATTTATGGAGTGATTCCCGCATGGAGCCCAGGGCTCCGCGTGGGGACCCTCTCCATCCCATCGCATTCTGGTGGTAACTCGGGACGCTCGCCCCCAGACCAGTCTGCCTGCGCAGACCTGGGGAGAAGAGCTGGGCCCTGTAACGGAAGGGGGCAGCCGCACCGCTGGGGTGGGCGCGGGGGTGCCCAGGCACCGCAGCGCTGGCGCACCCAGGGGACAGGCAGGGCCGCAGTGACGCCATGCCCAATGGACGCTTGGGACCTGCCCAGCTTTCCTCGTGCCCGCTGGCTGACCGCCGCCACGGACCTGGGCAGAAGCAGCCCTGCCACTACGCGACATCCTTCCCTGCGCAGCCGCGGAAAGAATAAATCCGGGACGAGCACGCACCACCCAGAGCTCTGCCTGCCCGACAGGCGCAGTGCCCCCGCCGCAGCCGCACCCCGGAGACGCCACGGAAAGGGCTTCAGCCCAGCAAGGCTGGAACGGCACCGCGACTCTGAAAGGCCTCCAGGCTTTTGGGAAGAGCTGCATCGGCCGGATGAAACCCCAGAGCAACAGAGATCCCTGGAGGTCATGGAAAACATGGGAAAAGGACTGTGCTAATTGAGGAACAACTAAAAGCTTTAGGTTTGTTTAGCTTGTGGCACTGTTCTGCAGCCTGCAGAATGTTAAAATGTCAGAAGGCAATACACAGAATAGCTGCAAGAGTATTTTTGGACACAGATTTTACAAACCAAACTAACAAATGAATATTCAAGGTTTGTTTTAATTTTTACTTAACTGCAGATAAGAAAAACTGTGGCAGCGTGGTGCTGGTATGTTTTGCAAAAAGGATTCTTGTTTCTTGGATTAAGACAGAAAAAAATTAATCTCGAGTGAGCTGAAGGGAGACGCGCCAGCAGTCTTCAAAGGGAGTTCAAGGCTGCCATGGAGAGCACAAGCAGAGCAGAGTGGTGGAACAGATTGCTGAGGTGCCCCCGGACAGACAGACGGACAGACACTTGGAAGTCCTGTGGCGCCCTGCCGCCTCGACGTCCCTTCCCGTGCTACCCCAGCGCTGGCAGCATGGCTGCCGGGCTGCGCTTCCGAGAATGCCCCAGCCAGCCCACGAGTCCCTCGCCACCGGCGAGGAGGTCCCGCTTCCTCCCTCAGCCCAGGCACGGCCTCTGCCCCTCCTGCTCTGCCGCCAGCTGGCGTGAGCACAACACCCTCCGCGTGCCCCCGCACCGCTCACAGAGCCCCGGCGAGCCGGTGCACGGCCGCCAGCGCAGCCAGGCTGTGGGACACATCCCCCCGTCTCAGGGGTGCCACACCACAAGACCCGTCCCCCTCCCTTGTGTCCCACGTGAGCGGGCCGTGCTGGGGCGAGAGGGCGGCAGCGGCAGCCCCCGACCACAGACCGTTCCCCACAAGTAGGTGACGAAGCCTGGTAACGCTGTGCCCTGGGGAAACCCGCCCCGCGCTGGCAAACCAGAGGAGCTTCATCCCCTCTGCCTGGCGGTGACGGTTCCCTCCCAGCAGCGTCCCTCTGCGGCAGGGACGCCGCGGGCAGTCGTGTCGGGGAGGGGGCCAGCGGAGGCCAGGGAAGCACCAGCACAGAGCTGAAGCCAGCCAGGCTCAAAGGCAGAGGTGGCACCTCCCGCACAGGCACGTCCCACACCTGGATGGCTGCTCGGAGGGTGACGACCGCGGAAGCGTGCCCGGGTGCACCTGTGGATGTGTGCCCGAACCGCCGCTCAGGACCTGCCCCTGCTGCCGCTGCGCCAGAAGGCCTCGCCTGTGCCGCAGCGCCCACTCGGGAACCGCAGCTCAGCTGTGGCCAGCAGGAAGGGCGACATTCTCAAATATTCCCTTTCGACCTTCGGTCTGAGCGCTCTCCCAGATCAACACCCTCCTGACAGGCGCGAGGCACCAAGAAGCCCCT
The DNA here is from genome assembly GCA_013398295.1 of Chionis minor. Taxonomy (NCBI): domain Eukaryota; kingdom Metazoa; phylum Chordata; class Aves; order Charadriiformes; family Chionidae; genus Chionis; species Chionis minor. The sequence goes on along the minus strand of VZSF01007991.1, from coordinate 52,026 downwards.
GCCGTCCCCCAGCACGGCGGCAGCGCCAGCCCCCCTCTCCCCTCCGCGAGGCTGAAGCCCCTACGCATTTCCACTGGGCCACGTCAAACCGTGGGGTTTTCCTAGGGATTTGGGGAAGGACCGGATACCCTGGGGCACCCGAGGCACGAGTCGTGAGTACTCACCACCTTCAGCTCAGGCACCGAGCGACTCAGGGTCCATTCCTGGCTGTTCACAAACGAATCTGCAGAACAGAAGGACAAATCATCAGGTCACCGTGGTGTCCCTCGAGACCCTAAAGAGGATCCTGCCATGCTCTCCCTGCACCCTCCAGGCAGGATATTTATGGCTCTTCCCTCCCACCTCATCTGGTGACAGAAGCTGTGTGAGATGCCAACACTGCCCGTGCCCAGGAGGCTCCGCAGCTGGAGCTCCGGATGGGAAGGAGCAGCCGAGCCGAGGGCAGGGAGGCAGCAGAGCCCCCGCACCGCGGGCTGGGGACCCTCCCTCCTGCCCGGCAGGAGCACGGAAAGCCCTACAGCATCCCCCTCTCTGAGGGACGCGGGATGAGGGAAGCACCGGAGACGAGACGCCTTGTCGGGGGCACGTGGTGTGCAGGACCCCAGAAGCGAGGGCCCGTCATGGGGAAGGCAGCGCCCTGAGCTCACTCCGGCTGCACCCCCAGCCTGTCATACGCCGCGCAGATACAGCACTGAGGGCGGCTGTAATCTATGCTCACGATTGAAAGTGAACACAATTAATTATGTGCACGTTATGTAATTTGCAGAACACTGTAATAGGCTTAAGAAGGTTGTAACAATCAGACCTGGCTTTGAGCGGCGCAGGAAACACCCTCTTCTGCCACAGAAATCACAAACACTGCATTTACATCCAAATAATCTCCAGGAACTGGTCAAACAACAGACTTCTCAAATAAAACCAGACTCGCTGGAGGAGGAGCAAGAGCCTGGAGAGCACCTGGACTATCAGAAGTAGCCAGCAGCCACTCCGAACAAAACCAGAGTCCTTCATTTGCCTTGGACCAGGAAGCACATCCTCCACCGGAAGGCAGATGGCTCCGGGGTGGGGGGCTGAAACAAAGGAGCCGCACCCGCTGTATGTTAATAGTGTGAAAATAATACGGGAATTCGGGAGTCCGGAAACCACAGGGAGCACTGCTTCTTCGAGAACTTGCAATAAACTTGCAATAAACTTGCCGAATTCGCTGCCACAGACTGCCGCAGAAATGGCAATCGGGATGGGTTGGGAAAGGGAAGAGGCGAATCCGCGAGACCCAACCGTGGGTGGCGATTAAACACGATGTCCCAGGCGCTACCGCTGCTCGAGTCACCCGCGGCCACAGAGGGACACCAGCACGAAGGGGAGGATGGCTCTAGAGCTGCCCCGTGCACCGAGCCGGCCCGGCAGCTCGTCCCTGCCTGCCGCTGCTCCCGGCGGCCCCGGCCCCACCACCGCACTCCTGCTGCAAGTCCCAGCGCTCGGAGTCTGCACCGGCACTGGCCCAACCGGCCGGGCAAGCTGGCGGTGCAGGTCTGTGCCGAGTGGGTGTTCTGCCGGGCTGTGCCAAGCACCGCAGGCTGAAGCCAAGGCACTGCAGGAGACGCCGGCAGCCCAGGCGGGACCGGAGCGCCATGCCAGGCTCTCCGGCCCCGCCAGAAGCCACTCAGTGACTCCCTTCACCCCAGCTTCTCTCCGGCCCTCGGAACTGCCAAGGACAGGTGGGACACAAGGCGCTGCGACCCTCTCTCCATCTCCGGGCTAATGCTGTGGCTCATCTCTCCCCACCTCACCCGGCCGCCGCTGGGGGACGCGCAGCCCAAAGCGTGGCCGAGGTGCTCCGGCTGCTGGCGGCCGCAGGGCTCGCAGGCGGCCTCCTGTCGTGTCCACACGGCCGCGCTGGTCCCCGCTGCTCGGCACGCAGGAGGGCACAAACCCACCACCTGCCACTGTGCCTTTACCTTGCACTTGCGCAGCCACGTGCACCCGTGGGCGACGGCACATTTATCCACCGCGTCCAAGAAAGGTAAGAGCACGGTGCTCATACCTGGCGTTTACCATTCATACATTAACACTTCTATTTCAGAAGCTACAGACAAACAAAACACAAGTCTGATGCAGTGACAGGAGGTTATTTATAACCACCATGCACGTTCTTAAGAGGAATCATTTCTTCATGGTCTCTGCCTTTCACCTATCCTTTCTTTTTTAAGCAGATGTAAAATCTTTATTAAAAGAACTAGTAAGTTAGAAGGAAAACGGTAAGTTCTTGAGCCCTTTCCAAAAGGTAACAGCACAGCTGTATTTCCAGCTGCATTACTTGGCCTAAGGAAAGCTGTCGCCTCCACCTGTAACTCGTGCTCCGCTTCGTCCCTTTGTCAGTTGACCGCGATGGCCCAAGCACCATCCTGCTCTCTCCTGTACTGGTGTTCCCTCCCTCCCGGTCCACCCGGGCAGCTCGCCCGCACCGCGCCACTGCAGCTGCCTCCGTCTTCCAACCACGAAAAACGGCAAAAACCGAGCAGGTCTCTTGGGGGGCTCTGGACGGAGCACAAGTGAAATGCACTTGCTGGTTTGGCCTTAGGAAAGGAAAGAGAGGCAGAGACAGGCCTGGAGAGGGCGGGCTATTCTCCTCTTCTTCTGTCCTCGGATGCTCAGGACAGAGAAACCCTCCAGATTTGTGCTAGTTGCCTCCTTTGTAACTAAACCACCAGATTTCTGGTTTTTAACCAAGGTTCACTAGCAGCAGTTTGATTTTTGACTTGCTGTGAAGTCCTCTGAGTAAATCCTACCGCAAGTGAACGGCTGCGACACGATGCCAATTGATCTACACTCAGCCACCAAAGACATTCAACCACTAACTGTCACCAGCACGTGTAACCCAAAACCCCGGTGTACAACCCGCACACCTCCGATTGTCCATCACCACCCAAGGGGTGCCACGGCTGAATTTGAGCCCAGGCCACCGGCTGGCCCTGCTGACCGACCCGGTGTGTCCCCGCCTGCACCCGGCACGGTCAGTCCGCGGGTGACGGCACAGCCCCGCACACCGGCTGTGCCCGTACCGCCTCTGCTCGGCAGCGCTCGGGCAGCTCCCTGCACGGTGCCGCCGGAGCTCCTGCACATCCCGCGTCCGAGTGAGAGCACCGCCGGCGCGGAGGAGCAGGATGGCAACACCGGCAGCAACGCTCTCGCTGTCAGGGCTCACGCGGGTCCCACACGCCTGGCGCCCGTGGACTCTCCAAGCGCGCTGTGCCCCGGCCCACAGCAGCCGTCACCCAGGTGCTCGCGCGCCGCAGCCTGGCTTCAGCGCCGGGCTGAGACCGTCCCTGGTCAGCCCAGCTCACGCCCCCAGCCGCGGCTGCTCTGCGGTGGCCGGTGGGACGGGGCTGTCCCTCCTCAGGGCAGGCAGCAGGGCTCACCCCAGCGCAGGACGCGGCGATGCCCAGCTCCGGGAGGTGAGCACTCACCGCAGCCCGCACCACTACGGCCAGGAAACCCACCTGCGACTGCAGCTCGGCACCAGCTCCCTGCTCCGCCACCGCCAGGAGTCCGTCCCCTGCCCCTGCCGCGGGACTGCGTCCGCTCCCGGGGGCGCTGGGGCGGCTTCACCCCGGCAGCAGCTTCTGCTGAGGGCAGGAGGGAGAGGCAGGAGGCCGCCACACATCGCTGCCTGGAACGGCCACTGGATTCGGACCAAGGGCTGCCCAGCCCAGACACCACCTCCGGCGCCAGCCGGCACGTGGGAACCCGGGAAGAGCACAGGAGACTGACCCCACACGTGCCTGTGGCTGCCGACTTCTTCAGCTCAGGGATCTCCTGTGGTTTGCATACTCGGTACACCTCAAAAACTCTTCTTTGAGTAACTGTTCTGTCGCCTTTCAACACCATGTAAAATTGCACTTCCACATCGCTCTTCAGCAAGGAGTTTCAGGAGTATAAACACCCATTCCTTGAAAACCCACTTTCTTCTGGTTTAGGCCTGAGGGCACCGCACACCCGCGGAGGCGTTGAGCTAACGCCCCTCGCCAGCCTGACCAGCACCGCCCCATCCTCCACTGCAGCCCCCCTGCTCCACTCCCGGCCACCGATGGCTGCTCCTGCAGCTGCCGCACACCCACCACCCGCGCTGCCAGTCCCCTCCAGCGCCTCCAGTTCAGCGGAAGAGGACACGTCCACTGTACATGTCGCTGTGGAAGCATCTCTCCTGCGGATGGAGGACGGCAGACGGCTGCCATGGAAGGTCCCACGTGGCTCCAGCGACTGACCCTGCCCAGACTGCCCAGCGCCTCGCTGCGGCAGCGCCAGCCGTAGCGTTAAGGTGCTCTACCGGCAGTGTCTCGGCGTCGAGATACCCACAGGGTAATCGCTCACGGAGGAACAGATGGACCCACTCTTACCCCAGTCCCCATGAGGGTAAAAGCAAGAGCTTATGGACTACGTGACCAAAGGAACAAAGACGAAGGTGGAAGTGGCCTTGAACTGAAGGCAGCCATGGTGTTCCTTCACAACCTCCTGGAAAAGTTCCTGAGACACACATCTTGGAGGGGCCAGCTCTCTCTGCGGCGCATGCAGAGCCAGGGTCCCAGGTGTCGGGATCAGAAGACCCTCGTGTCCACCCACCACCCCAGGCCGTACCCGCACACACAAACCATTCCACTACGGAACTCCTACACGAACAGAACAGGCCCTCTGCCTGCACCCTGCAGCATGCCTGGGGAGCCTCCCAGCCTCTGCAAGAGCGCAGGAGCATCACGGTGTCCTGCAGCATTCCCTGCAACGCCACCTCCCAAACAGCCAGCTTGCTCCACAGCCAGCCAGTCCTGCAGAGGAAGAGCTCCTGGCCAAGCTGCCCTGCACACCCGACTGCTGGCACCAGCCGGCCAGGCTGCGGTTCTGCCTTCGGACGAGCCCCGCGCACGGTTTGGGGGCTTCTCTAACCATGTCTGAAGCCGAAACTCCTCAAAACCAGGAGGCATTAGCGCCAGCTCCGCCAGCTTACTCAGTTAATAAAGCAGCATTCCCAGACATACACTTCCAGCAATCCCTGCAGACCACGAGCAGAAGCCTGGTTTTGGTTGTCCAAAGGAAGAAAAATAAATGCCCTCAGCTGCACCAGCCAGCAGCCCGCAGCACGCACCCGCTCCTGCGTGAAGAGCCGGCTCCAGGAGACGCGGCAGTTCCTGCAGCACCTGAAGAATCGCCATGACCAAACACGAAGCCTTGACTGACACCGTGCCCAGCCACCACCAAGAAGGTACTCGGGACCATCACGACCATCAGCTGATCCAGGAAGGCCTGAGGATCTGCAGCACAATCCGCCTTCACACGCCAGGCCAGGTCCATGCCACAACTGTGTCGTTCAGATTTGCCACTGCCACCGGCCCGAGGTCCCTCCTGCACCCCGCTGCCCCCCTCCCAGGGCACGCCGAGCACCCTTCTCTTGCCAGGCACGGGGACACACAACCCGTGTCTGCCTCGCTGACATCAGGTGACCCACGCCTAGTCCTGACGTGCCCGTTCCCAAAGACGCCTCGTCGGTCAACCCCCACGTCACCCCAGCGCCCCGCACCCCACAGCCGCAGGGACGGCTCCCCCGCCCGGTTCCTGCGTCGCTCCCCAGCACCGAGCCCCCGCCGCTCTCCCGCACAGCTCTGCCCTCCTCCGCTGCCAGCAGCGTCCCGCGAGCGCGGCCGCCGAGCGCGGGCAGGCGCGGATGACACCCACGGAGCTGTCAGAAAGGCACCTCGCGAGCAGTTTCTCAACCACCCAAAACAGCCATAGGCCAAGTACCTGGCTGCTGGAAAACGCTGACACAACGCGCTGATGTCAGCTTTGTCCATCCCAAGTGCTGATTGCCTGCTACTAAAATGCAGCACAGGGCGATTTCCTGCGCCTCACACCAGTATAAGGTCTGTTAGTACGGTATTTACTCTCCGAGTACCCGTGAGGCTGTTACACACCCACATCGGCGGACGGTAGGTCCGAGTCCGGAGCTGCAGGACGTCGATGTGGGAGTCCCCCCTGCCACGACAGCGCTGCCCTCCGGGGCTGCCAGACCCTCCCCACCGGCCACGAGAGGCGCAGGGGGTGACACCAGCCGCTCCGGCACCATTCCCTACTGGAAGAGGCAGGAAATCCTCGTCTTCTCCCAGGGAGAAACGGCGACCACGTGGAAGCAGACAGCAAAGCCGCCGGTGACCTGGCCTGATCTCACCAGTAACCGAAACGCAGACAGGCAGGTCAGCACCCTCGCGCTGTGCCAGAGCCTCCGTACGGGCTTGTTTCGCCGAGATTGCCTCCAGCTGGGTAACACCTTAACGAGCCGCCATCTCCGTCACCGCTGGGGTTCACGCAGGCATCAAGGAGCAGCGATTTGCTTGATGAGCTTCACTGCCGGCCTAGCTGTTTCATTTGGTACTTCACATTAAAACACACCCGGTCCCTCTTCCTCTCTCTCTCTGTTATTTAATAAGACAGAGGAGAGCGGCCCGTCAGCGCTGTGGCCAAATAGCTTCCCCAGGAGCGCCCACCTCCAAAGCACAACAGCGGACTCCGGGAGCCTCAGCGCAGCTGGACGGTGGCTTTGGCCCCAAGACACAACCACGCAAGACAGGCAATCCGTCTGACCCGTCCTGGAAAAGGCAGATTCAGGCCAGTTCTGTTACTGCCCAGAAGCTTCTGCTCAGGGGCATTCCCAGGCACAGGCAGCTCTGCTGCGGAAGGCAGAAGCCCGTTTGGAAGTTTGGAAGTTACAGTGGACAGAGTGCCCACCAGGAAGAGCAGCAGATATGGACACAAAGCAGGCACTCTGCGTAGCCGACGTCCCTCTGTCACTCATCCTGGACACCTTCGGTGACCCAAGGCCAGGCCACAGCTGTGGGACGGCAGCGCCACACGCTAAGGAGGCGAGACCAGAACCCTCCGTCCCAGAGGCTGGAGGCACCGTCGCCGTCGCAGCCAGCCCCGCGGGGGCGCAGCCGTGGCCATACGGCCCCAACGCCGCGTGCCCCCACCCGCTGCTGCAACGCCGACCCCTCGCCCGGCTGCTCCCGTCGCAGGATGAAGCGCAGCAGGTTCATCTGCCTCGTGCTTCAGAAGCGCCAGTGCCAGACACATTTGGTCTCCGCGCACAGCAACTAATAATTAACCAAGTCATTATCCAAACCACCATAGAACTAACTTGGACACTGAAACCCTGGACACTAAAACCAGCCTTGAAACCAGGTCAGAGGCTCAGCAAACACAGCGGAGCCCACACAAACCACGTTTCAAAGTGCCCGTCTGCCCGCACACGCAGATAAAAGGCGCAGAGTGTGGCGTGCCTGAGCAGAGCCACCTTTCCCAGGCCGGGCTTGATAAAGGCTCAACCCTGGAAACGCTGGCAGGAAGAGGGATGTCTCCAGGCCAAGGACCGACCCGGGCAAGGCCAGCGTTTCCGTCAGAGAGCTTGGCCAACGTGGATACCCTGCGCAGGACGCGATCTTAGCAAAGATTACCTCACCAGAGCTTTAAACGCTCTGCGGCAGTGAACGGAGGGGATCTTGTGCATCTCCGGGAAAAGAGGGCGAGACATAGAACTGCCACCCCTGCTCCTCTGCCGTACCACAGCGGCAGCTGCTGCCGTCGCACCACGCATGCTGTGCAGCGCAGACTTTACAGGAGCCACACGTTTTAAGCCTCTCGGCACCAAAGAACCGTGCCAAATTCTCCCTGCTCCTACAGCTGGAAAGGGTCTGCTGAAAGGGACAACCCAGCAGAGCCCGTGACGTGGAGAGACGGATAACCCACCACTTCCCCAACACAAGTGCTCTGCAGGGACCTACCTCACCGGTAAAAACCCGTTCCAAATTTGTCTGACCTCAGCTCTAGCTGTTCAACCCCACAAGCAACGGCAGGTTAAGATTAAAAAGGCACTGGGTTTTGAAGTTGTCTCTTCCTACGGACGCCTGCAGACTGTAAGCAGAACACCTCTGCGCCTACTGCACACATCTCCTCCGATCTCGTCCTGAGAATTGGGCCTTTCAGGTCCGTGTCCCGACAACTCCTTCCTTGATACCTTTCGGATTTCTTACATTTTGCTGAAGTGCAGACACCAGACTGGATTCAGCATCTGAGGAAAAGTCTTTAAACCCATCACGACATCTCTGCGTCTCACCAGCACTCCCAGCTAAGCTCAGGCAGGTACCAACAAGAGATGATACGTATCATCATCTACTCAATTCACTATGCAAACTTCACTTTATTAGTGTACAAACACCCCTCTCTCCGCCCCGTAGTCTTCTCTCCCACATGCCCTACACGTTAGTTCTCTGTGCGGACAAACACCACACAGGAGAGCAAAAAGGAGCTGCCTTAGATCTGAAAACATCTTAAAAAGCAGGGCATCTTTCCGGGAGAGGGGAATGTAACTGCGGGGAACGCTGAGCTGTGGAGTCCAGCTCCCACCGCTGGGGATGCTGCACCCCTCTCACAATCTCTCCCTGCACAGGGAAATCTCCAACCCAAAGCAGCCCAGTTTTCCCAAGCCTGCACCTATCAGAGAGGTTCTCCAGAACTGCACTGGCCGATGCCTCCGTGCCAGAAACGTTCCTCTGAACCGCTGGCCGCGGTTATTTGTGATCAGCCCAAGCTGGCTGATTCCCTGTTGACTTTGCCCTCCAGCTCCAAGGGCTCTCGCCCTCCCTTGCACATTTACAGAAAGTCACACTCCCCGTCGGCCTCCATCCTGCCACACAAAGACCAGCTCTTCAAGTCTCTTTTGGGTAACAAACACCGCATTCCCTTGACCACCCCTCCCTGTGCTTGGTGCCGGCTGAACCCCTCCATCAGCAGGGAGCGAACGCGTCCCACGCAGTCCGAGGGAGGTCTCAGCAGGGCTGAGCAGCGGCACTAAGACCATCCTGTCTCTCCGGTGGGATGGGCTTTCTGGCCCTTGGCTATGTCTACACGGCAGAGCGCAACGCTGGATGGGTATCTAAGCTTGCTATAAACAAAGTACTCCAGGTACTGGAAAGAGGGTAGCGGTGTTGGCTTGGATCTCTGCCTGGACTCATACATCCAGCTCTTCCAAAGAGCTGATAACCACAACTGCAGCTGCACCCCCCCGGGAGGGCGTGTTGGGGCTGTACCAGCAGCTTTCCTAGGGCTAAGGTGGGCAGCGGCAGCGTAAAGCATCAAAGTTCTTGAAATGTTGAGAGGGCGTTAGAAACACTATTGGCCCGCAAGTCTGAAATCGGAATAGAGCAGAGTCTGCGGAGCTGCCGCACCCAGCAGGTCCATGTTGGAGCATACGTCCAGTCTACCTCTTCCTGGCCCAGAGGCTCCCGGCTCCCACCAGAGTGAGCCAGAGCCCACGGACCCAGGTGCCGAGTAGAGGGACAGTGGGGAGACAGGACACGGGACAAGCAACAGCAGCTCTGGCCTGCAGCCTTCGCCACTGCGTCCCTGCATCCTGCTGACCCCAGGAGGACATAGCTCAACTGGGTACAACCACGCAGATAATGGCAAAAACGGTGTTCTAAGCGAAGGCTAAACCACAGTGTCAACTTGGCAGCTCCAGCAAGCACGGTTCGTTCTGCTGCAATGCGCCGCGGTCCCAGAGGCAGATCGGAAGGGTCATCCCCGAGCTCGTGCCTCCAGTACGAGCCACAGCAGCAAGCGCTCACTGCCCTGCGAAGCAGCGGCCTCGCATTAGCCAGCTGGCCACTGCCACAGAGGGCTCCAAGCCCTCGCCAGCGCTCCCCAGCGAAGCCGCGGGCGGCTGCCCAGCAGACGGACCCAAAGGGAGCCCCCACCTCTCCCAGCGGAGCAGCCAGGTGAGGCGTGAGGACACCAACACAAGCGCTCAACCTCAGCTGCTCCCCTGGGAATGCGGCCGCCGGGCTGGCTGCTGCTGGCGCAGCTCCTGCTGGAAGCTGCCGGCAAGCAGGAACAGGCCCCCCACCGCACGGGCAGGGCCCGGCCCTCCCTGCCCGGATACACCCACATTCCCCAGCCATGAGCGCAGCCACCCCTCGCCTGGGAACCTCCTGCCACCCAGCCGGCACCCGGCCCGGGCACCGCTGCCAGTGGCACGGCCCCCAGCAGGGGCGCACGGCAGGGCACAGCAGTGCCCCGTCCCTTCGCCCTCAGGGCAGCCTTGGCCACCCACCTGGAGCCTCCAGGACGCTTCCCTGGAACACAACGAGCTCCGGGGACGAGGGGGACCGGCAGGAATGAGCCCCTTGAGCTCCCTGCGCAGCACCCGCTCCAGTGCCTGGTGCCCAGCCCTCCTGGAAAGCTTCCTGGGCACACAGCTCCTCTGGGCACCCGCTGCCTTGGGAGTGTGCAGATTCCTCGGGGAGCCCGCCAGCCCCCTCTGTCCCTCTGGCACACGAGCCAAGCCGAGGAACTGCCTCCGCAATGCCTGGACCCCGGAGCAGAGCGATGGAAGCCCGGAGAGGCTCGCAGGCGTCAGAAAGCAGCCGCCCTGCCTCCCTGAGAGCAGCAGGTCCGGCCCAGCCTCCAGCTCCGTGCACACAGACCAGCGTTCAATGCCTTAAAAAGCCTGCGGACGCTGTTCTCGCCGCCCGGCCCGCAGAGGCCCAGGCAACGCGGCCCCGCACGCCCGGGCAGCGTCGGCGCGGAGAGCAGCCCATGGAGCGAGGCCAAGCGCCGGAGAGTCAAGCACCCAACGGCTGCGTCAGCTGCCAGGCCCCACGGTGCGCCCAGGCCCCACGGGGGTCCCGTCCCCTCTCCCCAGCCAGTCCTGCCCTCTGTCCCTTTGCCACGTCACTCGGGATGCCACCACCACGCTCCGCAGGCTGCCCCGCACCCGGCGAGCACCGCTGTGCTCCGGCACACGCGGGCTCCGCTCGGCCCCGGGGAGGACCCCAGCAAAGCATCCCCCAACCGAGCCAGGCTCCCGGGAGCTGCTTACGGGAGGGGGGGCGCAGCCACGTTTCTGCGCTCCCCTCGCCCCTCGCGCTGCTCCGCGCCGCTGCTCTGGCACCCTCCCCAATGGCCCAGCACTCGCTCGGGCGCCCACCAGCGGGACCCCTCCTCCCCTCACACAGAGCTTCAGTTCCCCTGCTCCCCCAACAGCAGCGCACGAGGCTCAGCTCCCCCTGCCCTTGCTGGGGCACCGCCGGGGCAAGAAGGAGGTGGGACACGCGCTTGGCCCCCAGGTGTCCGGCCGGCAAGGGAACGCGGTCCCTCGGAGCATCTCCTCCCCACTAGCCGCACCGAGGCTCCTCCAGCACTGGCAACGTCAGCAGTGCCCGCAGCCACCAGGCACAGGGGCACGAAACGGCTCCATGAACGCTCTCGCTACCTGGCCCCAGCGCAGGTCTCCCGAGCGCCAACCCCGCAGAGCACCAGGACGCCATCGGCGGCCCAAGACCGGGTCTGAGATGGGCCCCGGCCGCCCGTCCCCGCCGACCTGCAGGCGTGGGGGGCTCTCGCCAAGCCAGAGCTCACTTACCCAGGGCTCGCAGGGGACCGCTGCCCAGCAGCACGGGCTCGGCAGCGCCGCGGGGGTCCTTGGGGCACGCGCTGCCGGGGCTGCCGCGCTCTCGCCGTCGGAAGCGGCTCGTGAGGAGTCTCCAGAGTCCCCCCGCGTGCCCGGGGTCGGCGTGCAGCCTGCCCCCGGCCCTGGCCAGCTCGGGGTAGAGCAGGTCCCGCTTGCTGGGGCAGGTGTGCAGGGAGCTGGCGTCCCCCTCGCTCTTGGTGCGGAGGCGCGCGGGGCGCAGGAGCCCCCCCGACTCCGACCGCCGCAGCTCGTGGCCCCGGCGCAGGCGGAAGCTGAAGCTCTTGCGCAGGGAGCTGAAGTTCTTCCTGGGGCCGGGGCTGCTCCGGCCGCTGCCCCCGAAGAGGTTCCAGCGGCGGCTGCCCCACAGCGAGCCCCCCCGCAGGAAGCCGGGGCTGTCGGCGGGCGGCGGCGGCCGCGCGGAGGGCAGGAAGGTCACGCTGCTGGGCCGCGGCCGCTGCGCTCCGTCGCTGCCCCCCAGCAGGGCGG